>OZ018320.1:39955098-40555098 GCA_963969495.1 Ceratothoa steindachneri
CCCCCTTTTGAAGGATAGCATTGGATTCACATATCTTACTTTGGCTTTAGACATTGTATCATATTTATGATATCGTAATTTTGAATTGCTAGAAAAAGGCAAATTTGTGCAGGAATAAAGGAGGGAAGGATTCGGGGTGGTCTTTTCCTTGTCTGTTTAGAGTACTCGACTAGGAGCCACTAGTCACGACCACACCAGTATTGATTTCAACCGGTGCCTAACTGAAATCCGACCAGGGTTGATGGACGACGAAATCAAGTTATAAGTCAGAACTCGCAAGGGAGGAGGCTGCCCTTTCGTTCTTACCCTTAAAGGGGGTGCAAACATCTCCTAACTCTGTTTGTACAAAGCAATTAATTGTTCAAATGCATCCTATTGGAGATAGCAAAAAAAAAGGAGTTCTATCCCACCTCGCGCCTCCAAAGTGTGGTATCTGAACAAGGTCAACTGACCAAAGTCGCGTGTTCTCAATTATTCTGACTTATGACCATATGACCTTACAACCTCCAAAACTTTCAATATTTTGGGGAGTAACCTTCGAAAGAGAATGCAAAACAACATAAGGGTTTCAAATTCCGTTAGAATCGGCTAAATAGTTATGATGTTATTACCCCCTCCCCAAAATTGAAATGTAAAATGGTTACCGACCGACCGACCTATCGACCGACATAGTAACTTATAGAGTGCGTTCACACCACTAAAATGAGGTCGAGTTGGAATTCAGGAGAAATTAATGTCTAGGCGAAGAGGAAATTTGTCACCTTTCACACGACGCCACACTAAGTTAAAGAAATTGGCAAAAGATCGTTAATTTTTAAATGGCAAAATCACTCACTTTGGATATTTAATGTGTTTAAAATTCGAGTTTATTTACCACAGGCTAAAAAAAATATCACAATTAATCATTTTAATTATTAATGATTCTAGAGTTTCGTTGCTAAGGTTAATAATGTCGAAGAAAATTTAATTATGAAAATACACGAACATTATATTTTCCTTATTAACATCTTCGTTCTGCAAGAATCTTAAAATTTACTCCCGGAATTGAATTCTCCCTTTATTGAATTCCATTATCCCGTTTCCTTCCTTCCCGCAGTAGACCTGTGTACGTTTCTCGCCACACCTGACTACTGTTTTTCGCGGCACACTTCTGTGCCGCAGCACATCAGGAGAACCCCGACGCCGGACTGTGCTTCCTTCTTTATCTTGTATTTTTGTTGGCTTTGTTTGTTTGGTAATTTTTGTTTAGTGTTTTTATTTATTATGTTTTGTGGTTTTTGAATTTAGCCTAGTATTAAGCTAAAAATGATTTCGGCGACTAATGGCCTCGGTGCAGTCGTCAGATGAGCGCAATAAAAAAATAAAACAATACATGGAGTAGAAATATGCCTAAATTATAGTTAACCTTCCGCCGGACACAACATATGCGATTCGCACAAGGTTATATCGACTCTAGTATAACCTAACCTAACCTAATTAACCTAATCTAGAATAGGTTAGATTAGTTTAAGTTAGGTTAGTTTAGGGTTTAAAAAACCTTAGGATGGCTCATCTTTCCAAGATTCATTTAAATATTAATCTATATCCCTTCAAGTAATGGGGGGAGCTAAATCCGCTATTCAGTCGCTTACTTCGATCTTGCTAAATCCGCCATTCAGTCGCTTACTTCAATCTTGCTAAATCCGCCATTCAGTCGCTTCCTTCGATCTTGCTAAATCCGCCATTCAGTCGCTTACTTCGATCTTGCTAAATCCGCCATTCAGTCGCTTACTTCGATCTTGCTAAATCCGCTATTCAGTCGCTTACTTCGATCTTGCTAAATCCGCCATTCAGTCGCTTACTTCGATCTTGCTAAATTCGCCATTCAGTCGCTTACTTCGATCTTGCTAAATCCGCTATTCAGTCGCTTACTTCGATCTTGCTAAATCCGCCATTCAGTCGCTTACTTCGATCTTGCTAAATCCGCCATTCAGTCGCTTACTTCGATCTTGCTAAATCCGCCATTCAGTCGCTTACTTCGATCTTGCTAAATCCGCCATTCAGTCGCTTACTTCGATCTTGCAAAACTCATCATCTGAAATAATCACCTCTTGATTGATTCATCGTGAGAGGTGAGTGAAGTATTATTACTCTGTAATGCAGAGTGGCTCCTGATTGTGTTACATTTAACAAATTAAATTCTCCTTATAATTTCTTTGCACTTAAATATTTTATAGCAAAATAATTGGGTTTTATTTTTATCTAAGATAATTTATATTTATACAGATTTTTCCATTTTTAAATTAAAATTGTAAGAGCGCCGCACTTTGCCTGAGGCATTGCATTTGTGTATGCAACTCAAGGTTCGAGAACAAAAAAATTCACTATTTTTTGTGCGCAAAATTATGATTTTTATGATACAATTTTATGACTACATAAAAAAAAGTTATTTATTTCAAGTAGTCATCAAATAATGTTTTGGTTACATAAAGAGTCTACATCTTTTTTAAATGGAGGTTTTTATAGTAATTTTATGTAGTTTTCTCTATAGTTGATATAAGAATATGTAAAAATCTATAAAATATAAAAAACAGCTTAAAATGACTTTCTAATATAGTATTTTTATAATGTACCACTCAAGTGCATTGCCCCTAAAAGTTAATAAAGTTAGATGAAGGCTATATTATAGAGAAGTAGTGTGGTTTTATTTCTACTGTACTGGTTGTGTCTGATTTTTTCATACTTCCTGTACCCTCTGACCTGTATCCTATAGCTTTTACCCTATAATAAGACTGAAATTGGAAATTTGATGTCGTGTTCTTATCTCTCTATACCCTGCCCTCACGATTGCCCAAAGTTACCCCGTATTGGTTTGGTACATCGGCCATACCATATCACTGAGTCCCAATACCCTAACTTATCTCGTCCAAATTACTTTGTTATTCATTTAAAACCCCATTTTTCAGTTCAATTAGTGCTTCTAGCTCCTAGTTTAACTTTAACGGTAAACCCTGTACCACCTAAATAGCTAACTCCCTATCATGTCAATGGAGAAATGTAAAACAGGGAATTGGATACTGAAGAGCAAAGAGCAAATACTACATATGGATGGCGGGTACTCTAAAGTACACATCCGGCCTACTTCAAACTCTCGGGATCTTCGTTTCAATCCTGCAGCAATTCCTTGTAATCCAGATTGGCCTTAACAAGGTTTGTTTTGAGGTTCTAAGCTATGAATGAACTCCTTCACTCCCACTTCACTTAAAACCCCCGTATCACTTACAACCCTATTATTAATTCTGATGTCATCACCGTTTGAGATCTAGGTTGTGTTCATCTGTTCATTTGGAGCTGTCGACGTGTCTGCTTAATTACTTATGTGACTTTCACTCTCTCTTCATAGTTTGGGGTACCGGTACTATTTGGACGACCTTGTTACCTGATCTTTATAATGTCTTAATCCCAACTCAGTATTATTCTTTTATTTTGGTCTTTTTTATACCCAAGCCTCTTCAATATTCTCGCTCTTTCGATAAGGCGTTCGGAAGGTAACCAACCATTTGGCAACGTTACATTCATCATATTAGAAATGTTAACCCTTTTGCACTTTCCAAAACTATACAACCAATTGTAAATAACTTCCTCACAATTGTGGTTGATATCTCCCGCACAAACATCATATGCAATATTTTTGGTCGAATTCTCGCCCACACAGTTGTATTTTGACCTTTAGGGATATCTCAAGGATGCCGCATATTCAAATCATCCTCACACAACTCCCAACAGAGGGTTGTCAGTGGTATCATTGGTAGCCACGCTGCAATTAACATCTGTAGGGTTGCATCCATTTCATCCTCAACACCCACAGCTGAAGCTGTGGCCAAATATCTTCCACACATCTTCACTTCCTCTATATTCATCATGATTTTTTTAATAGATTTCTCCCTCCAAACTTCAACGGGTGAAGCCCTCGTTAGTTCTCCATTCTTAGTTTTAAGTAATAATTTCCCACATATTAGATTTAGACTAACATCCAACGCTGTGTGGGTGAGATACCAACCTGAATATTGCAGAAGATTCTTACAAATTTAAATCCTCGTGTGCATTTGTATTTAATGCAAAATTAGAAGACATTCTCGCTATTTGCTACACTGTATGGTTGCGTTACTTCCCGACCCAGTAAATTCCCACTTTTTTATCGTGTCCTTCCCATCATTTCTTGCTGAGTAAAATCCCCTCGTTATTTAAGCCAACTTTATGTCCTCTATTAATTAAAATATATATATATATATATATCTCTTACCAGGAGGGGCCGGTAGTAAGATTACTTGCAGTGCGCATTAACCAAACCATACATGATGGTTGGTTTTGACGCCATCGATCAAATTCCCTGAGGTTATTAATTCCCCTGAGATTTTTCTCTCTCCTCTCCCGACTGAGCCCCGGCACAACCTAATTTCTCCTTATCCTCATTAAATCAAGCTCTTTCTCTAATTCAGCGCCCATTATTAAGGACACAAACATTTATAAAAAGGGACACTAAAAAATCAAATATTAAGACTAGCTGGGGCAAGAAATCCCCAGTGCTTCGGGGGAAACGTGTAATTAATCATTCAGAAAAACATTAAAAAGCAGAAATTAACAAAGGAAATATATGAAAAAGATAAACCGGCGCAAGAAAAGATAAAAACGCATACTAAGAAAGGAAATATATGAAAAAAAAAATCGGCGCAAGAAAAGATAAAAAAACGGAGACTAAGAAAGGAAATATAGGAAAAAGATAAACCGGCGCAAGAAAAGATAAAAAAAACGGACACTAAGAAAGAAATATAGAAAAAAGACAAACCGGTGCAAGAAAAGATAAAAACGCATACTAAGAAAGGAAATATATGAAAAAAAAAATCGGCGCAAGAAAAGATAAAAAAACGGACACTGAGAAAGGAAATATAGGAAAAAGATAAACCGGCGCAAGAAAAGATAAAAACGCATACTAAGAAAGGAAATATATGAAAAAGATAAACCGGGGCAAGAAAAGGTAAAAAACGGAGACTAAGAAAGGAAATATAGGAAAAAGATAAACCGGCGCAAGAAAAGATAAAAAACGGAGACTAAGAAAGGAAATATAGGAAAAAGATAAACAGGCGCAAGAAAAGATAAAAAAAACGGACACTAAGAAAGAAATATAGAAAAAAGACAAACCGGTGCAAGAAAAAACAAAAAACAGACACTAAGAAAGAAATATAGAAAAAAGACAAACCGGCGCAAGAAAAGATAAAAAACGGACACTAAGAAAGGAAATATAGGAAAAAGACAAACCGGCGCAAGAAAAGATAAAAAACGGACACTAAGAAAGGAAATATAGGAAAAAGACAAACCGGCACGAGAAATGACGCCGTGCTTTCGACTGATAGATAGATCAATCTGTGCGTTCTTTTGTGCGAACCGCACATCAAGAGTGTCTCCCATGCGGACTTAATGAGGAAACACCGCTAATACAAATGCAGGAACGAAGTAGCTGATTGAGAGCGCCAGGACCTTGCTGGGAGGACCTCATCACTCATGGTGAACAATCCCGTTAATAGGTGCGAGATGAACCCCCCACACACACACATACGCCAGAGTCCCTCCACGGCTCTGAAGAACGGCAGGAAGAAGCTACTTTAAATTTCGCTGTTCTAATCGGCTCCCACATCAACTTGCCCCGTCTAAGCAGGGAAGTCATAGCTCCTCCTCCCTTTCACCTGCGCCCATCAACACATTATCTCTTTTCTATGTACGCTGTATCTGTCTTGTGTCCGTATTATGTACCTATTTTGGGGGGAAGCCTTCATTTTTTAGTGGTTCAAAGCCCTGGCTCACTCACTTTAGCACTCAATTGAGCGTGATAGCGTGCACTGATGCACCCGGGGAACTAAGTGATGGTCATAAATAGAGAATCCGAATATTGGTTTTGATACTTTTTGTAGGGGTTCGAGTTTATTCTTACGATTTACTTCAAATTAAGGAACGATAACCAACAAGACAATCTCTGCCATAAAGTTTGTATAGGTTCGAGTAGTCTACCCATACCGTGTAATAAAATTGTAAAGTTGGTTCGTTTATGCGTTACAGACAATGTGTTCAAAGCCGAGGATTGTTTTTACAGACAAAAATATGGCCTGAGTATGAGTAATCCTCTTTCCCCGATCCTATGTAATCTGTTCATGGAAAACTTTGAGAAACACCTCCGCCCCACTATCTTTCCTAATTCTATGACATGTCCCGCTATGTGGATGATGTATTTCCCACATGGCCTATTAATGATAACGCATTTGATTCTTTATTTGTACAATTAAACAACATCCACCGCACCATTACATTTAAAGTAGAATGGGAACAAAACAACTCACTGCCATTTCTTGATGTCAAAATATCTAAAGTAAACAACAAAGCAGATTGTTCTGTTTACCGGAAACTAACCAACTCTAATAACTACATTCACGATTTCTCTTGCTACGACGTATTCGTTAAAAGGTCCGTAGTTTCTTCCTTGCTCCTGAGAGCATATCACATATGTGATTCTTGTTTCGAACAGGATGAAATTAACACGATCATCCAAACATTCATTGAGCTGCAGTCTTCCCTTTGGCTCATAGAAAAACGTCACCAGCTAAACCTAAGGAAAAAGTATGTAATAATAATTATATTAAATTCCCAAAAGAGCCCTAATTAATTAATTTTAAAATGTTGGCACGGTCCAACAACATGAATGTTGCCTTTCAATACGAAAAAACTATCCAAAATAGTCTGTCTAGGAAATAGATCCACCGATAAAGAACAGAGCGTTTATTATATTCCATGCAAAATTTGCAATCAAGTAAACATTAGCGAAGCAGCAGATTCTCCAAAAGAATGAAGGAACACAAATGCGACATGCGCCGTGGAAGACTATCATTTAGCCTGTTCCTACACATGTTAAATGAAGACCATTCAATTAACATTGATAATGCAAAAAGAATTTATAATTCTCACAACTATATACATAGGCACCTAATAGAATCAGCTCTTCTAAAGGAAATTCCAAACTTTAATATTTCCGATGGGCAATTCAACTCTAACCCCTTCTCTGTATTCGTTAGTTTACCAGCGATTGAAGATGACAGAGGTCTCCGTCGAAACCTGGTTTCGCAAATAAATTGATCGTAACTGGCGGAGTTATTATGGATTAATCTTATCCTTACAAATTATTCAGCAAAAATGACATTATTATCTGTTTCTAATGTCATTTTTGTGTAGGTATAAATCTGTCTTCAAACACCTTACGCACCCTGTATATTCATCGTAGCAAGTTTTGTTGAAAGCGACGGCTAATTTCGCATTTGTCATTTTCTTTTTAAATCTCTCAATTTATCGTATATTTGCCTTTAGAATGCTAGAAGAAAACACCAAAATTATTAAATTTGCACCAGATCGTCGACAACTACTTCTCCTAGAAGCGATCCATATACAAAAAAAACAACCCAAGTTTAACATTTAATTTAATTCGAACGGAATACTGCCAAGCGGTTGAATTAGGAGCCGAACTACGAGTGGTACTTAGTCTTCCCCTATGAAAGTCCATCAACTCTTTGGACGTGACCTGCGAATTTGACCTTCGTTCCTAAGCCTACCAATTTCGACCTTTTCCTAGCATGCTCACAAGTATGTCAGTACGTTTGCACTTGCTGATCTCTTTGTTTGTTTTTATATAAGTGTGTTCATTCATTGATATATAAACCAATGTTCTATTTTTTATTTAAATTTTTACTTTATTTCTGAAGATGATACGAGGGTATCGAAACGCGTCAGAAAAATAAAATGTTTTGATAAAGGAATCTTCTTCGATTTGCTCCTTTAACTTTAAATTCCGAGTTTTAATGAATTTTGGAGAACTTATCCACGGCCTCAACCCAGACGTAAAGGCAAATATACGACAAATGGAAAGATGTGAAAAGAAAATCACAAACCGTCGCTTTCAACAAAATTTGATACGATGAAAATATATTGCCCTTGGCATCTATTTTAATTCCACACCAAGGTAAAGTGGGGGTGAAGTGTAGCCAATACATCTACCGTAGCCACTTCCGGTGAATAAGAATAACCCCGGTGCTTCCCTTTTGATCAAAATTAAGATAATGATCCCCTGAGTGTGTTTTCACTCAGCAAAAAGCCAGTCATGGGTGGACTTATGTAATATTGAGAATTGAGCCAAGTGGATTGCTTATCAATTGCCAAAGGATCGTCCAAAATAGTTAAAACACACAGATACAAAAATAAACTTTAATATAAATAAATTGGAAATATGAAATAGCCTATATATGTATAAATAGGATTAATCTTCAGACTGAATTGGTAAGTCTATATAATGTCGTGGGGATCACACTTGAAATCTACTTACTAGGATGCTTGCGTCTTAATTTCACCTGACAGAATGAATTGAATAATATCACGGAATTAAACACTGAATTAATCACTTGTAATACTCGAGGTTATGAGCTCGGGATGGAAATTCTAGTTAACGATTAAACTTGTGAAGTTAGGGGAGGGGATAATTCACTTTAACGATACATTGGAGTTCGTAAGTATTTGGAGGATGACGGTGAATGTCTTCTTCTTCTGACGATGTTCGCACTCTGCCCGGTCGTCCGAGTTTACCGAATGCGGGGGTAATCCTAGACCGGTGTCCTGATATAATGATCCTAGGCCGGATCGCGAAGGCGAGTTAATTGTGACTCAAATGGGAATTCTTCTCCTCAAAGTGTCCGTTCCGATTATTGGCACCTGGAGTGGGTAGCCAAAAATGATTACCTAGTTGTGTCTAGGGTAATCCGCAGAGAGAGGTCCTGTGTAACCTCTGACTCTGAAGGAGGGGGTTCTGCGAGAAGTTTAGCACCTACAAGTACCGTGACGGCAACAACAAATTCCACGAAGTTTCTTCCTTGCAACCGGCGAACTGTTTCCTTTGTGGGACTAGCTCCACACACAACGTAGGTCCAAAATCTGTATATATATATATATATATATATATATATATATATATATATATATATGAACAATTGTTAAATCCAATGACAGATTACAAATATGCTAATAAAAATTCCCTCTCTAAATGGCTGCCAATATTCTCTCAAATGCCGTTGGATTAACCTCATCATCACATAGTTCCCTCATCAGATTTCATCGAGAAATTGAGAAAATTTGACATCAAAAGCAGTCGCTTAGTGAGCTTTGATGTAGAAAGTCTTTTTACCAATGTACCCGTTAATGAAACCCTTAAAGTATTATCTAATGTATTATAGAACCCGAGATTAAACTTCCCATTACCTCAAAAGAAAATTGCTAACCTAGTTAAACGTTGCGTCACTGAGAATGTTTTTAATAGTGATATGGGTTTCTTACTCCATAACATGGGCTAAATATGAGAAATCCTTTGTCACCTATTCTGTGCAATCTTTTTATGGAACATTTCGAAATGTCTCTACTCTCCTCTGTGATCCCATCCTCCAATTTTGTACGGTGCAGATATGTTGATGACATCAGATCGATGTGGCCTTTAAATCAACTGGAATCTTTTGACAATTTCTTAAACAACCTCAATAACCTACACCCTTCCATAAAATTCAAATTTTAATGGGAAAATAATAAATAGTTTACCTTTCCTCGATGTCAAAATTGTAAGAGTAAATGACCGACCTACCTTCTCTGTATACCGTAAAACCACTAATTCCAATTCTTACATCCATTTTTACTCTTGTCATGATATAAAAGTTAAAAAAAACATTGTAATGTCTATGTTTTTGAGAGGATTTAGAATCTGTGACCCATGTTTCTTGTCCGATAAAATTACTTTCATCACCTGTTCATTTATAGAACTAAAATATCCCCTCCATATCATCAATGAATGCTTATCCAAGGCCAACTCAAACTTCTATTGCCCTAAAAGTAGGAACCCAGATACTAAAAGAAACTGCCTCTCCCTTCCATTTTCTCCATAACTGAATGGGTAAAAAAGTATCCTTTCCCCTAACCGCACCAATTTTAAATACCCATCGACCTTTAAAAAATCATTCCCTACCATCAAAACTATAGAAGGAAACAACGAATCAGGAGTCTGTTTAATCCCCTGTAAAGATATTAACTGCCCTTAATTTTACATAGGCGAAACAGAGGGAAATCTGGATAAGAGAATTTACGAATATATAGGAGACATTACACGTGGAAACACAGCCTCTAATATTTTCTCACACACTAATAACTTTAACCACCAGATAGACTTTCCACAGGCCAAACTAATCTACCCGTGTAAGGACTTCCGCAAAACAAAGGTCATTGAATCCACCCTTATAGATGAAATCCCCAACTTTAACCTTTCGGGTGAGCAATACAAATGCAGCCCCTACGTCAAAGATCTAATCTTAAAAGATATCCTTAATGAACTTAAATTCACACCCTCTGATTAGGAACTCCAATTGGATCTCTGTAAACTATATATATATATATATATATATATATATATATATATATATATATATATATATATATATTGCATGCTTGCTGGGACTGCATGTATTCTTAGTGTTCGACTGAGGCTGGCATGACAAACTCCATGTCAAAACTGGTCTCGAGATAATAAATACTACGCTCCTCCACAGTGGTTTTATTAACATATATATATATATATATATATATATATATATATATATATATATATATATATATATATATATATATATATATATATATATATATGAATCCAGCAAACCGCAAGAAACAGAAAAACACGATAATAAACATGTTTTTCTGTTTCTTGCGGTTTGCTGGATTTATTTCATCATTCGTTCGCGTTCATGAAAGATTTATACATACTCGTATATATATATATATATATATATATATATATATATATATATATATATATAAAAATATAAAAATATATATATATATATACGAGGGGAGGTCTATAAGTTTTGCAATTTGGATATAAGGAAACGAGATATGAGGAAAAGTGTTTTATTATTTTTCAATATAACTACCCTCGACTTTAATGCACTTACTCCACCTGTCCCTGAGCCTTCGAATTCCCGACAACCAGAAATCTCCCGACTGCTGTTCAATCCACTCCTGGACGGCGAGCTGGACATCTTGATCGTCCCCAAATCGGCGTCCACGCAGTGCAGCCTTGAGCTTGAGCTGGCGGAATAAAAAGTAGTCGCTAGGGGCCAGATCTGGTCTGAGGGGGGATGGTTGAGCTCCTCGAATCTGCACTCGCGCAGGGCAGCTCATGCAACTCTGGCCTAGCCTTGTGGACAGGGGCATTGTCGTGGAGGAGCAGGACACCGCGTGTCAACTTGCCGCGCGGCTTCTGCCGGATGCACTTCTTTAACCCAGCCAGTTCCTCGGCGTAATATTGGCCTGTGATGGTCCTTCCACGAGGCGCATAGTCCACCATCAACACTCCCTCAAAATCACAGAAGATGGTGGCCATGATCTTTCCGGCTGAGGGTTGGGTCTGGAACTTGATAGGGGTCGGAGAGCCCTGTGCTTCCAGGCCATGCTTTCGAGCTTGGTCTTGGGATCCCAGTGATGGACCCATGTTTCATCACTTGTCACTATGCGTGACTCGAATCCCGCCGGGTCTTGGTTGTACAGGAGCAGCAGCTCCTCCGAACTTTGACGACGTTGAAGTCGATCATGTGGCGTGAGGTTTCTAGGGACCCAAAGAGCACAAACCTTGGTCATGGCCAAATTGTTGTGGATGATGTTCATAACACTTCCATGTGATATTCCAAGTTCTCGCTCGATTTCTTCGACCTTCACCTGTCGATTTTCGAGGATCATCCTCTCCACACGGGCCACATTGATCTCGTTGGTCACGTCTGACGGGCATCCTGGACGGGGGTCATTTTCAAGGGACTCACGACCATGGCGGAACTCCTTATTCTAGCGAGCAATAGTTGCATAGGAAGGGGCGGTGTCAATGTACACTGCAGCCATGCGTTCATGGATCTCTTTTGCATTTTTGCCTTCCTTAGTCAAAAATTTGATCACTGCGCGGTGTCAAACTTCTCCATTGTTGAAAAATTTGTGACTGACGATCTTCGATCAGCTACTGCTTCTTAAATAGACGATGCTGGAGTTTACAGTATACAGTATCTGGAACGCCTAACATACAACTGAGCGACCATCCATTTCTCTAAAAGGAGAATTTTCAAGAAGCCTTTTTGTAAGAGATGGAAGGAGGGAGGGAGGGAGGGAGGGATGTATGGATGGTTGGATGGATATTGCCATATCATCCAATAGATCGTCAGCATTATTATTGCAATTGAACAATTCAGTGCCTAATTTGCTGTTGCACTTATTCTATCTGTATACAATCTAATTCAATTGGATTTCTATCAACTCCAACACACACTCGCCAACATACAGACACATAAACGAGTACAATGGATACATATTTCAACAGATATGTAATTAATAAAAAAAATATCTACGAATCCATCTTCGCTAGAAAGTTTGGGAAGAGAGGTACAACAAGAATGTGGTGAAATTAGGGAGCGTGTGTGAAACTTACATCATCTGAGTAACCAAATAACCTCACTAGGGTGGCGAGTAAAATCGAAGCACGCAACTCTCCTTGAGTTAAACCTGCTGGGCTTCAGATAGACAGGAAGGAGCAGACAGAGAAACAAAAATAATGGCAGATCCAAATAAACAGACCAACGCTCCCTACGTTACCATGGTGATGGACATCACAATTGAGACGTGGGTTCTAAATGTAAGGGTTTCGAACCCGAACTTTTGGGGCGGCCTTTGATATGGGACAATTTTTATATGTATTTAATGCGAAGGCAACGATGACATCCATCGTATAAAGTTTGCCAGTTACCAATTGCCTAACCAGATCAGTTACCAATCGTCTAACCAAACCAGCTACCAATTCCATAACCAGGCCAGTTATCACTTGCATAACCAAACCAGTTACCAATTGCCTAACCACAACAGTTGTCAATTTCCTAACCAGACTAATTACAAATTGCGTAACCAGACCAGTTCCGATTGCCTAACCAGACCAATTGCCTATCCATACTAGTTACCGATTGCCTAACCAAACTAATTACCTATACATACTAGTTACCGATTGCCTAACCAGACCAATTAACAATTGCCTATCCATACTAGTTACCAATTCCCTAACCATACCAGTTACCAATTGCCTAACTAGACCAGTTACCAAAATCCTAAACAGACCAGTTACCAATTTCTTAACCAAACCAGTTACCAATCACCTAACCAGACCAGTTAAAAATCCCCTAACCAGACCAGTTATCAATTTCCTAACCAGACCAGTTACCAATCACCTAACAAGACAAGTTACCAATTGCCTAACCAGACCAGTTACCAATCGCCTAACCAGACTGCTTGAGACTGAAGAACATCGAGCACGAAATGCAGTCGTCTCTATGTTATTTACTACCTTAAATTGAGGGTTTCTCAAAGAACCGCTCGAGTCCTTAAACCAACCTTATTACATGGAGGTCACGGGTGACCTCAATACCAAAGAACAGATGTTCGCAATTTGGACCTGACATTTTGATTCTCCAGAAATGGTTTTCTTTAGATTTAGTATGGGGAGAGGGTTGGCAGGAGGAAAATATCTGAGTCTTTAGAATTAAAATAGTAGAGACAAAAGGCATGACTTTTGTAAATATCAAACTACAAATTTAGAAATTTTTTTAATAATGTATTTGAATTTAAAAGATATAATGGACATGGCGTTGTGTTCTGAAGACCCTGATTTACACGAAACGGGGGTTTTTATAAAACAGAAGAAATAACAAATGATATCTTCCAGCAGGAGTAAGTAGGAAGCATATTTGATCAGTATGAAACCTTGGGGCCTGGGGATGCAGGCTTAGGAGATGCGACGTCACCTTTATCTACGACCTGACTTCCAATGGAGATAAATGGCAGACTTCAATCTTTCAAAAGCCCGGTTCAATAAAATTTCGTCGTAGTAGTGGTAAAGTACCAGAGGCGTGAAGGATGACCTTAATACGAAGGAAGTCTCGAGGGAAGCTTTGTAATATCATAGGGTTAGTATTATTCCTTTAGAAGGTACATCATGCTTTAGCTTAGATAAGTAATGGAGTCCCTGCGGACTTGGTATTACTTCTCACCTAATAGTTCTGAAACCAGGCCCCAACAGACCCCACCAGTCAGGGGTCTTAAGCCTTTAACCCTTTTATCATGGTCTGATTTAGTTCTTATCATTTGCGAAACATTTTCGTGACTACCATCCTAACTAATTCTCTCATCTTTCCATTTTCACTCCCTGTTTCGCTTGTATTCCTGAGCACTTAGTTCACTTTCTCGTCAAAGGAATTAATTAGCCTTTCTGCTCTTAGGTGCTCTTTAGAATTATGTATCCCGGCCATCGAACTAACTATAACAATTATTTTATACGCAGGTAGCGCATATTGTTTACACAGTTTGCGCATATTTTCTACACAATTTCCGCATATTGTTTGCACAGTTAGCACATATTGTTTACACAGGTAGTGCATATTGTTTATACAGGTAGCTCATATTGTTTACACAGGTAGCGCATATTTTTTACACAGGTAGCGCATATTGTTTACACAGGTAATACATATTGTTTACTTTTCTTCTGATTCCTCTTGGGTTTGTATTGCGTGTTCGTAGGAGTGAATTATTGGACTCTTTAACGAGCTCATTCCATTGAGTCCAATTTTGTTATTATATTTGTATTTTACCTGTAAACGTCTATTTGTACATAAATAGACAATATCACACACACACACATACTTATATATATATATATATATATATATATATATATATATATATATATATATATATATATATATATATATATATATGGAAGATGGCTGAATGATAGGACAAATATCACATCTAAATGTGCAACAGGATTTCTAGCTGAGGCTATGTCAGAATACGTCCTTTTACTGCGGTTACGTCCATTGATGCCCTTCGTATTCACCAAACAGAGGTAACAGTCATCAGTGTAGTCTCTGTTTTCTCCATACCATTGGTATACCAAATTTCAGGCACTTCCGCTATCCGTTGCTCCATTGGATTATATTCTCCGTACACGGTTGGCAAACAATATGAGGAACCCATGGCTTATCTTGGCTCTTTAGTTGTACTTTGAAATAGGCAAAATAAGCCCTTCACAAAATCAGTAATAGTTCTCTATTCAATGAACGTTGTATCTCCTCAAATCAAACAAGATCATTTAAACACTTCGTGATGAAACCATGTAATCACTTGTAACAGGAAAGAATTCACGTGAGTACATTAAAACTACACATGCAAAACAGCAACAACCGCATAACATCAACAAAATCATAGCAACAATTTAATTGTACAGATGTATTAAGATTTAAATGCACTCATAATACCATTCTACAAGGGTAATACAGTAGGTAATCACATATGCACTATCTCAATAACTAGAGCTGATAGATAACAAGGTCTGCTGACCAAAAAGTTGCGTGCCCTCACTTGTTCTGATTTATGACCTTAGGGGGACTTTGACAATTATATCATTCAAAAGAGAATGTAAATACCTTAAGGGTTTCAATTTCGTTAGAATCAGCCGAATACATATGATGTTATTGCCAAACCAAAATAATTCCTGGGCTAACCTTAGAATGACTTTAGCAATTATATTATTTGAAAGAGAATGCAAAACGATATAAGATTTTCAAATTATGTTAGAATCAGTTGAATAGTTATGATGTTATTGCCAAAAGAAAAAAATCCTGGGTTATTTTTTAATGGAATTTGAAGATGTGGTTGGTATTTTTAATGTCACTTCATAAATTCTATATTTTCCATCTTGAGCCTCAGCTATTTGTTTTTCATTTTCTTCAGGATAGAAAATTTTTTCACTTGATGGCATTGAAACATTGGCCTACTTATAGTAAGCAACTCTTCTTGCTTCACCTTCTTGTCGCTTATACTTATTGACTTGTCTATTTTACTCAAGTTAATCTCGAAAGCAAACCTGATGTGGTCCAAAAGAAGTAATCACTTCTCTCTGACCTTTAATGTAAGCAAGTTCCTTCACAGATATCTTCATCTCCATAAGGGATTTAAATTAATTTGAGTTTCGTTTTTGCAACCACGGCAGCCAAATTCACAGCAAAAGGCAATTTTACACTTGCGCCCGAGGATATCAACAGGTTGTCTAGTTTTGTAATGGAAGTGTCTTAGGCCTGTAGCTCTCCTCTCCCAAGGGATATGTTTTTGACCTGCTCCCAGTTCTTTTGGATCTGTTTAAGATTGTGACTCTTGAATTTACACAGGGACTAGAAAAGAACTGTTTCCTCGTTCCCACTTTTCAAGCACTTTAGGGTAAATATCCTTTGCAAGATTGGCTGTTGGGTCGTTTCTCACATCCACATTTCAGAACGTCAACCAGAGTTTGGAATTGAGATGGCAACAACTCTGCTATTTGGAATTTAGGTGTTTAAATGTGTGAATGTTGCCAATCTTGTCCTAATTTTAAAAGCAATTGTAGGTCAAATCCCACTGGTCGGATGGTAGTACTGAAGGCCACGTAATCTTCAGCACACTGATGAATATGTTTCAAACGGTGAACTAAGAAAAGAAAAAAAGTGAACTAGATATAATTATTAATATAATAATAGTCATTTAATTCCCCAAGATGACAAAAATAAGTCAAATTTTTTCAGTAGCCAACCAAGTAGAGCTAAAATTATATTTAAGAAAATAAAATAACTTTAGAATTCATAAGTAGAGCAGCAAATTTTGAGCACTCGTCATTTATGTAATTAGAACGTTGAAAAGATTGACATACACTAATAGCACAATGTTCCATAGTATAGCATATATATATATATATATATATATATATATATATATATATATATATATATATATATATATATATATATATATATATATATCAGATTAGAGCATAGTATATTATAGAATATTATTTCATATCATAGTATAGCATAGCACAGCATTGCATAATATAGCACCGCATAGTCTAGCCTAAAATAGCATAGTATAGCCACATACTTTAGCAGAGCATAGTAGAGAATAGCCTACCTTAGCATAGCGTAGTATTGTCTAGCACAGCCTAGCCTAGTATAGCCTAGAATTGCAATTATATCATTCGGAAGACAATGTTAAACAACATAAGGTTTTCAAATTTCGTAAGAATCGGCCACATAGTTTTGATGGTATTAAAAAACAAAAAAAAAACAACCACACACAGCACCTGGGACAACCGACATAGTGAGAAGACCCCACCTGGGACCAACCGACATAGTGAGAAGAGAGTCGCTCGCGACTAGACTAGAAGCGACTAAAAACAGATGATATTTTGCGAATTAGTGCCATAATAATGGTTATCATAAGGTCTAAAATCGCATTCACCAACTGTCGATTTTTCCCCTAAATGCCAATTAGCTCGATATTCATATTTACGACTTTCGTTTCGTATTAGTGTTTGCACGGGGAATTATTGTCCTATCAATGATTGTAATTAATATACATATTTTATTTTGTTTTCAATATGTATTATTTTTTACGTATTTAAAGCTATTGAATTATTTATGCAAATAAAATACCTCTTCTTCAATGGGGAACGCAAATATTGTTTTTCGACGAGCGTTTCGTGCGAAAATCTGATAAATAACCAATTTTATAGTTTCCATAAACCCAAAACAAAGCCAATTCATTCGATCCTTGGTCAACGGTTTTTTATGTAAGTAAACACACGTTCTCTCTCCCAAAATCTTTTCACCCTGGACATTGAAATGGTGCTTCATGAAGACTGAGCAGATTTTACTAAAAAAAATTATTATGCATATTTTCCGCTAATGGTTGCGATTTACCTCATTCCGAGTTCGATTGCAAAGGATTGCTACAAAATTTTGTTTGTGTATTTTGGGAAATGAACATAGCCAAATTAGCCTCTTGGCGTGTCATGTCCTTATATATGGTTGGCAACTAAATCGCTGGGTCACGAATACCAGCCAATATAAAGGAGTTTTTTCTCCTTACCCTGCCCGGCGGCTATTCGAGGCGTTTTGCTTAACCGGGAACTTCTTCTCTGTCGATTTGGGGAAGGGGGGGGGGTTGTGCTTTATAATTTAAGTGTTTTAGGGCACATTTTTTAACACATTATCTGCGCTTACCTCTTTTCTTAGTTAGTTGCCGCCATCGGTCTCTTGGCCAGAACTGCCGTGGGCCGTACCAGATAATAAAACAACATAAAGATCAGAATGACAACCGCCAGCGAGCTCGAGGACACTAACTTTTGTCGCCCTTTAGAGAAGAGGAACCCCTTTCGCTTCAGGGGTATGTTAATATAACTAGAATCGGCAGGATTCCTTGGAACAGAGGAAAATATTGTTGTGCGCTGAAGACAGGAGAGGAAAGACAGCAGTGTTGTGATTGGCTGAGTATGATGACTTGTACAAAACACGACTACCGAGATACTTTTGGAGATTTTAAAAATTATTTCCCTAAAATATGCATCCTTATTCATTTCCTATCTATTTCCTTTTCCTTTTTCCTTTTTATTTTTTATCTATTTTATATCCATTTTCTATCTATTTTCATTAACCAATGCTTTGAAAAGGAACACCGAATTTTCACAACTTTAGAACCTTTGAAAGGTACCAAATAAGTTACCAAACTAACAACAGCGGCAGCCCTGGTGTAAGATCTTCCTACCCCCGCGGGGTTAAGCCCAGCGCGTCCACCAACCGGTGCCCAGACCCTCTTACGACGGCTGACTTTTGTGTCGGCGATCGCTTGGGGTTGAACCTGCCTCTCGACGTGTGTCCTCTGTAGCGCCCACATTAATAGAACGACTAAGCTGAAATTTGGCACTAGAAGCCAAAAACTATGGCTAGGCCTCCGAAAAAGCAATTAATTTCTACAAATTATTATTATTATTATTTCTCGAGTTGATATAGATCGGTACATTTCATAATTCTTCTTCTTCTCGGCTTTTCCCTACCCGGGTTCGCCCTTCTTGAAGAGTCGTTTTTCGGTAAAAGACTCTTCCATTAAGGATCTGGCAGAGACTCCAACTCTACCCATTTATCCGGGCTTGAGACCGGCACTGGGTTGGGCTGGCTTGCGCCCCCCTCCCACCAGTGGCTAGGTAACGAAACTAGGATGATGTTCCTATAATTTCATGGTGAGGATCAATTCAAGCTCTTGAAAATCTCTTCTACGATTACTTCTTCGAAAAATCGGGTCGAATTCGCAGCCGGAAATTTTCCGTGAAGCCACTTTTCGCAAGAAGTCAAAAAGGTAGCCATGGCTTGCACCGTAACCTTGCCATCGGGGGTTACCTTATCGGTACATTTCATTATGATCCTTATTTTTTTATAAATGATCTGTATACTTTATAAAACTTGTATATTTTAGAACGACTTGTGTATTAGGTAAACCGTTTATATTTAGTAATGGCCTATGTCTCTCATTATGACCTGTATATTTTATAATGATGTATTTTATAAAGATAGCAATAGTTTATAAAGTCATCTATATTTTATAATAGCCTGTATCTTTTATAAAGCCTTGATAATTTTATAAAAATGTATATTTTAAAATGACCTGTATCTGTTATAATGGCCTATGTACTTTTACAGATCTTTTTCCCAAAGATTTTCTTTTCTAATGATCTGTATACCTTATAAAAACCCGTATATTTTGATATCATCCAGAGATACTTTAATATCATTGCTTTTTAATGTATATTTGGCAGAAATGAGGCAATTGGTTTTGGAATTTCAAATTCATTTTAAAGTCTATTTGTTCGATTTCAGTGCATTTTCCAACTATATTTCACTGTCGAGAAGTTCATTAAATATATTGTTGTTTGGCGAATAAAAATTCCTCGCTGGATTTATCCCATTAATATGAGTTGGTGGGAACTCGGATTGGATGTAAACAAACTCAATTTCGCGCAAACTCGCCCAAATTGCATAGAAGTGGAAGCCCTCGTGTAATTTAGAGGAAAATCTATACCTCATCCAAATGATTACTGGCCCCAATCTTCTCTGACTATATTAGAAGGAGGAGGGGGGGGGGGTGTAGAAATAGACCAAAATTCCATAGGTCTCATTTTAGGCGCAATGCATCCTGTAATCACGAAATCCATGTAAAGTTACAAACGCACGAACAAGCAATTCCCCTCTAAATGTATATAATAGAGGTGGCGTTTATTGCATTAAAGTAAGGGGTGGGGATTCGGGCAGAGCATCATGAAACTAATCGGACACCTCAAAAACAATAACAAAAGATAAAAACCTACATATATGAATATACATGCAATTACGTACATGAGGTCGATTACCGACCAGGCCATTTGCTAAGTGTAAACGAAGCTTGTACATGTATAGTTATAAATACCTAGAAAGGGGTTTAACCACCGATCTGGACTCGTTTTAAAGCCTTTTATTTATTTTAGGGGAACTACTGATTAACGTGGGATCCGAAACATGTTTATCTACAGTCTATGGAAGCCAGCCGGCTGTGGAATTGACCTGAATCAGGACTCGTTCCGTTGACTTACCACATCCGATGTGACTTAACTTCACTGTAAACGGAAGCGATGTTTTTACTGGGTTATGCCGTAGCCCAATAATAATAATAATATAGAGTAAATCAAAAGTCTCCATACAAACCTATAAATAAAAAACAATAATAAATTAGCCAGGTTTCTATAAACATCTTCACCAGTACCTCCAGTCACCTCAACCTCTATCTCACACCATGGTTCAATGTAAATCCAAATCTTGAGCCTAGATCAGCATAACATACTACATTTCCCCCAATCTGTACCTACCACTACCCACCTATGGCAACAAAGGTACGAGTCAACGCTATACCACCTCTCAACACACCAAGATTACATCATTGTTGTGGTTAACTTCCACGCCCACGACCCTACCTGGTTCGAATTCCAAGACCGAAACACAAGAACACCTAAACCCCCTTGTCATGAGCAACCTTTACACCCTCACACCGACACTCTTTAACATTTACTCCTAATACAGCTCCCCTAGCCAGCAAAACACTCTAGAAGCCCCCCGTGAGATGCCTTCTCTCCCTTTCCTTCCACTAACACGAACTACAACCGAGCTGACTGGGGCTCTTTTATCAACTACATTGAGCAAGAACTCCGATGTTACTGAGTCCAACAGTTCAAAGGTATAAAAAAAAACCTACCCTACTTTGCCTGCATACTGTCAATAACAGGCAACAAACAGATACTTAAGGGAAACCTCTCACAAAAACAAATGACAAACTAAGAGAACATTGACGCACCCAAAAGAATATAGACATTAAAAATATAACCCGCAAATTTCGAGCACTGATTCAACAACAAAAATAAGTATGGTATGCCTCCCTATACAGTCTACGCCCCTCCCCCCCAAAAACCGGCAAAAATCCTGGAAAACTAAAAGAACATGAGGAGACTTATAACTCTAAAAACAGGGAGCAAATTTCCTTTGTTCGTATAGGATGGGACGCAGCATGTAAGGCATGGCGTAGGGGAAATATTGAAACCAACATGTAAGAAAAAGACAGTTAAATGTGAAGAGACCAGCGTTATGGCGTAGGACATGATTTTAAACGCTGGAGGTTGGTTGTCCAAGTGTCCGTTTACGCGGTAAATTAAACGGTCCGGTATACAAGAATCTTTAGGAATATGTGATCGCCTCTCTCTGAATATCGGGAGAATGTGAGACTGCTTTTTGTCAGAGCAATGTTCCTCGCTACCTAGTAAATAAGGTAAAGTAGTTCTTGGATACTAAAAATATTGAAGTGATGAACTGGTTTTCACAGAGCTCTGATTTAAACATGATAGAAAACCTATAGAAACTATAGAAAACCTATAGAAACCTATAGAAACTATAAGATTATGGCTCGAAAACGGACGAATGTTGAAAATTTCTGTCAAAGATTGGAGAAGATTGAAATAAAATCAAGCTCGAACAATGCAACAAATTGCTGAAGCCCCGCAGCCCAACATGTGTCCAAGTCATTCAGGACAAAGGTGCGCATAATCCTAATTAATATTTTGTTGAATTTTCTGAGATAATTATATTGTTTTCTCGTTATGGCTTCTTTCATAATTATCGTTATCTACTTTTGGTTGCATGATTTCTTTCAAAACACATTACTTTCATCAGCTTTTGCCTGTTTTAGGAAATTTTCATGGAAATTAAACGAGTATTTTCAAGAAAATGTATTTTAGTTTTATTTCTCTCTGTTTTGGACGATATTGTATACTCACTTGGTATAAATCATGATACATCCACTCAACTTGAGACACAAATGGTGTCTACTTAACCCCTGGCCCTAAAACAACTATGACCCTAAGGCAATAACCCCCTGAAAATCGCCAAATACTCTTTCTTGTATAACTCTGTCGTGGTATAGGCAGAACCGAGTGATGGAAGGAGTTGGTACTTACGGGTTGTTTAAGTACTACTCTGTGATTAACGTTATATCTCTCTAAGAGTGCTATATATGTTGTTATTATTATTACATTGATTCTTGACTTCTTTAAACTTAAAAGGTTCCCTGTGCCAAAGTAGCGATTCTTGGATAGAATAAAAAAATTGTTAAAACAAACTAAAACTTTAATTTAAACACAAAAACAAAAATAAATCTGAACTACAGAAATATTACTAATTTAAATAGACAATAAGGACTTCAATAATTTTTAAGTAAGGCTTTCTAACTTGACCTACTTGACATTATAGTGATAGTTAATCTACTGCTCACTTCAATATAAAAATATGCTAACTGTCTCTACTGGAGTTTAAATACATTGGTCCCTCCTGCGACGGGTTTGAGTCTGACCTTGAACTCAATGAGCCCCGACACCCCAGGAATCCGGTGGGTTCTTTGACGAGTGCCTCGGCCAGATGGTTGACGGCGTACGGAATGACTTGACAGTCACAAGGGACTTTGGCGAGTGTGGCAGATGGGGTACCACACGGTACTCGGGGAAGGAGGGTCTTCGTTAAGGGCGAGAACTATCACGGTGCTTTAGGATACACCAGGATAGGCGGGGTCTCTCTGACGAGAGTAAGTTGAACTTGGTTCTTAAATCAAGTTAACTTAGAGTTCAGGGTGACCACCCTGTAACGGGCTCGAGGAGGAGCTTTTTCTTCTTCGTTTCGGAATTCTTCAAGGGCGAGGACTATCTCGGTGCTTTGTGCTACACCAGGATAGGGGAGGGGGGTGATTCTCTGACGAGAGTAAGTTGGACTTGGACAAGTTAACAAAAGTTCGGTTTAGTAACCAGGAACTAGCTCAAGTATGAGCTGCTTCTCAGTCCCTTCTCTTGGTAGCCCGGGCCTCTTGCTGGGAACTGCGTCGCCTTGATAACTAAACGAATCTACCTCGTTTTTCCCAAGTTTTCGGTATATATAACGTCACCCCCACTGGGGTAGGGGTAGAATGGGGAGTGGCTTGTGGACGGGCCGAAAGGAGGACTCTTATTCCAACGGTTTTTCTCAGCAAGTCTTAACTCAGGCCCTGCTGAGTCTTCGAGCTTAGGGGAAAGGCGTCTCCAACTTCCTACTTGAGGTAAAATTGAATACACACTCGTAGAAGAAATCTTGCAGTTTTAACCGTTTTGCTTTTAATAGGGACGAGGGGCTGTGGTTACGAGATTGATCCAAGGTGCCTACACGGCCCGGATGTTTTGCGGTCAACGTCCCGTGTCTTAACTGAGAGAGGAGGGAGAGGGTCGATTCCCCTACAAACTTTATTTCAAATGTATGGAAATCTAACCACATAATACCCTTCCTGAAGCGAAACAAACCACTCAATGAACCCGCATCATACCACCTCCCACATCACCCTAATCTGTTCCCCGCAGATGGGTACACTGTACATATAGCGTGTTACACTTCATACCTGGAGGAAGTGAAAGTTCTCCTGGCCTGAGTGAAAATTATTCAGGAAGCCCCTCACTGGGTTGACTGGAATTCTCTAACGGACCCTGGAAGCGTTGTTGGTGCGTTTCCTCCTCTCTCCTCCCATAACATTTTTTTTTCCAAGACTCTTCCCTCAACCTTTTGCTTATGTTTAAGGAGCTGACCAGCTACCTTATGTCATGTCAGAAGAGAAGCTTTGGAACCTCTATAAACACCACATCTTAATACCTGACAAGACCGGGACTTGAGGGTCTTGGGCGTTGGAGCACGATTAATGGGAAGTTCGGTTTGGCCTCAATAGCCTCTTCCTTGCTTGTAATGGGCTGCCAATCTCTCTGCGGCCGTTCCTGAGTGCATAAGGCTGTCCTGCTTATGGCAGGCGAGTTTTACTGCCTTGCTGGCTGCCAGGCCAACGAAAAGTCTCGGGTTCAGTCTCTGGTATCTGCCACGACAGATCTTCAGATCTTACCCGTCCTGTTGGCCATAAGTACAACCAAATAAGGAAATCCCCTCTTTCCCCTTGCCTCTCTGGGAGATGCAGCCATTGAGGAATGGCCAGTTTCCTCGGCAATTTCTTGTCGGTGTACATCGATGCGCATGTGCGACGAGAACTTTAACGCAGCAAGTAGGAGACCTAAAAAGTCCGACAACCTGAGATTAGATAGGCGGAAGCGGCCGGGCGCTGGATATAGACCACCAACCTTTTCAATGATCACAAATTCGGGTATTTTCGTGTGTTGGAAAATTCAGAACTTGACAAGATTTCGGATAACATCCCTATTTCAAAATCCTCGCTCGACCGTTCTGTTGCAGCGGACGAGGTATTTCACGACAGCACAACTCCAACCGTTGGAGGGGGCTCTCCACCAACCATCTTTATGTGACAAAAGGGTTTCCTCTTTGCCATCTTCGGAGCCACCTTTTGGCAACTCCAACTCTGTGATGGAAGTGCCGACCCCTTATGGTTTCGCAGGGGTACACTACCAGCTCATTCTAGCGGAGAGGGTGTTTACCCTTCTACAAATTATAAGAGTTCGAAGGTTCCCCCCTTACTCCCACGTGGAGAGTTGGCAAAGAAGATGTGAGATGGCAGATGGGAACTTAAAGTTGCGTGCCATTTCGCTTGCACCTTATTGTGTTGACTGAGTTGTCCCCCAAATTGTTCGCCACATTCTTGTTAAATGTCCCACTCTGGGTGATCTTTTCACACGTTACCTGTCCCAATATCGGGACCAGCGGGGTATTTACCGCTTATCCCTTTTACTCGGGACGTGTTCTTGTACACAGACCTGTGGACTATCTGAATTTTTTGGAGGAGACTAGCTCCCACCATTTAATTTGACTCTGTTGTAGGTCGCATGTTCTTGCTCCGGGGGGAGGCCCTCCTCCCACAGACGCTGGCGCGCGGTTCCTTCTTCTTGCTTTTTCTTTTGTTTTGTTGTTTGTTTTTTCTTTGTTTTCATTTTTTTATATTTTTGGGGGTCTTTTGTTTTGTTTTTATCTAGCCTAGCATTAGGCTCTAAGGGCAATTACAGCGACTTTTGGCCTAGAAGGCAATCGCCAGATGGACGTCAAAGAGTTCGCGAAGACTGGGCGACCAGACCAGCGTTTTGTTCTGTCTCACACTAACTACATGGCATAAATCAGGTCAGCCTTCTGGGCTGCCTTTCAAAGAAGATGCGAAACGGGCAATGAGAACTTAAAGTTACTTACCATCGCACCACGACTGTTCCCCGGAACCCTCTACCCAAATGCCACGGCGGCTTCATCTCGTTTTCTCTCATTTTCGAATTATACACACTCGTGGTACGCACTACCATTAAATGAAACGCTTCCCTTCACCTTAGTCCGACGACTGTTTTGCCATCACCCCCATCCCCCCGACTTATTGGCAGATTCCTGTTAAATGTCTCAGCCTGGGAGATATTCGCGCAGGTTAGCTGCACCGGTACTGGCACGAGCGGGGTCGGTATCGCTTGTTCCTTGTACTCGGGACGAGTTCTTGCACACGGACCTGTGAACTCATGGACTTTCTGAAAAAGGTTGGCTTCTCCATTTCATTTGACTGTTTCTAGGCGCATGCTGCTGCGCTGGGAAGAGGCGGGCCTGCCTCAGACTCCGGAGCTTATTTATTATATGTATTGTCTTGTTTTTTCTTTTTGTTTGTGTTTCTAATATAAGCCTATTAATAGGCTTATGACCTTGGTGACAGTCGTCAGATGGGCGGCATAAGATAAAAAATCAGGGCGTCTTATACTAAACCGAGTCAAGCCACACATCCTACTAGATACCACTCAACATGGATTCCTCCCATTGCTCTCATCCTCTCTTAATAATCACTACTGTACTCACTAGCATAACTCAGCTTATACAAGAAGGCTTCAACTAACTCACTCCAGCACGCAAGATATTAATGACAACCATAGGCTTAAGCAAAGCCTACCTAGACACATCCTCATCAACAAAATACGAAACACCAGATGACTCCAACTACATAATGACGTTGCCAACTTCCTCCCAGGCCCACAGCCACAATTATTAGACCACAACAAGCTATTATGAACACATCACATACATGACGAACTTCCATATAGCTCCGTAATTCCCCCTATCATTTTCAACCTTCCATAACATCCTCCTACAAAATCCAATCATCACACTTTACATCTATGCCGATGATATAACCACCCTCTCCCATCCCTAAAAAACACTCTTCAGCATTTCTTGATCTACACCTCTACATCACAAGATTCCAATGATGGTTCCAACTGAAACTAATGACCATTTACCTTCAAAATCCTCTGTTACTATCTTCACAACACCAACAGGGGTACAACAAACACCCCTCATAATGCAATCTTTTTAATTCGAACCCTTACAGTAATCGGTGCCACACATTCGGACAATCCCAGAATCCATGGTCCACACTTACAAGCAGTATATCCTTCCCTCACTCACTTACATTTATAGAGCCTGGGTACCTGAATTAAACCACTCCACCTCGCCAAGAAATGCACCAGTAGCACCTCGATATACCACTTATACTCTGAAACAAAGTTCGTGCCTACTCCATCTTGTCTTCTGCCGAACATATTTCATCCATTACATGCAATAAATTCAATACCATTACATGCAATACTCATATTCCACACCTCATAAGCACTTCCAGAACATACTGCACCCAGATACTCCAAGAAATCCCACCAGTCCGTAACCAAGCCACTATTCACTAACAAAACAATCCACACACACATGACACAGAAAAGTATCCACTCTCTGGGTCCAAACCACCTCCTCGACATCATTCCAGTGTACATCAACCTAGAAGAAACCTCTCATACGTCACAAAGGCTTCGCCCTGGCAAGGCTGCGGTGCGGTCACCACTTAAAACTAAAAACAGAAATACCACACCAGCTCCACCAATACATACATCTGCTTCCGATCCGACTAGGGACCAGATACAACTCGACACATGTACAACTGATACAAAAACTTACAAAATATACGAAATGTTGTATCTCTGGTAGAACCCCTTCCAGTCAGGGAATTCTCAAGACTTCCTGCGAGACCTTAGGAGGAGGTAATTAAATTAATTAAAAGACAAACCTTTGTATTACGAATTTTGGCTTCACCTAATAGAAAACAAAGAAAATTGCTAATAAAAGAAACACTCGATGTTTGCCTCACCCTGTACAAGAGAAGGTTCAGAATGAGAAGAACCACTCCAACACCTAAACCTCGCTACTCATTAAATCCTCTAGAAATGATCGGAGTACGTTCGCTAAATACTGCTGAAGCACTTACAACATAAACCTACTCAACCAGCGAATCAAGTAAATACAACAAAAAAGAACTACTCACGCATACAAAGCATACAACAAAATCCTAGTAGAGTAACTACGACAAAAGCTTATTCTAGCAAATATCAACTAAGCTTACTCAAACAACTATAACAGAAGCCTATTAAAATACATCATGAGCCCACTCCCAAAACTACAACAAAGTCTATTAAAAATACCTAAAAAGCACATTCCCGAAACTACAACCAAGCCTAGTCAAGCATACCACGAAGTCCTAGTAAAGTAACTCCGATAAAAACCTATTCTAGCAAATACCAACTAAGCGTACTCAAATAGCTATAGCAGAAGCCCACTCACGCAACTATACCATAAAACTACTCAAGCTACTACAAAAGCTTACTCATGTAACCATAACAGAAGTCTACTCAACAAAGTACACCAAGGTCTACTAAAGCAACTACGATAAATCTTACTCGAACTACTACAACAGAAGCCTAGTCAAGCAACTATAATCGAAGTCTACTTAAGCAGCTGCAACGAAAAACTTACTCAAACAACTACGACATAAGCCTACTCATGTTCAATAAAGCCTACTAAAACCATTACAACTAAACCTATTCATGTAACTACAATATAAGTCTACTCAGTAATCTAGACAAAAGCCTTATCAATCAACTAGATAGACGCTTTATCAATCAAATAAACAAAAGCCATCTCAAGTAACTACGAAAATGCTTACACGAGCAACTACAACAAAAGCCTACTCAGCAACCTCGACAGTAGCCCACTCAAGGCTCTACAGCATAAGCATATTCAAGACACTACAACAGAAACCTACCTAAGCAACTACAACAAAAACTTATTTTAACAAATATGACAAAAAATCTACTCATATAACTACAATAATCCTACTCAAGCAACAATAACAGAAGCCTACTCAAGCAACTATAGCCGAAACCATTTCTTGTGAAATGCGAACTCAAAATCTCTTCAAATAGGTAAGGATCAGCAGGCATCGTATGTACGGTTGCACCAATTATTCATGGTTGAGTGGCAGTAGGCTTTTCTGTGCGGTGTCGAGAAAAATAATATTTGTCATTAAAATAGATATGAAAATTAATTATATTAATAAAATAAAAAAAATAGACGAATTTAATGCGAACATTTTGTGATATCGACGATCAAAAAGTAAATATATAAAATTAATGAAGCTGAATAAAAAGAAAAATTGGGGTAAATTTGGCAGCCCTGTTTTGACACACGACATTTTCAAAATGTTTCGACAACACTGCTTGAAATACAGCAAGAACGTTAAAAATTGCACTAAATCGAATTGATCTTTTGGCTAATTGTCCTATTTATTTTATTTATAACTAATACATATACCCCCAAACGCTACATCTCTCATCAAAAAATAATATATTAAATTGTCACTCTCTGAAGGAAATTCAGCTTAAAGAATGACATAACTGATTGTAGCAACTGTGCAAACCTAATACATACATACGAAAACACGGATGTGCATCTGTCAGTGTCTAGTTGACTGTGTTTATGTGTGAACATGTGTTAAGTAAGCGTAGAGTGTGTGAGGTTTAAGAACGCAGGGCTCTCGTAAAATGAAAAGCGAAAAATAACATCTGAGATGTTTTAGATCATCAACAGGCAACCTCCCAGCCGCGTGTCGTCTGGATTTTGTTATGGCTCTACATATATACGTCTAAGACATGCAGCAATTGGGAGAGGTAGAGAGAAGGAAAGAAAGAAAGAAAAAGAGTCCGGAATTCATTGTGCATTAGGGAATAATTGGAGGAGAGATGGTAACCTCTGTATATTAGAAATTTTATTACACTGAATTTATGTGACAAGTCACAATGGCTGAAAATATTGATTCCTATGCCACTAAAGGTAGGCTTTCTATATATTGAGGTAGTTAGTTTGTCGATTTTTTTCTATAATGGCGTCTAGAAAAGGAAGTTGATTGTTACTCTCTAATTTAATGGTATATTTAATGTTGGGATGATAAGAGTTTATAAAATTTAAAAAAATGGTGGGCATCTTTTAAACTATTAAAAATAGCAAAGGAATCGTCCACATACCTACGATAAAATATGGGTTTGAAATCTATAGGCCAATGTTTCATAAAGTTGTTTTCAAGATGAATCATGAAAATATTAGCTGCTATTGGAGCTATTGGTGAACCCATTCGTACTTCATCTATCTGTTGGTAAACTTTGTTTTTAAATAAAAAATAATTCTCATTTAAAATCATTTCTAAAATAGTCTTGAAATTTTGACGAGAGGAATTGTGAAAGGTGTATGTTTTGTTAAAAACTAGGTTTAAAATAATATCAATTGTTTCATTAACAGGAACATTTGTAAATAGTGAGGATACATCTTAACTGACTAGGACTTTTGAAGGGGAAAAATTGTGTGACAATAATTCATTAACAAAGGAATAGCTGTTTATTATGGTATATTGACCTATGGCTAACCCAGAGAGCAAATTAGCAACATATTTAGAAAGGTTAAAAGTTGCAAGCGAATAGGAAGCCAAAATTGGTCGGAGAGGAACATCAGCTTTGTGTAGATTGGGGAGGCCGTATAATAAGCTTAGGCCAGAACCACTAGAATGAAGAGCATCATAGGTTTTCTGGTCTATAACTTAAGTGGATTTTAGTTTTAACAGAACTCTGTTAACTTCATCTTCTAGTTTTAGAGATATGTGATTTATCACATAAACTCAGTGCAATAAAATCTCTAATATATAGAGGTTACCATCTCTCCTCCAATTATTCCTTAATGCACAATGAATTCCAGACTCTAAAGTCTTATTTTAAAAATAATTGTTACCTCCCCCATCTTTGGTTGATAAATTAATCAATAATTTTCTAACCAAAATTTACTCTCCATCCTTTCTCTCATATGATGTTCCCCAAAATGATTTTTTTTTTCTGTAGTGCCTGAAATGGGACCTTACAGTAAATTATTCACTAGAAAATGCAACAAATTACTCAAAAATATTTCTTTCATACAAACTTCAAAATCACTTTTGTCAACCCACTTTTCATAGGAGGTTTCTTCTCGTCAAAAGACAAACTTCCTCGTGAAATAAGCAGCCGTGTTGTTTACGCTTTTACTTGTCCTTGTCGTTTGCAAGGAACCTATACTGGTAGTACGGTTCGCTCATTGAATGAGAGGTTTTGTTCTCACATAGGAATAAGCCATCGCACTGAAAAAAAATTGTCTAAGAAGGAAGCTTCACTAATTAGAAATCATATTATACAATGCAAGACAGAATGTTCCATCGATAATTTTAAAATAATTGGTCGCAATAACAATGAATATAGTCTAAGAATTTTGGAATCCCTACTGATACAGAGAAAATCTCCTACACTCAACATAGATAATACCGCTGTTCCCCTTTTTATTTCATAATGTCGAGGTATAGCCAAGTGTACGTGAATATGCGCACACAGGTTCTAAGGTTAACCAAGCAAGGCGACAACTGTTATTGTTTCTAAGAGTGCGATTTAAGTAGATTGCGTGACCAAGGAATATAACAAACACAATGACAAAAATAGATTTTTAATACACATGAACTAAAAAGGCACAACAATAAATATGGATATATAAAAAGGTACATTAATGAGACGGACTTAAACTCCGAATACTAATTAGATAACCGTGGTTAGGGAATGGTTATAATGGGAGATTGATGGTAATGAATAATTTACTTCCTTTGAGAGTCGAGGGTAAGTTGGGACAAACTTGGGGAAGGTCTTGGTGACCTTGATTACTCACGAGGGGTAACCACAGAACCCATAGTGGGTGGGGCTGCTCTTCTCGAACTCCCGTTTGTGAGATGCGGGCCTCCTGTCCTCAGGAGGTCACCGAACGAACTTCGAAAGGGGGAGGGGAGATGACTTCTCCACACTCGGCTTAAGCGAGCTAATGGGCCTCTTGTCGTAAGAGGTCAGCAGAAGAACTTCGAAGGACGGCTTCTCCAATCCTTGATCCGAAGGCGGATGAGAAAGGCTGACGTTGCCTCATGACACTCTTCTCCCTGACCCGAAGACACGGGGGGTGATGTCCAGCTCTTCCGTGGCTTGCAACCGTCACTCACACTTCTTGAAAGAGAGCTCGTTGAATTGCACTCCTTTCGGGGAAGTCGCGCCTAACCGAATCTGTCCATCAGCCTGGAGCGGGTGTATTCAAAACAGAGAGAGAGATTGAGACCATCTTAACCTTCGTTATATGGCGTGATGAACCGAGCGCCTCCTTACGAGGAAGTGTCAACAGATGGGATCACCAGCCAGACGGGTGACAGCGGAGGGGGCCATAAACGCTGTCCATGGCGAATCCACAAAGCAGTCTCCCAACCCGAGGGGGCGGGTGAGATGGTTGAGATGACCGGAAGGAAGCTTCGGTGTGAATTTCACGGGAACCTGGCGGTGGGTCAAAAGAGGGAGAGGTCGGAAGGGGTGGGGGAGTAACGGCTCGCTTTCTCTCCCAAAATACTGTCTTAGGAGGTGGGGAAATAATATTATTCAAAAGGGATTCGTCCACACTCCTTCCTATCCAAAGACATTTTTACAGCGAAGAAAACTTGGGAGCGAAAAAATGTCTACAATAAATTCATTAAGAGGAGAACTTATAAACTTGCAAATTTAATGTTTACCAACAGAAAAACAAACGACACTACACGGGATTTACATATGTGTAACCACAGATAACTTAATTTCTACATACGCACATACAACAGCAACAAGGCAAAAAGAAAAAGAAAAATAGGATTTACAAAAAAAATTAATAAAACGTGAATTTTACTGTACACTCAGTTGTCGGTGCCTTTAACATACATCCTAAATTTACGAATATACCACCCTATAGTTAACGCTTAGGCTCTTTGGTGGCATATGCCTTTTTGCTATGGGAGACGGGACTCAGCACCCCGTCCGACCAAAGCTTAGCCTCTTCTTCCTTCAGATAGCCTTTATTTCTCCCATACTTCGTCGCTATTCATACAACCTCTCCCACAAATTTCTCTGGTCAGCCTGTAATTTCACAGGGTAGATGCTGACCTCAAGCCAACCGTCCCGGATCAGGGCTGAGGGGGGAGGGGACAACGTTCCCTAACCCCTGAGCTCCGGTTCGGGATGGTTTTTTTTAACAACCTGCTTTATCCCCACCCATACCTCCCTCACATCCCTTTTCCTCTCCTCTTCAGAATCTATCTTTTTACGCCGCCATGCCGATGGACTGCCAGGCCACCAGGCGAGAGGTTTGGTCCCAAATGACGGCGCCTGGCTCTGCCAGGCCTGTAAGCACATCTTGCAGTGCGGGCAACTGTGAGAGGTGATGAGCGATTGCATCCCGTGAAAAAATAGGGTCACCATGCCCATAGATGAACAAACCCCCCAAAACAACCCTTAACTTCCCCTGTTCCATCGACGGAGCCGCCTTCGGGCAGCTCCACCGAAAAAATGGAGATCCTCTCCAACCCTGTGCTTGTGCAGGGAACCCTCCATATTTCTTTAACCGGAGAGGAGGCTTACTCCTCACCTACGCCTACGGGTGAAGGGGACTCCCCTTCACACCCGTCTCTGGAGGTGCTTTCGGGCACCTCCCTATTTCCAGCAGCAGTCCCTCCTTTTCTTTCTAAGGGGACTGCCAAGAAAGACAGCAGGCAGCCCATTGCCGACCGCCCCTCGTGTAAGCGGCTAGGTAGGGCCTACCCCCCTAGGGGGGAGAAGGAAGCCAGGCCCCTTCGGTCGCTTCCCTCAAAAGACCTGCTGGCAAGAGTACTAAACCTTGCCGGGGTCAAGGCCTGTGCCTCCCCACACAAGACTGGTGACGCTGCCAAGGTGACCTGCGATGTCCTGGGAGAGGATGGCCAACTGGGGGGCCCTCCTGTGATAGACATGGTCCTTGAGGAAACCCAGCCTCAGACGGTAGGGCCTTCCATGGGGAGGAATCTAGGCTCGGCGCCAAGCACCGAACCCGAATCCGCCCCTATGCAAGGTCCTCCTCAAACGGCTGAGGGCTCCGAGGCAGTACAAGGGGAGGGGATCTCCTCCAACCGGTGCCCCTGCGACTACCAGGACCTTCTCCATTTCGGAGAGGGACCTGGCTGAGGCTGGTCCATCTGGCCTAGGGGCTCCTATCGGCAGAGATGAAAAGCGGGTTCATTCCTCACCCTCCTCTCCAAAAATGAAAAAAAACAAAGAAGACTCGGGGCTCCTCTCCATCCGCGTGGGCTATAGGGACGGATGGGTCTGCTGCCACTTTGGCAAGCGACCTAGCCAAGATCGGCACATCTGGCCCCTCTGCCCCCCTCCCCGGATTCGGAGCCCCTAACTAAGACCAAAAGTGCACAGGGCGGAGCCTTGATGACATCGGGGCCCCTCATGCAGAGGTTACCTGGTGTTTTCGAGCCCACTGGCTTCAAACGCTTCCTCGTTATTCGCTCCACTGATGGCACCATGTTGGCCAAGGGCAACATAATCCATCAGAGGAGAGGATTATCTAGTGCAATTGGTAGAGAGCCGTAGGTGACCTGTTTCTCGGACGAGAGCCTTCTGGCGAATGCGGCGAATCCCGCCGAGGCGGCCAAGATAAGTGCTCTTCGGACACTTTATGGCACCCCTGGTGAGTGTGACGCGGCACTCTACCATGAACTTTGTGAAAGGAGTAGTTTAGGCGAGGGAATTCGTTGACTACTCCATTGAGGACATCACCTTAGAGCTGGCCGACCATGGGGCGGTCAAGGTCCAGCGTGTGATGAAAAACAGGGAGGGGCCTCGAGACCCACCCCTACACTCTTCGTCACGTTCGACTGTGACAAGCTCCCTGAGTCGGTTCGTGCTGGTTGGTACCGCTACCACGTGAATGCATTCGTGCCACTGCCGCGGCGGTGCTATTACTGTCACCGCTTTGGCCATACGAATCGATCTTGTAGACGTGCAAATTCGGGGTCACCCGAAATCTGTGTAAATTGCTCCAAGGCCGCACACGATAAGTCTAAATCATGTGTGGCCAAGTTTGTCAATTGCGGAGAGCCGCACCCCGCTTCTTCGAAGCAATGTGGTGCATAACTCCTCGAGAAATAAATCCTGGCTGTTCAGGCCCAGGATTGACTCATTCCGCGAGGCTAAAGACTTGGTCCTGGCATTCCCGGCTCTGCCTGGGACGTCATATGCCTCAATAGTTAGAAACGCACCCTCTGCTCCTGGCCCATCCAGGCCAACGAGCACGGCTGTTTCCGCGCCCATTCAGAGCCCTTCTGCGGGCTCTACTCAACATGGGCCCTCCCCTGGTAAAGCTGGCGGCAAAAAGGGTTCATACCCAGCCCCAGCTAAAACCAGGGCTCCCCCCTCTTCCCCCAGTGTGACCATTTCCCGTAAGGCGAAACGGCCACGCGCCTCCACCGAGTCGTTAGACTCACAGGAGGCAACACCCCTGAAGTAGCTCGCCAGGCAATCTTCCGGGGTTCCTAAAGCTGTCCCCCGAAAGGAGGACAGCAATAAAGGAGGTTCGGCTCCTTCGCCTACGCCTAGTGGTTGAACGAGTGGATCGGAGACGGTGATTCCTCGAAAAGAGGGCCCCCCCGCTTCCGAAGCCGCAACGCCCGACCAAGGTTTCGAGGCGGTGGGAGGAAAAGACTCGCATGGTGAGCACAACCTCCCCCAATAAGTCCTCGAAGGCGACAGCACCTTCAGCGCTTTGTCCGGCCAACAACGCCCGGGATTCTGCCTCCGGGAAGCGTACGGCCATTCCCGTGAGGGTCTTCTGTTCGAGGAGGGCCCCCGCGTCTCCTCCGAGCTAGGCCTGGAGGGCATATTCCTTCAATGGAATTGCCGTGGACTCCGGGCCAACTGGGAGGAGCAGCGGAGGATCGTCTCGTCCCGTTTCCCGTTAGCTATCTTTTTGCAGGAGACCATGCTAGGCGTGTGCCCCCTGCCCGCCCTACCGGGGTATAAGGATCTTGCGACCCCACCACCACGGGATGGCCAGGCTGGGGGTTGCGCGGTTTACACCCGGTATGATGTCTCCGTTCTTCCTTTCTCTTTAGATACCTCCTTTCAGGCAGTGGCTGTGCAGCTTCACGTCGATAGGAGGTATACTATCATTTATACGTACATTCCACCGTCAGTTGACTTCGACGCGGGGGACTTCCTCCGGGTCGTGGCACAGTTGCCGAGGCCCTTTCTCTTGCTTGGAGATCTGAACGGCAGGCATCCTCTCTGGGGAGATTACTCAATAAATCCCAGGGGACAAGTCCTTCACGATCTGATCGAAGAGCTTGAGATAGGTGTCCTAAATGTGGATGAGTTTACGCATCACTGTCCGAGAACCGCTTCATTTTCTTGCCTTGACCTATCTATGTGCTCTTCGGATGCACAACCTGATTTTGATTGAGGGGTGGTCGATAAACTCCATGGTAGTGATCACTTTCCCATTGAAATATAATTTTCAGGTAACTGACGCCTGAGAGCCCACCTCAGTGGTGCTTGGCGCGGGCGCGGTGGCCTGCATTTCAGGAAATGACTGAATTCTCTATCTCAGTCGAGGAGTTTAGGTCGGTAGATGAGGCCGTTGAGTTCTCTGGCAACCTCATCGCCGTGTGCCTGACTACTATTCCTAGAACGTTTGGCCGTTTTGCACGCCGACCACTCCCATGGTGGTCGGCCGAGTGTGAGACGGCCCTCAAACAGAAGCGTTATGCCTACATGCGCTATAAGCGCCACGTTAACGATTTCACTGTCGCTGAATTTCGTTGGGCTAGGGCTAGGTTCTGGTAATTTCGAAGCACGCCCGCTGATCTTCTTGGCGGGCATACGTTTCTTCATTTAACGGGAAGACCCCTTTAGCAGAGGTGTGGAAGCGATTCTAAAGGATCCGTGGCAAGTTCTCGCACGACCCCTTCCCCTCCCGTTCTCCAGCAGAATGAGACCGCAATCTCGGACCCCGCGTCCGTGGCGGAATCCTTAGCGACCGCTTTTTCCGCATTCTCTAGCCGGGATGCTGCTCCGCCAGCATTCAATGCACGTCGTGATGTCGCGGAAGACCGACGGCTGGACTTTACCTCCAGAGGCGGAGAAACCTTCAACGACAGGTTACTGGGAGTGAGTTGCGCTCCGCCCTTGCTTCGTGCGCGGACCCTGTGATGGTCCGGACGATGTCCCGTACGCCATGCTTCGACACCTGGGTGAGCGAGGCATGGCCTTTTGTTAGATTTGTTCAACAAGATCTGGGTGGAGGGTCTCCTCCCAGATTCATGGCGAATCACTACTGTGCTCGCCTTTCGCAAACCGGGAAGAGATCACTCTACTCCGACCGGTTTCCGCCCAATCTCTCTAATCTCTTGCGTGTGCAAGTTGATGGAGAAATTGGTAAATGTTAGATTAGCCTATTTCCTGGACAGCGGAGGCCATCTGTCTTCTGCACAGTGCGGCTTCCGCAAGTTCCACTCTACGTCAGATGCTCTGCTCCGACTGGAAAATGCCGCCCTGCGAGGCCTTCCTTCGTAGACAGCACTACGCCACGGTGTTTTTCGATCTGGAGAAGGCCTATGATACCGCATGGCGATACGGTATCATGGAGACTCACCACGCGATGAGGGCGAGGGGACGCCTCCCAATGTTTATATCTGAATTTTTGCGAGATCGTCGATTCCACGTACGGGTGGGGGGAGCCCTCTCCGGCCCAAAGTAGCAGGACGAGGGTGTCCGGCAGGAAAGTGTCCTCAGTGTCACACTCTTTGCCCTGAGCATCAACGCTGCGTCCGTCTTCACGGCCAAACTTGTTGCAATACACCATTCGGTACGGGAGATCACGCGATGTGCTCGGTTCGGAGACTGGATTGTGATCTATAGCGACTCACAAAGTGATCTGAGCGCTCTTGGGGCATTGGAATCTCCGCATCGCCTGGTTCGCGATATCCGTGACGCCACGGTTTTGGCGAGCCGGGCGGATGTCGAGATTATCTTCTGCTGGGTTCCTGGACATGTAGGAATTGCGGGGAATGAGGGCGCCAAAGAGTCCGCGAGGACTCTGCGACCGGACCAGCTTTTCGCTCTTCCTCACACAGACTACATAGCAGGAATAAGGGCATCTCTTCGGACTGCTTGGCAAAGATGGTAGACGGTCGAAGGGAACTTAAGGTTGCGTGCCATTGCGCCGCGACTGTTCCCATGGACCTATCCCCCAATTCCGCGACGGCTTCAGTTTGCTTTCTGTCGTCTCCGAATCGGACACATTCGTGTGACGCATCGCTATTTGATGGAGCGCTCGCCTGCGCCCTATTGTGACGACTGCGTCGTCCCCTAGACTGTTCGGCACATTCATGTCGAATGTGCCAGTCTGGGTGATCTTCGCGCACGTTACCTGTCCCGATACCGGGATGGGCGGGATCGTTTCCGCCTGTCCCTTGTACTCGGGATGAGTTCGTGCACATTGACTTGTTGACTTTTGGGGGGAGGCCGGGCTTGTCCCCTTTATTTAAGTAGGTTCTATTTTTTGCTTTTTATTTTTCTTTGTAGGTTGCACGCTCCTGCACCAGAGTGAGTGGGACCTTCCCCCGATGCCGTTAATTGCTTCCTAATTCTTAATTTTTTTCCATATTTATCATTGTTATTTTTTCATAGTTTTATTTTAAAGTAGCCTAGTTCTAGGCTGTCGTATTTCCGGCGACTTATGCCCAAGTTGGCAGTCGCCAGATGGACTCTAAAGAAAAAAAAAAGAAAATAATTTGCTATGGGACAGCTTCTTGCTAATATATCCTAGAGGATATCCTACTCCATCTTCATCATATTGGACGATAACACAACCTAGGCCATCCTGGGAGGCCTCGGTACGAACACCGAAGGTTTTATTGGGATTCGGTAATCTCAAGATAGGGGCAGAGATTAACTTGTCCTTTAACTGGTGGAAGCGATCTTCCGCGGAAGGGGTCCAATCGACTGGGACCGGGTCCGTTCTTTTAAGCATGTCGTTAAGGGGCGCGGCTATGGCAGCGAAATTCAGCCCAAAACGACGATATAATGACACGGGAAAGCCTTCCAATAAGGCAAGGAATTGAGCCCTCTCAATAGGGGCGAGATTGGGGTTTATGTTCACGTAGGAGTGAGGCTCCGCTTGGCGGGGGGGGGGGCGGAAGAGACGGCAGAGGATACTTATCGTAAGCTTCTACGCGCACCGTCTGGACCAAACACATGGGTTCCACGTGGTAGATGTTTCCCTCGCTAGACGGGGAACGCATTGAGCCTATTTGGTTGATTGAGACCCGGGCGAAGGGTTCGGACGCTCTCGGGATCTTTTGAAGGGGGTGGGGGCTACACACCTTTTGGGGGTGACCTTCTCGCAAAGCTCAAATTACTTAGAGAAGTCGATAATTCCTTTGGCCGCTCATGCCCGAAAGAAATATTTAAAAACCCGCGGCGCTGTCTTGTTATGGCCGAAGTGTCCGGCCATTAGGCCATCTTGAGCCATCTTTAGAACGGGTTCGATATTCGTTCTCGGCACACACAACGCGTTGGTCAGGGGGGTTCTCCGGCTCAACAGAAGAACGGTATACTATCGCGTCCTTCACGGTGTATTCGATCTTCCAATCGCCTCGCACGGTTTCAGTCTTCTTCTTCCTTTCTTTTTCCAACAGGGGTTTGGGGAGCTGGGGGGGAGGGAAAGGTTGAGACGACCGGGAGGAAGCTTCGGTGTGAATTTCACGGGAACCTGGCGGTGAGTGAAAAGAGGGAGAGGTCGGAAGGGGCGGGGGGGAGTAACGGCTCGCTTTCTCTCCCGAAATACTGCCTTAGGAGGTGGAGAAATAACACTCCACTTTTATTAAAGTGAATAATGTAGGTTCCAAGGTGCACTCACTTAAGAGCATACCATGTACCAATCATTTAGAATACAGCTTATGTAAGCTAGTACTCGATTCTGTATATTATTCAAAGGGAATTCCTCCACACATAATTAGCTCGCTCTCTCTCTCTCTCTCTCTCTCTCTCTCTCTCTCTCTCTCTCTATATATATATATATATATATATATATATATATATATATATATATATATATATATATATATATATATATCGGTGCATGTTTGGAGTAGCTTTTCATCTAGACATGTTTTGTTGAAGACCAGGTTGTATTTTGATTTTATCAATTTTATTTTGGAACATTTTATGTATCTGGTTGGAGATTAAAGATCAGTTGAGGAAGATCCATTTTATTTTTATTTTTACAACTAATTTGAGTTTTGGCCGTGAGCTTTCGCTTTTCGTAAAGCATCTTCAGACGGAAGTCTTCGTTATTGTTGAGGCTGCGTTTATTTGGTGTTTTGCTTCCTTTAAAGAAGCTACCTCACTGGTAAAGGAGGCAAAACCAACGAAAAAACACCAAATCAACGCCGCCTCAACAATAACGAAGACTTCCTTCTGAAGATGCTTTACGAAAGGCGAAAGCTTACGGACAAAACTCAAATTAATTTAAAAAAAAAAATGGATCTTCCTCAACTGATCTTTAATCTCCAACCAGATACAAAAAAAACTGCATTCGACAGTTGGAATGTGGCAAAATAAAATTGATAAAATCAAAATACAACTTGGTCTTTAACAATATATATATATATATATATATATATATATATATATATATATATATATATATATATATATATATATATTAATAAAACCACTGTTTAGGAGCGTAGTATTTTATTCAAGAAACCAGTTTCGGCATGGAGTTTGTCATGCCATCTTCAGTCGTATACTAAGAATAGATTCATTCACACCATACATGAAATATATATAGGAACAAGAGATCCAATTGGAGTTCCTAATCAGGGGACGTGAATTTGAGGTCATTAAGGATATCTTTCAAGATTAAATTTTTGATGTAAGGGCTGCATTTGAATTGCCCATCCGAAAGGTTGAAATTCGGGATTTCGTTGATAAGGGTGGATTCAAATACCTTTCTTTTTGGGAAAATCTTTACACTAGTAAATTAGTTTGCCCTGTGGAAAATCTAGTGGGTGGTTAAAATTATTGGAGTGTGTGAAAATACTAGAAGCTGTGCTTGCCCGCCTGACATCCCCTCTGTCCTCATGATCCTCTTTTCCAGATTTCTTCCTGTCTCGCCTATGTAAAATAAGCGGCAGTTATTTTCTTTACAAAGGATTAAATAAACACCTGCTTCATTAGTCTCATCTGTAGGTTTAGTTGTAGGGAAGGATTTTTTAATGGTTTAAGGGTATTTGAAAGCGGTGCGGTTAGGGGAAAGTATACTATTTAAGCTTTTCAGTAATGGAGAAAATGGAAGGGATAAATAATTTCTCTTACTATCAGGATTCCTACTTTTGGGGCAATAAAGGTTTAACCTGGCTTTAGATAAGCTTTCGTTAATGATGTGGAGGGGATATTTCAAGTCTATAAATATACAGGTAATGAATGTAATTTCATCGGACAAAAAAACATGGATCACAAGTTCTCAAAGCTCTCAAAAACATGGACATTACAACGGCTTTTTTTTTACCTTAACATGAGTAAAAATGAATGTAAGAATTGGAATTGGTGTTTTTTCGGTAAACAGTAAAGGTAGATCGGTCATTTACTCTAACAATTTTAACGTCAAGGAAAGGTAAACAAATGTTATTTTCCAATTCAACTTTGAATTTTATGGTGGGATGTAGGTTGTTAAGATTATTTAAGCACCTATCAAAAGATGCTAGCTGATTTAAGGGCCACATTGATATGACGTCATCAACATATCTGTACCATATAAAATTTGTGGGATGGAAAAATCGGGGGGAGTAGAGACACTTCGAAATGTTCAATGAAAAGATTGCATAGAATAGGCGATAAGGGATTGATTTTCCATGCTAAGGCCATGTTTTTGACGGAAGAAGCCCATATCACTATTAAAAACATTGTTAACAAGGTTAACAATATTTGTTTGGGGTAATGGGAGGTTTAATCTTGGATTTCTTAATACAGTAGATAACACTTCAAGGGTTTCATCAACGGGTACATTTGTGAAAAGGCTTTCTACATCAAAGCTAACTAAGCGACTGCCTTTGATGTCAATTTTTCTAAATTTCTCAATGAAATCAGATGAATGAAATACGTCTGATGATGAGGTTAATCGAATGGCGTCTGAGAGGATACTGGCCAGCCATTTTGAAAGTGTATATGAATGGGAGCCAATACATGATATAATGGATCGAGGAAATGAACTAAATAAGATTATTAAGAAGACCAAAAGGACAGCAGAAATTAATTTAGCTAAAAATAATAATAAAGATCCTAAAAAATTCTTTAGCTATTATAGAATCAATAATCAATCTAACAGTGATAAAATAGGGCCTATTAAATATGAAGGGGTTTTGAAAGAATCTGATGAGGAAATAGTAGAGGTCCTTAATGATCATTTTGCTTCAGTATTCACAGAAGAGAAACCAGTTAGATTAATTGATGATAATTCTAGGTCAAGGGAAGTAGTGATAAATTCTATTAATATAGACAGAGAAGAAATTAAAGGGCTTATAATTCAGTTAAATACTAGTAAGGCATCTGGCCCTGACAACATTCATTCTAGGATACTCAAAGAAGGTGTAGAAAGTATTGCAGTAGCTCTCGAGAAGATATTTATTAGATCACTAGAGTCTGGAGAAATACCAAATGATTGGAAATTGGCAAATGTAGTGCCAATTTTTAAAAAGGGAAGCAAAGAGGACCCAAATAACTTTAGACCAGTAAGCTTAACTTCTATAGTCTGTAAAATTCTTGAGAAGATGGTTAAGAAGGGAATTTCTGATCATCTAGAGAGTAGCAGGTTAATTAATGATGCTCAGCATGGTTTTAGAAAAGATAGATCGTGTTTAACTAATTTACTGGATTTTATGGATTATGTAACTAAAGAATTAGATAGGGGTGAGAAAGTTGATGTGATCTACTTAGATTTCAGCAAAGCTTTTGATAAGGTTCCACATAGAAGACTAGTTCATAAATTAAAGCTGCATGGGATATGTGGGAACGTTTTAAATTGGATAACTGAATGGCTGAAAAATAGGAAACAGAGAGTTGTACTGAATGGAGTGAGGTCAGAGTGGAGGAATGTTATTAGTGGCGTACCTCAGGGATCAGTTTTAGGCCCTTTATTATTTATAATCTATGTAAATGATCTTGGGCAAGGTGTAAATAGCAAAGTGTCAATTTTTGCTGATGACACTAAATTGGCAGCTGTAGTCAAAGAGGTTGAGGGTAGCTTTAAAGTGCAGGGTGACTTAGATAAGCTGTTAGCTTGGGCTCAGAAGTGGCAGATGACTTTTAACCTTAATAAATGCAAAGTTATTAACATGGGGAGAGATAATAGGGAATTTAGCTATGAGATGGATGGATATTGGCTTAATTCAGTTGAAGATGAGAAAGACTTAGGAGTGGTAGTAGATAGGTCACTGAAATTTTCAAAGCAGTGTATTGAGGCAAAAAATAGAGCAAATAGGGTGCTAGGTTACATTAAAAGAAATGTTAGCTACAAGAGTAAGGAGGTCATCCTTAAACTATACAACTCTTATGTCAGGCCACATTTAGAGTACTGTATACAGGCATGGTCACCACATTTTAGACATGATATAAACTTATTAGAGTCAGTACAAAGGAGGGCAACAAAAATAATACCATCCCTGAAGCACCTTCAATATGAAGATAGACTGAGGGTATTAAATATGTTTTCATTTGAAAGAAGGTGTGTGAGGGGAGATATGATTGAGCTTTTTAAAATCTTTTCTGGGATGGATAAATTAGATTTCAGCAAGTTATTTGAGTTAGAAGGTAGTAATAGAACTAGAGGCCACCACTTAAAGATTAAAAAACAGAGGTGCAGACTGGATGTTAGAAAATATTTTTTCACTAACAGAGTGGTGGATTATTGGAATAGTTTGCCACCTGAGACTGTAGACAGCCCAAACTTGAATGTTTTCAAGCGCAGATTGGATGATTATATGGGGATGGAGGGTTAATTTCTTACTTTTTGGTATGTGGATATGTTTCTTGACTCATTCCTGTGGATGCAGTTTCTTTTTATTGTATATTTTGGAGGATTTTGATTTTGTTTTTGACAGACTCCTATGGAGGCTTTAAATTATATATTGTAGATGCATGGTTGGACATTCCTATGGATTGTTAAATTGTATATTGTAGCTGCATGATCTGACAAAATCCTATGGATGCATTATATGGGTGGGACTTGATGGATACGGATGACCTTTGATAGGCCCTTGTGGCTTTTGTCATCCGTTAAATTATGTTATGTTATGTTATGTTATGAGAGATTCCGGGCTTGTGAGTTTTTGGCAACCTATACCTACAGAGAAGAGATGGATTAATTGGTTTGAAACGTGGGGGGAGATCAGGATTAGACAGTTTCAAGAATTTAGTTAATATTTTGTTGAAGGAAGCAGTTTTGTTACATAAAGGGTTGGAAGACAGCTTTTCAGAGGTGTTTGGATCACTAAGTACTCGTTCACCTTAGCGGAATAAGAGGCTTTGTCTAAAAGGATGATTTGATTGGTTTTATCCGATTTTGTGTGATTACAATATTTTTATTCAAATTTAGTGAACACTATCACGATTAGACAAAGCACCAGCAACAAAACCACTTAACAAATCACCATCGGAATGATCACTTTCACAAAATTTATTTACAGATATGAGATGATTAAGGGAAAATGAATTAATGTTTTTTTAATATATATGTGACCCGTTATTGGACTCAAGAATTTATCTTTTATATATATATATATATATATATATATATATATATATATATATATATATATATATATATATATATATATATATATATATATATATATATATATATATATATATATATATATATATATATAAGATGCCCCACCAGGTCATGAGGTCATGAGCGTCACTCGGGCTCATCACACATGTATAAGAGAAGGTAAGAGACGTAATCCAAACCGCAGAATTATATGTGCACTGAATTTAACAATAAGACAGAAATATAGTTTTAATATAAAAATTAATCCCTTCATTTATACATCAACTCCAGTTGTCTTGGTTTGATGGCGAACTCGTATAATATCCTGTCGTGCAACTCCTTTTTTTGCCCAAGTCGTTCAAAGTACTTTCCCCAAATAGCTTATTTTTTAATATGAAGCACTATGTCTTTCTCCATTTTTGAGTTAAGGGTAAAAATAAAGCAACCCTGCAAAAGAAAACTGATCTTTAGACACAGACGTACAGAATAACAACAATCAAATAACGTCAGCGGCGTGCACAACAAACATTAGCCAGAGACCGATCTGACTGTCACCTCTACTGTACTCTTGACAAAAGATGCAGTTATTCTTTTACACCTACCATGCTTGTTCGTATCAGCCGAGTTGTTGGATAATTTTTCGTTCCTTTAAGAATATTTTAGAACGGAAAGCTTTCATAGATTGGAATTTAAATCCTAATATCTATAGAAATTTATGGTTTCAAGAAAACATTGAATTTTAATTACTTTTAATTTATATGATTATAGATAACAATTCGGGTGGTAACTTCTGAGCCCAAGTCAAGCGTGTATGAGCGATGTCGAGAGAGCGTCTGCTACGAATGATATTTTTAGTCGCGTTTGTGTCTAGTCACGGGCGACTCTACATCTCAGTCGGTCGGTCTGTCCACGTATTTTTGGGGGGGCGGGGGGGGGGTTGTAATAACTAGAACTATTAGATCGATTCTGGCGAAATTCAAAACCCTTATGTTATTTTACATTCTCTTACAAATGATATAATTGTCAAGGTCCTACCTAGGTTAGCCCGGGAATTACTTTGTTTTGGCAATAACATAATAACTATTCGGCCGATTCTAACGATTTTTGAAACCCTTATATTGTTTTACAATCTCTTTTGAATGATCTAATTTCCAAAGTCATCCCAAAGTTAGTCTGGAAATTAGTTAAAGTTTTCAAGGTCGTAAGGTCATAAATCAGAAAAAGTGAGAGCAGGCGACCTTTTGGTCAACAGGCCTTGTTTTACAGAGGGCACCTCTAAGACGACCGTCAGACGCTGACGAAAATAGATGACCTGCGACTAGGCTCAATTAAAGGAACCCGAGTTATTGACTGCAATTACTTACTTGAAGTCAGTGTTGGCAGAAATTAAATGAGCTTGCAAATATACATTCTCTTTACTGAATTTATACTCGGGCTAAGCCTGAACAGCCCGAGTGCCGGAGTCACCACTGAAATACCTATATATATATATATATATGGGAAATATCACAAAAGTTAGCGCGTGATAACTATAAATATGAATATGTACCATGGAAGGAAACTGAATAAAAGACGGATTGAAGTTAGTACTTTGGTAAATTCGACATTTTCAAACTCACAATGGTAAGAAAAAATAAGACACACAGTATTTATACAAAGCACTTTTTCCTGGGATGAGGTCAACTTTTTAATGTTATCAGATAAGTCGGATTTTAGAAAAAGTGATAAAATTGGATCTAGCGAAAACAGCCCTCGGCTAATGTTGAGATTACTCTCCTTTGTATGGGAGATTAAAAATGATTCCAGGATATTTCTCTTTGTAAAATCATTAATATTGATTATTGTATCAGTTTTTGACCAGTTAATTTCGTGTCCCATCTTGGAATTGTGGACAGCTAAGGCATTATTCAGATATCCCTTAATTACTGCATTTTTGTGTTGTTGGGTCCTTATGGAAACATTTTTAGAAGTTTGGCCTGCATAGAATAAATTACAATCTAAACATGGAATTCGGTAAATTACATTATTATCATTATAGGGGCTATGCTTTATTAAGAGATATTTTTTTTTAAGCATAGCCCCAATAATGATAATTGTCGCAAAATGCCCCTTTTGATCACCCCACACCTGACACCACTTTTGTCGTGGTATACCTTGTGGAACGTGGTGTACTTCTTTAATGAAGTAGGCTTTGATCTAAGAGTGCTAATTTTGTGGTGTTAAGTAAGAGCCGCTTCAAACACGTAAGGATATAGAGAAACGCACAGGAATTCCCAAAATAAACTTATATTTTAAATTTAACAATTTACTACACAAAAACAAAACATGAACCACAGAAATACTACGAATTTTAAAATAGACAAAAATTACTTCAATTAAGTTGACCCTCTAATATTAGCTAAATTCGATACTCACTTCAATATACAAGAAATAGGCTAATTGTCTCTACTGGAGTTTAAATACCTTGGTTGCTCTGGCGGCGGATTTGAGTTTGACCTTGAACTCAATGAGCCCAGACACCACAGGAATCTGGTGGGTCCTTTGACGCGTGCTTCGACCAGATTGTTGGAGGTGGACTGGATGACTTGGTAGTCACAAGGTACTTTGGTGAGTGTAGCAGATGGGGGTCCACGCGGTATTCAATGGGGGGGGGTCTTCAAGGGCGAGAACAATCACGGTGCTTTAGGAGGCACCAGGGTAGGCGGGGTCTTTCTGGCGAGAGTAAGTTGAACTTGGTTCTTAAATCAAGTTAACTTATAGTTCGGTGTGACCACCGGGTAACGGGCTCGAAGGGGAACCTTTTTCTCCTTCTTTTCGTAATTCCTCAAGGGCGAGGACTATCCCTGCGCTTTAGGATGTACCAGGATAGGAGGAGTCTCTCTGACGAGAGTAAGTTGGACTTGAACAAGTTAACTTAACTTTCGGTTTGATAACCAGGGACTAGCTCGAGGATGAGCTGCTTCTTAGCCCCCTTGGTAGCCCTGCCTCTCTTGCATGGGACTTCGTAGCCTGGTGACTCACGTATTCTACCTCATTTTTCCCAAGTGTTTGTTATTTATATCTCGTCACCCCACTGGGGTAGGGGTAGGAGGGGGGGGGGCTTGTGGACGGGCCGCAGGAGGGTTCTTATTCCAACGGTTTTTCTCCAATTTTTTACTTGAGGTGAAATTGAATACACACTCGTAGGGAAGACCTTGCAGTATAAAACCGTTCGGCTTTTCATAGAGATGAGTGGCGAGGGGCTGTGGTTACGAGTTTGACCCACGGTGCCGGGTCCAGATGTTTTTGCGGTCACCGTCCCGTGTCTCCACTGGGAGAGAACGGGAGAGTGACGATTCCCCCAGAATAATAATGTAATTGACCGAATTCCATGTTTAGATTGTAATTTATTCTATGCAGGCCAAACTTCCAAAAATGTTTCTATAAGGAACCAACAACACAAAAATGCAGTAATTAAGGGATATCTGAATAATGCCTTAGCTGTCCACAATTGCAAGATGGGACACGGAATTAACTGGTCAAAAAATGATACAATAATCCTTAGTAATGATTTTATAAAGGGAAATATCCTGGAATCATTTTTATGCTCTCACACAAAGGAGAGTAATCTCAACATTAGCCCAGGGCTGTTTTCGCTAGATCCAATTTTATCACTTTTTCTAAAATCCGACTTATCTGATAGCATTAAAAAGTTGACCTCATCCCAGGAAAACGTGCTTTGTATAAATACTGTGTGTCTTATTTTTTCTTACCGTTCTGAGTTTGAAAATGTCGAATAGACGAAAGTACGAACTCCAATCCGTCTTTTATTCAGTTTCCTTCCGTGGTACATATTTATATATATATATATATATATATATATATATATATATATATATATATATATATATATATATATATATATATATATATATATATATATATATATATATATATATATAGAGAGAGAGAGAGAGAGAGAGAGAGAGAGAGAGAGAGGGAGAGAGAGAGAGAGAGACATAGAGAGAGAGAGAGAGAGAGACCTACAGACAGACAGAGAGAGACAGACAAACAGAAAGAGAGTAACGAGGATACAAGGAAAGGAAGTACCCTAGCAGACCTTACGGTCCATTTAAAGAGGGTACCTTTGGACTAGCAATCGAGCGGGCACATGGCTTCTCAATTGTTTTTTGTCCCTAAACCGCCACTTTTCAAGACTTTGTCTAGTCTTGACTTGAACTGGTCAATAGATTCACTGTTGACAACTTCCACTGGAAGTGCGTTCCACTTACCGCAGATACTGTAAGTGAAAAAATTTCCACACAGATTGCGGTTGTAACGCTTCAGTTCAAGTTTGAAGCCGTGATTGCGCGTTCTGTTCTCACTCAGTGTGAAAATATCTCGGTAGTCAACATTGTCGAACCCTCGAGGTATTTTGAAAACTTCGATGAGCTGACCACGCAGTCTACGGGTTTCCAGCGAGAACAGATTTAATTCCCTTAGTCTATCCACATAACTTTTATGTCGGATAGAGGGAATCAGCTTGGTTGCCCTGGCTTGTACGCGTTCCAACCTTGCGATATCCTTTTGAAACGAAGGACTCCAAAATTGCACGGCATACACCAGGTGCGGCCGAACGAGGGAGCTGTACAGACAAAGTACTATCTCCTTGTTACGGTATCCAAACTGGCGCTTTATGTAGCCTAACATCCTTTGGGCTTTCTTCTCTGCCTCAATGCACTGTTTCGAGAATTTGAGGTCGCTAGTGATAGTTACACCCGAGTCCTTCTCAGTGTCACTCGATTCAAGAGCAGTGCCCTTAAGTTTTTTACTGAGATTTGGGGTTTCGGTGACCGATATGCATTACTTTGCATTTCCCCACGTTGAAAGGCATTTGCCACGTGTCCGACCACTCCCCAATCCTTTGAAGGTCCTCTTGGAGTCGGGTAGTGTTCCCCTCCTTTGCCACATTGATACCAAGCTTGGTGTCGTCGGCAAATTTGGAGATTTTGGCAACCATGTCTCCGTCCATGTCGTTGACATAGATAATAAACAGTAGTGGTCCCAGGACGGAACCTTGAGGGACACCGCTAGATACGGGCGCCCATTCAGAGGCCCGTCCATTCATCACTACTCGTGGCCGTCTGTCACTTAGTTAGCTCTCTATCCAACCTTCTATCCTGCCGTTTGTTTGTTTGTTTGTTGTGTGGTGGGGCGTAGGCCACCACACACGACACCCGCGAAACGAAGGAGTAGTAGTAGCTGTGGAACAATATCCCTACCACAGATGCGAGAAAATCTGTGGATCGTGAATTGGACTGAACAGTCGTCACCTTCCGTAGCACCATCGGAATGATACCTGATCTAGACTTTCATCATCATCATGCAGACAACGTCATCATCGACATCGATGGACCACCTTAAGCAAGTAAGATGGCGTATTCAAATTGGTAGTTCGGTTCTCGCCCGTTGGGGCATTGGCCTTCAACTGTAGAAGATAGACTGGTTTAGGAGAGTTGAATGCCACTGCGTTACCGATTGAACCAAGTAGTCTTCACTTTAAAGTCATTCGGCTATATACTCTCCACGTATTTTTTATTATTATTATTTTTGTTATTATAAGCTGTATCTTGTTGGTAGCTATTTGCTGAAAGGGAGGATATCTATGCAAACAGTATTTATAGTATAGTTGAGAATGGATATGAGTATGAATTGCGATGTGATGAAAGAAGTATACACGCAAATTAGTGGGAAAGTTGTACTTATACTAAATTAGAGTAGTCCTTGATGAGAATATACTGTTAATATTTAAATGTGAGATTGAAGTGTAAACTGAACTGAGTGATTTACGTCTAAGTCTGTAAGAGCAAAATTCTTGAAGTGAATCAGGAAACCAGAAATCTTTTATTATTCTAAGATGGTGTAGAAACCTGGAATGTGTAAACGAAATTTGATATTTGATAGTGGGGTGAATTTTATAGGACTGCCGAAGGCTGAATGTTATTTTTAAGTATAGTAAATGGAAGATAACAAGGAAGGTCTTAGAGTACTTGTAAATGCTTAGTATAACGGAATCAACATGACCGTTTTAACTTGATGTATGGAGAGTATTTTCATACCAACTTATGTAAAAAAGAGCATTTCTATACCAACTTGATCTATTTTAAAGCATTTTAATACTAACTTAATGTATAGGAGAGCATTTTAATACCAACTTGAATGTATGTGATTCAAAGAACTTTAATATCAATTTGAATGTATGAGAGTGTGAGTATTTTAGCACTAACCTAAATGTATGAGTCTGAAGTTGTTTTAATAATATCTGTCGTGTATGAGAGTATTTCAATCCCAACCTGATTGTATAGGTAGGAGAGTATTTCACCTGTCAACTTGGGTGTATGGGTGTGAGTATTTTAATACAAATTTGAGTGTATGAGAGTATTTTAATATCAACTTTATGTATGGAAGTGAAGATGCAGTCTGGAAGAAAAAAAAGGATCATGTCAAGCGAATCCATTACTCGTTGGTTCGCTATTCTTGACATGGTAAAGTTAGGTGAAGACACATTTCAGACTTCTTCTTCCTTTTAGGTCAGTATACCTTACCTAACCTCCCTCAAAGCTTTGTGGATGTTCAATTGCCAAGACTTTGGATGGAAGATGTTAAAATTGCTACATTTGTGGGGGTTAACTTATTCTTTCATCAATAAACATGTTTACCTTTTTTCCTTTCCGTGATATTAGGTTGACAAGTAGTGTTGTTTTTTTTTATTAAATTTATTTCGATACACAAAAAAAATACATTTATTCAGCTAAATAGTTTCATTCACTAATGTCAATTGCTCTCCCCTCTTTTAACCAGAGGTAGAATCCTTTATTGAAGAATTCATGATATATATGATTTGTTATCCTGTTCCACCTACTTGATATCAAAGTATACTTTGCCTTTTAGGTGATGTAATGACTTAAAGAAAAATTGTAATCACACTATGAAAGTCCTGTAAAAATGGAGGATGAGGAAGTTCTCAACTTAGCGCATTATTTTTTTCTTTCGTCCTGAAGGAGGAGACCACTTTCGGTCGACTAGGGAAGCACGTTTTTTTTTTCAAGAGTTTCATTTAAAGGTTGCAAGTGTTGAACAGTAACGGTCTGCAGTACCTGTTTGTTTATTATTGAGGAGCTCATAATGAATGACTCTTGTTATATTCTACAAAATGCAAAGCATAGACTTATGTTGTTATAGACTGCGACTAGGAGTAGGAATGGAGTTTACTTTGCGATCAAGTCATTGTTTTTTTAGTTTAATATTGCAGTACAGAACCCATTTTTAATCCCTTGCGATAATTCTGCCCAGAAATGGCTTACGGACATTTCAAGCCAATAGGGATGAAGCAATATTCACACGTTGTAAACTTTTTCCTTCAGACAGCTCATGTAGTAACCAAAAAACCCTTTTATGTACTTTTCATATTTCTAAAAGACCTAGGCATCGCTAGCTTAAAAAGGACTAGGCTGTGCTAGCTCAAAAAAGGCCTAGCCATCATTACGACTTATAGAAATGGTAGACTTTACTACAACTTGAAAAGGGCCTAGGCATAATTACAGCTTATAAAAGAGCTAAGCTTTACTACAGCTTAAAAAGGGCCTGGGTATAATTACAGCTTATAAAAGTGCTAGGCTTTAATACAGCTTGAAAAGGGCCTAGGTATTATTACAGCTTATAAAAGAGCTAAGCTTTACTACAGCTTGAAAAGGGCCTAGGCATTATTACAACTTATTAAAAGAGCTAAGCTTTACTACAGCTTGAAAAGAAACTAGACATTATTACAGTTAATAAAAGTTCTCGACTTTGCTACAGCTTGAAAAAGGCCTAGGCATTATTACAACTTATAAAAGAGCTAGGTTTTACTACAGCTTGAAAATAAATTAGACATTATTACAGCTTATAAAAGTGCTATGCTTTAAAACAGCTTGAAAAGGGCTTACGCATTATTCCAGCTTATAAAAACACTAGTTTTTACTACAGCTTGAAAAGGGCCTATGCATTCTTACAGCTTATAAAAGAGCTAGGTTTTACTACAGTTTAAAAAGAAACTAGACATTATTACAGCTTATAAAAGTGCTATACTTTACTACAGCTTATAAAAGGACTAGGTTTTAATACAGCTTGAAAATAGCCTAGGCGTTACTACAGTTTAGAAGAGAGCTAGATTTACTACACCTTGAAAAGGGCTTAGGCGTTACTACAGTTATCTTAAAACAGCTTTCACCCATATTGTACCAATTTAACACAAATCTAAGGAGCTCTTCTTTAGGTGTTCTTTGAACAACATTGATTTTTTGACAAGCTAATATTTAAATTGGGTTCGCTATTCTTGACATCGTATTTTTGACATGATCTGAAAAATTAAATATCAGGAGTGCGGTGGCTCAAATAAATATCTTGAAGAGTTGGATTGGTGTAAAATTAGATAGAAGGATTACCGAGTATATGAGAGAAATGGAAGAGTGAGAGTGATATTGAAGTGATTAGTGGAATACTGAGATGGTAAGGATATATTAACAGAATGAATGTAGTATGGCTAGTGTGATAACGTGTATGGTATTGTATGTAATGGCAGGAATAGGAGGGACCGAGAAAAGATGGATTGTGTGAGGGTGTGTTCAAGAAAAATGTGTGACAGTATCATTACTGGGGTGGCTCATATGATAGATACGCTTGGAGATTTGTTAACGGAGATTATTTTCATTTAGTAAATAAACGAAAATAACGGAGGTATTTATTTAAATAATATGGTTTCAGAAGCCGATTTATCAAGACAATGCGAAATAGAGGAAGTAAATACATATGAAGCGCAACTCTCCTGCACCTTCATTTTTTTGGCACGAAAGCAGGTCATCTCGTGGGATGGGGTAACGATAAATGAAAAAAGTGAAGCAAAAATTAGTACAGCAAATATCACGAACTATTTAAGAAGCCGATACAGCTCAAAACCTTTGAAAAATTTAACTAAATTATTACAAACATTAAAATAAATCAACTCTAAACCAGCCTTTCTTGATTAATTATTTAATAAATAACCACAAACTGAGGAAATCGGCTGAAGTATATGAAAGTCGGGAGCAAATTGTGCAAAACATAGATTATACCGTAATGACCCTATAAATTGTATAACTTTTCTTTTTACCCCAAATTTTCTCTAAACCTACTCATGCCCCATAATTCAGGCAGAGGGGAAAAAGAAGTTTTATGAGAATCAAAATAACTCGAAATCTTCATTCCACAGTAACGATATTTGGCAACCCAGGAAAAAATGTTGCCATAAACCGCACTTCTGAAAGTTAGTCGCCAACTTTGCTGCCTAAGTGAGCAAAATCATAGAAGGGAAAGTTTGGAAAGCGTCTAAAAATATCATTCGTCATTATTGCGATGAAAACAGGAAATAAAAATAAACTTCGTAATGACATTTATTTGATGTAGGCAAATGTTTTAGCCCAAAACTAATATGAATGTTGTAGGGGGAAGAAAAGATTACCGGAAAACACTTGAGATTGCACTTTAGAGATGACAAATGTATGGAACTGGAACTAATGTATAGAAGGGCCACGAATATTAAAACCTTTTTCAAGCTGTGGTTCAGACCGTTACACAAAAACGTGGAACATGTAAAGGAAAAGATATCGTATTGTGGGCGGAATCATGTACATACACACCCAGTTAAGAAAGAATAAGATAGAAAGGCACACAAGTAAAGAAAAAATGGTTCTCTAGAACATGAAGCAAAGGTGTTCATTAATAGCCCCACTGTATCTATTACATAGCTCTTACTCATCGATCGATCGAGTATCTATCGCTTAGGCTATATTGCGCTTGATGCAGCTGCAGTGATCTTAGCCTCGGCGGCGGACGGTAAACAAGATAAAGTGAAAAGAACGCAGCTGCACCGTCGTAAAACGGGATACCGTGCCGAACACGTTCGCAGTTGTGAACACATGTGTTCTTTGTACAAACTTGTTCTTAGAGGCTTTTAATATACCATCAGCAACAGTATTTACGGTCGATGAAACTTGCAATTACCTTTTATCCTTGCTCCTTTTCACTACCATTGTTCTTCGTACTCATTCACCCTTTTTCTCCCACTGTCTGCCTTCTTCCTCGTGATTTCTTTGATGAAATGGATATGTAGATCTTGGGGTGGTGCATTCATGTTCTGGGAGCATTTTTATTCTTCATAATAGGGTCGGGAGAGAGAGAGAGGAGAACAGCTACCATTTTTTTTCGGTCTGAGGACGAGCCACGCACCACGCCCTCCTCATTCAACGAGTGCCAAAAGAGTGCACTGGGAGTAGATTGGACTTCTTCCATAACACGCAACACTTCATCTTCGTTCCCTTCTATTACGCAAATTGAGCATGAAATCGACCTTTTATTCCTCCCACTTAACACGCACCAGAGCCAGTTTCTCTCTCTCTCTTTATATATACCAGCATATATATATATATATATATATATATATATATATATATATATATATATATATATATATATATATATATATATATATGCTTTCTCACTCTTTCTTTGCCTCTGTTGCTGTTTCTACCTATCTGTGTCTGTCTCCGTATCTCTCTCCTTTTCTCACTCTCCCTATCTCCCTCTCATCCTCTCTCACTCATTCTATCGGTCTATCTCTCGCTCTGCATCTCTTATTTTCTCAATATATTTCCATAAGTCTATTTTCTCTGTCATAATCTTTGTCTATCTGTCTCCCTCTCTTTTATTATCTCTTTGTTTACCTGTCTCCCTCTCTTTCAGTCGGCTATGTAAATAGCCGTAAACCAATCCATCGTAGGATTGGGCCCTTAGTGGACGAGGAGGGTGCATTAACTCAGTCAGATGCAGAAAATGCTAACCTTCTCAATGACTACTTCTCCTCAGTGTTTACTAAAGAGTGTGGTCCCATCCCCCAGCCCACGGATTCCTACTCGGGGGAAAAGCTGGAGGCAATGGACTTCACCGAAGGAGAAATAAAGAAAAAGATCGCTGACCTAAAGACGAATAAGTCCCCTGGACCGGACGGGTTTCTACCCAAGGTGTTGAAGGAAGTGTGCGATGAAGTATCATGACATCTGTGCGCTATCTTTAACATGTCAATCCGGACCGCATGCGTTCCTAGAGACTGGCGTGAGGCGGAGGTGACTCCGATCTTCAAGAAAGGAGCCCCCAGCCATCCGTCAAACTACCGACCTATCAGTCTGACTTCGATAGTCGGTAAACTCATGGAAAGCATGATGGTGGAGAAAATAACGTCGTATTTAGAGTCAAACCTGCTACTGAGGAGTTCCCAGCACGGCTTCCGAAGGCAACGGTCATGCCTGACGAACCTTGTGGAATTCTTCCACTTTGTGTTCAGTGAGCACGATCGGGACAAGGCGGTGGATGTGGTTTACTTAGACTTTCAGAAAGCCTTTGATAAGGTACCACACCGCCGCCTTCTCTGGAAAGTGCGAGCGCTGGGCATAGACGGAAAAGTAGCCGGCTGGATCGAGAACTGGCTAAGTGGCAGACGGCAACGGGTGGTGGTGAATGGACAGGCTTCTGAGTGGGTGCCCGTTACTAGCGGAGTGCCTCAAGGTTCTGTCCTGGGACCACTACTATTCATCATCTACGTCAACGACATGGACGGTGACATGGTTGCCAAGATTTCCAAATTTGCCGACGATACCAAGCTTGGTATGAACGTTGCAAAGGATGGAAATACTGCCCGCCTGCAGGAAGATCTTTGGAAGATTGGGGAGGGTTCGGACACGTGGCAAATGCCTTTCAACGTGAACAAATGCAAAGTAATGCATATCGGCCACAGAAATCCCAAATCTCATTATATCCTTAAGGGCACTGCTCTTGAATCGAGTGACACTGAGAAGGACTTGGGTGTTGCTATCACTAGCGACCTCAAGTTCTCGAAACAGTGCATCGAGGCAGAGAAGAAAGCCCAAAGGATGTTAGGCTACATAAAGCGCCAGTTTGGATACCGTAACAGGGAGATAGTACTTTGTCTGTACAACTCCCTGGTTCGGCCGCACCTGGAGTATGCCGTACAATTTTGGAGTCCTTCGTTTCGAAAGGACATCGCAAGGTTGGAACGCGTACAAGCTAGGGCAACCAAACTGATTCCCTCTATCCGACATAAAAGTTATGAGGATAGACTAAGGGAATTAGATCTGTTCTCGTTGGAAACCCGTAGACTGCGTGGTCAGCTCATCGAAGTTTTCAAAATACTTCGAGGGTTCGACAATGTTGACTACCGGGATATTTTCACACTGAGTGAGAACAGAACGCGCAATCACGGCTTCAAACTTGAACTGAAGCGTTACAACCGCAATCTGTGTGGAAATTTTTTCACTTACAGTATCTGCGGTATGTGGAACGCACTTCCAGTGGAAGTTGTCAACAGTGAATCTGTTGACCAGTTCAAGTCAAGACTAGACAAAGTCTTGAAAAGTGGCCGTTTAGGGACGCAAAACAATTGAGCAGCCATGTGCCCGCTCGATTGCTAGTCCAAAGGTACCCTCTTTGAATGGACCGTAAGGTCTCCTAGGGTACCTTCTTTCCTTGTAACTCCTTGTAACTCTCTTTCTCTATCTGTCTCCCTCTTTCTCTCTCTCTCTCTCTCTCTCTCTCTCTCTCTCTCTCTCTCTCTCTCTCTCTCTCTCTCTTGAAAGTGCTTTGCTACCTTGTATTTAATTAGCGATTTTAAAACTTCGACACTAATTGAGGTCAAGCTAATGACACCGTAGTAACTAGGACACTTATTCTCACCTTCTAAGTAACTACCACTTCCACAACTACATTTGGTTTCACGTGTGCAATTAATGCGTTTGATTCTTCGCATAATGAAAGTAACACGCTCCTGGAAAACCTTATTCAAGAGACTTTGGACTTGACTGACTCCCATTTTCTTAGATTTAGGATGGAACCAGTCACTTAATTACTCAAGTTACGCGCATGTGAATACTAAAGAGTTAAATCCAGTAAATTAATTTTTCAAGCTACGCGCATTCATAATACTGAATCGTTAAATCCATTCAATTAATTTCTCAATATACGCGCATTAGTATACTAAGGCGTTAAATCCATCCAATTAATTACTCAAGCTAAACGCGTTTGCATACTAAGGTGTTCTTCAACCTTCAGTTGTTATTTTCCTGCTCCGAGTTCTCCCACCGTTTCCTTGACAAGCCGCTTACCCTGGTCTATTTTCCCTTGCCACACCATGGTCAATTTTCCTGGCCGAGTCACACAATCCCCAAAGACTTTTATTCGACAAACGCCCGAGTCAAGCCTGGCCGAAAAAATGAAGCCAGTCACTAAAACCGTGTTTGGGTCTAAAAACCTCCCAGGAATTTGCAAATTTCTCTCGAATAATTTACTTTTTTCAACACATTGGTGTAAATTGCTTTCGATTGAGGCTTTTAGGTAGCTCGAATTGAAGGAATGATTCCAACTGCTCCAATTTTATTTGTTTTTGCTTTTATTTTCTCTCCTTCGGTATTGGTACACTTTCATTGACATGGTATAGAAACGGTTCGCGTCGTTGCTGCCAACAAGACTCGCCTAAATTGATAGTAGGCTTTGAATTGATTGATCACGTTACCAAGCCACTCCTACAAACACACCTGCCCCAATGTAAACTCATTATTTTACTCTAGAATCACCCATTAAATCCGTCTCAGCTTTTTGAGATTTGCCCCATCATTATCTGCTTACTGTGCCCCTCGGACTCTATACACATCTTTTCCATTTCCACCCACACGCCAAGAACCATAAAAAAATAATCCCCACCACCCACTAGAACCCAATTATTATCCACCTACGCCCAACTCCATCTAACTAGAACTCAATAAAACGAATACAGACCCATTTTACCCGAATGCCACTTCAAAACTTTCACCCCCCCCGCCACCAACATTCACGAACGCTCTTCCAAACCTGCTGAACCCCCCGCCCCCACTAACCAATCCGAGGCCACTCTAAATTACCGACACGGAGTCTCCCTCCCCCCCGCTGCAACCCCCAATAACCTGAAAACGCCACGCATTTCAACCTCCTCCGTGTTGTGACGTCATTCGTGAGCGGCGCTGGCCGAGTTTGGCTGAGAACCAGCAGGGACAACAACGTAACCATAAGAGAATATTTGATTAAACAACAAAGTAAAAAAAAACCCAATAAATAAATACAAATATATAAAACTCAAAGGTACTATTTGGGTAGCGTTTCATTTACGTAAATTCCTGAAGGTATAACTTTCGAGAAAATTGCCTTTACACCTTAACATTGCTTTAATTTCAATTTTTTGTTGGGTCCAATAAGGTTCTATGGTATGGTTATTCATGAGAGTGCTTAACGCGTCCATGTTCAATGCTCAGACTGCTGAGTGGTTAAGTTGGTTAGCTAGCCTGACCTAACCTGTTTCTATCTTTGAAATATTTGGTTGATCATATACTGTTGACAAGTACAACAAAGAACCTGTTACTTCAATCATCTATTTTGATGAGGCTTGAGACGAGATAGGTGCCAGAAGACTAGAGAATGGCAGACACAAGATGCCCATTTTTATAAAGGGAGAACGCGAAAGCCCGAGTAATTACCGGCCAATTAGTCTGACGTTCATATTGGGCAAACTCCTAGAAAGCATAATCGCCGGTCGCATAATTGAGCACCTAGAATCTTACAACCTGATCTTAGACTCCCAGCATGAGTTTCGCATAAACCGATGTTGTCCCACAAATCTCCTCGAATCCTTCCATAGTATATTAAGTGAGCACGATTGAGGTCGGTCTGTGGACATCTTATACCTAGACTTTCAAAAATCCTTCGATAAGGTGACCCACCGCAGGTTAATGAGCAAAGTCCGCGTCATCGGCATTACCGGGAAGGTAGCCGACTGGATTAAGAATTGGTTGACGGGCCGGAGGCAGAGGGTGAAAGTCAGAGGCGCAACCGCCAAGTGGGCCCCAGTGACCAGCGTGGGGCTACTAGGCTCCATCCTCGGTCCTCCGCTGTTTCTTGCCTACATCAATGATATAGATCAGTGGTTCCCAAACTATGCGCCCTAAGAGATGCCTAGGTGCGCCTTGGGGCATTATGTGTCCAGATATAAAAAATGAATATATAGTACTACATTATATCATTTTACGAGAGATTCAAACAAAGAAATTGGGGGTTAGGCATGAGCTGCCATCCATTACAAGATACTACAGACCTACCCCTTCATTAAACAAATTCATTGTTAGTGATTAAAATTATTTACTATAAAATGAAGGATCTTTCATTAGTTTTCAATTGTCGATAAAAAAACTGAATAAAAACCAACTATAATTTGACTTAAATATATTTCTTTTATGTGTGTCAATTACTGTATTGTTTAGTAACTTTAGTTCAATAATAATTCCCTTCTCATTGCCTCAGTCGTCGTTATGACCAAATATGGTAAATGATAACAGCAGCTGAAGCAAAACACCTCGAATCTGAAGCAAAACGTCTGAAATCGTTTTGAAGTGACGAAACAAACATCAGCATGTAAGAGGCTGGCCAGACGTGGCTAATTTTTCAGTTGCTTTAGATTCAGTTGATTATTACCGTTATAGTGGAATGCTTTGTACAGTGTTTAGAGCTGGATTTAACATCAAAACAATGCAGAAAAATTAACTTAAGCTCTTAAACAGTTTATTGAAGCATGCTAAAATGTTCGAGTTTTTTTCTAGCTTTTTTTAAGTATTAATTGGCTTTATATAAAAAATTTAATCTGTCAACTCTGATTCAGTGGTGAGTAGTAATGAACGTTGACTCATTGAGAGTGGAAGTGTCGTGCTTATTATTTAATTTCACATAAATACACCCATACAAAATGGATAAATTTCTTAAAAAGAAAGGTGATTTTGATAAATGTGATCTCGAAAGTGAGCAGAACTTAAGTGTAGGAAGCTTCACTAGTAAGAAAGCAAAGCCTCGGCCTACTCGTAAATACGATGACAGTTATTTAAGCTTTGATGTTACTTTTACCGGAAGTAAAGATCACCCCTTGCCGTTATGTTTAATATGTGGATGTAAAATGTCAAATGAATCATTACTTCCTAGTAAACTTAGCAAACATTATAAAACTAAACACTCTCATTTACAAGATAAATCTGCCAGTTATTTCAAGAGATTGTCGGAATAGCAAACAAAAGCTGCAAGTTCTTTTAAATGTGTAATGACTTTTTCTGAGAAAGCTCAAATAGCTTCTTATGAAGTCTCAGAATTGATAGCTAAAAATATGAAAGCTCTTACTTTAGGCGAGTCACTTATTTTGCCTGCGTGCAAAAAGATTGTCGAGACGATGCTGGGAAATGAAGCAGCAATGAAAATAAGTAAGGTACCTCTGCCTAACAATACAGTTCACAGGCGTATTGTAAAAATATCTTCTGATATCGAGATAAATGTATGTAGTAATAAACTACAGTATTCCAATTTTGCATTGCAAATTGATGATTCAACAGACATTACCAACAAGGCCCAACTCTTAGCATTCATTCGTTTTATTGATGATGATCAAATAGTAAACAGTTTCTTTTTTGCAAAGAATTATGTGTGACTACTAAAAGTGAGGATGTTTTTGATATTCTGAATAATTACCTTGATAAACGGCAATTGTCATTGAAATCGTGTGTTTGAATTTGTACAGATGCAGCCCCTTCCATGGTAGGCTGTGTTGAGGTTCTTACATCTTTTGTAGAAAAGCAAAATGAGAATATTATCGTAACTCATTGCTTTCTTCATCGAGAATCCTTGATGGCAAAAACATTGGGAGATAAATTGAGAGAAGTTTTAGATCAAGTTGTTCAGATGGTAAACTTGATTAAAATAAGACCTGTTAAATCGCATTTATTTGAACAGATTTGTGGTCGATATGGATTCTCAACGTAGACGACTACTTTTATACACAGAGGTGAGGTGGCTGTCAAGAGGAAAAGTATTTGCCCGTGTACACGAGCTACGAGAAGAAATGAAATGAAGAAATGAAACAATTACACTTTTGTGACCTCCTTCAGTGCAATTTTTGGATTGTCAAATTAGAGTATTTGACTGATTATTTCAGCAGCTCAATAATTTGAATACTAGCAAGGGACAGAAGAAAATATACTCACATCCACTAACAAAATGAAAGCATTTAAAAAAATTACAGATTTGAAAAAGAAAAGTAACCGAAGGAAATTTGGAAATGTTTCCTTTGGTAAGTAAAACTTACATTGATAAGAAGAGTAAGACACTTCCAATAATAGTTGAACATTTAACAAGGTTGGAAGAAAAAATTAGTTCTTATTTTCCATCTCTTTATACTGAACAATACGATTGTATTAGAAACCCGTTCGTTGAAAATTCAAGTGATTTTGATTTAACATTAATAGAAGAAGAAGAACTGACAGCTATATCCACTGATCGCGGATTGATGATTAAACACAAGGAATTGCCTGTTGAAAATTTTTGGAATTCTATAAAAGAAGAATGCCTGTCAATATACAAAAAAGCTTTGAACATGTTACTACACTTCTCAACATCATATTTATGCGAGTTATGATTTTCCACTCTAACCACTATTGAGTACAAAAGGAGAGGAACTCTTCTTGATATAGACGAGAAAATGAGAGTCTGTTTATCAAACATACGCCCCAACATGGAAGAAATCGCTAATAAAAATCAGTCTCATGTTTCTCATAAACACGAGAATGAATAAAAGTATGTAGCATTTTCTATTTTTTCAATTACATTATTTCTTTCATATACTATTTGACTTAACATAGCTATTTCTCGGAATTCTGTGTATAGTGCGATCTTACTACGTAGGATCTCAACTGTGCCCCGATATCAAAAAGTTTGGGAACCACTGATATAGATAAAGAACTGCTATGCACAATAGATAAGTTCGCGGAGGATACCAAACTAGGACGCTGGGTTAGCTCGCACGAAGGAATAGAACGCTTGAGAGACAGCCTTCGCACCTTAGGTAAATGGTCAGAGATGTGGCAGAGGCCATTCATCCTTGACAAGTATAACGTGATGCACATCGGTCACGCTAACCCCGAAGAAGACTTCTATTTGTTAGGTTGGCTATTGGAGGCGACTGAACTGTAGAAAGGCTTCGGCGTGCAAATCAGTAGTAACCTGAAGTTTCTAGACAGTGTGGCGAGGTAAAAAAAAGGGGTCAGAGACTGTTGGGGTACATAAAGCGACAATTTCGTTTACGAAACAAGGGGATTGTTCTCAATCCGTCCAACTCTTTAGTCCGGCTGCACCTTGAGTACGCAGTACATTTCTAGTCACCATCGCTGCGCAAGACATTGAACGGCTAGAAAGGGTTCAGGCCGGTCACGGCCAGCAAACTGATCCCATAACTTAGAAACAAAGGATACCGATGCCGCCTACGAGAATTCGCGCTGTTGTCCCTGGGGACGAGACGTATACGTGGCCAGCTCATCAAAACGTATAAAATTATACGTAGAGTAGAAAGCGTGGACTACGTGAAGATGTTCACCCTTTACATGAATCCCACGCGCACCATTAGTTACAAGTTAGATTTACCCAGATTTAGGGCAAGCGTTTGCGGGAACCTTTACTCGTACAATATCTGTGAAAGATGGAGCCGTCTTCCAGCTGAGGTGGTGAAGAGTTCAACAGTTGAACAGTTCAAGTCTCTGCTGGGCAGAGTACTGCATGAGTTAGAATAGACAGGACGAAAGGTTAGAAAAATTTCAGCTATCCTGTCCTAGTTATGCTCTTTTTCAACATGCCTAGGTCGTTCTTCCATTTCCTAACCGTAATATTGCGGGGTTGGAGGGGAGAGCCTTCATATATTTTTGATATACTTTCCCTCATATTTATTGTTAGGCCTCCATATACGCTGCCTTCTCGGTATGGTTCGCAAGAACTTATAAGGTACTGTTTTTCTTTGTGACTCTTTGCGAAGGGGCCCGTCAGGGAAGCTCTAGCGATCTGCTAATTAGTTCCCTTTTAATACGTCACAAAGGAGTTGGGAAGTTCGCCCATTTAGTTGGGGTAGAGGCACCAAGATTGTCTGTTATCTATCTACCCACATCTCTGTCTATCTACCTACCTATCTGTCTATCTCTCTACTTATCTAACTAATGCTCCATAAGTGAACCTGCCTTCATTGTGGAAAGGGGATATGTTTAGGAGAGTTGCGTGCCATTTTGGTTCCTACCTCTCTAAATATCCCCCTATTTTGGCTACTCAGTCTCTCTTCTTCACCTTTTCACTTCCCCTAACTTCAGCAATATATATATATATATATATATATATATATATATATATATATATATATATATATATATATATATATAGGTACAAGGCGCTCTCCAAGGCCATGGGTCTTCTCATAGCGCCTTTCTATCAACGATTGAAGAACTTGAGAGCAGAGAAAGTCTTTAAAGACCGCTTGAATGCACCAAAGGGTGGGGTGAGGTATTAGAGCAGGCAGCTCATCCCCCATTCTAGGAGCAAATAACGAGAAAGCACGATCACCTAGGCACCACAGACAATTACGAGGAACAAGTAGTAAGGGCCAGATCCAGAACATAGGGTTCTTATAGGGCTGAGATAAAGGTTGAAGAAGACGTGTAGGAAGATGCTGCGGGTTTTAAGCTCTTACATGTAAGCAGGGGGACTTTGAAAGTGTTTCTGTATCGACTTGGGAGTTCACGTAGGAGGGTAATACGCAAAGGAGAAACGGTCCCGGCGGATGAGCAAACAGGCTGCAACTTATGAACAAGTTAATGGTAGTGGAAACATGAGAGCCAGTGACCTTTCTCCTCTTCAATTAAGGAATAAATAATAATAATAACAAAACTAATAAAAAAAATGCTAATCTCTCTCCCGAGCAGTTAGCCAAGCCTCGATCAACATCATAGCAGGTATTTGGCCAAGGAACGATTTAAGTCGCTTGTTGCTGATCCGGAGACTTCAAGAACGACAGATGATCAAATAAATGAGTCCCACCTCTTCGTTTTCTCTCCCTTTCTTCCTTCTCTACCGACCGTAAATTAAGGGGCAGACGTGTGTAAATTACCGTCTTAATTGCGGTGTAAATAAACTTGTATATAACTGTAAATGTGTAAATAAATGGGAGGAAATAGTGTAAAAATGTTTAGATTACTGTAAATGTGTAAATAAATGCGTGGAAATTTGGTAAAAATGTGTAGATTAGTGTAAATATGTAAATGAATGGGTGGAAGTTACGAAAAAATGTGTAGATCAGCATTTTGAATACTGTGTTAATTAATATATAGATTACTGTAAAATGTACAAACTAATGTGTTATAAATCAATTTGTTAATTACTGTACGTAAATGTCTGAATTGAAGTGTAAATGTGTAGATTAATCTATATAATTGTGCAAATTCGGGCGAAAATTACTGTGTAAAGTAATATATGCTTTCTTCTGTATTACTAGACTCGCGCCTGTGTTTATTAGCCCCACCTATGTCTGTCTGTGTTCATGTGTGTGTGTGTGTGTGTGTGTGTGTGTGTGTGTGGCAATAATCGAGAAAATATGGTCTCTTAAGGGAGCAAAGCGTCATTGGAGGTGTTCGCTTCGAACCGATTTCTTCACAACTGTCGCCAAATTATGAAATTTTTTTACCATAAAATTTCCTTAGGACCTTTTTATGGTTATGGTTAGGGATTTTTCGGTAGGGGGATCAGGGCAAGCTGACTCCCTTCATCAGGGATTGAAATGGCCCCCAATTGGAACATGTTTTCGAAACGTAAAATCCTTTTCTCTTTGTTCGTCTGATCATCGTGTATATACCTTATTCGTATACATAACGACTTGTCTCTGTATGTCTGAGTTTATGTACGTTATGGAGAAAACTCACAAAGACTTCATCTTCTAAATTAGAGCGTGATACAAAAGCATAGGACATTTGAATCAAGTTTTTCTTTTTTTTTTCCTGCGGGTATTCTTTTCTTTTTTTATGTGGGTGTTATGTATGCATTTATGGATGAATGGTTGAGTGTAGGCACGAATGCGCGTAAGTATGGTACCTCCGTTCTTTAATTGTGTATGTTCGTGTAGTTACGCATCACATATGTACCCAATTTTTTTCACTACAAATAGACGAACAGATAGACAAACATACAAAAGGATATACAGAACAAAAGGCAGCCGAATTGATAGAAAGACAGATAGACAAACATAAAAATTGGATATACAGAACAAAAAGTATAAAAGTAGCCGAATTGATAGAGAGACAGATAGACAAACAGATAAAAATGCAGCTTTGCAGAAACATAAAAAAACGTATAACAATCGGGCTAATGATAGATAGACAGACAAACAGATGGCCAGATAGAACAATTTTCATGAAGATAGATTGATAAACAAAGAGATAAACAAACATATAAACAGGACAAAAAGAATACAAGATGGTAAACTGATAGACGGACAAATAGAGAAACAAATAGATGACTGGGCAGTTAAAGAGACAAATACACAGGTATAACAAAAAGTAGACAAACTAACAGACAGATAAGAAAACAGTTACATATATAGATATACAAAGAGATACAACAAGGTCAACAGACCTAAGTCGCGTGCTCTCAATTATTCTGACTTGTGACCTTCAAAACTTTCAAAAAATCATTGAAAAGTAAAATGGTTGACATCCGACAGCCCGATGACCTACGAACCGACATAGTAACTTAAAGAGTCGCGTCCACTCGACTAAAAAAATAAACAGACAGATAAACAGGTTTACAGATAGACATATAAAACAGGTATAAAATAGAGAAACTAATAGATAAACAAATATACCAACAGGCAGCCTTATCAAGTGTTTTAAATACCCACTAATATAGTGATTGATAACTTCTATACCCCCCCTACCACATGCTCAGAACTAAAGGGGATCCAGAAATACCCCTCTGACACTGGAGACATCTTAACCTACTCCAGAAAATGAGATATAAGTAAGCCAACGGAGGGCGTGTTTACAGCAACTACCTTCAGCCTTAAACGTTGCGGTAAGAAGCGATACCCCCACGACCTCTAGGCACAAACTCATGCCCAAAGTATAAACTTTGACCAACTACTGCAAGGGTAGTGATCAGGGTTTATACCTCCCCACAAGATGCAAATTAATTTATTCCGTGCATTCCAACTCACACTGTACTCGGTTGTGCGTTATTATGTGACTGTACAAATATAAAAGATCCACTGACACCAATTCGAAACCAAAAGAACTTTAATAATTGACAAAGATTTAACTATACCGAAAAAATGATTGTTATATTTTATAAGGTATATTCTTATTTATGCTACAAGATAATATAGGAAATTTAACAGAGATGAATTCAAGTAATTGAATTTGACGTTCTTGAGAATACCAAACCCACTTCACTCATACACCCCTTCCTTAAAATGGAGTGTATTTTCGTCTAAACACTACTTAACTCTTTCAGTACTATTGGAATATGTACACCTTTGGCCAAAGTATAGGTAAAGCACCCCTCATAGATTTATATATTGAACATATTTAAGCAAACTTTTTAGAATTTATCATATTATTCATAAATAAATATGTATGATAATGTGTATTAGCCTAATATATTTGAATATTTTGTTAGTATGTTTGAATTACTTAGTGTTTTACTAAATGGTGTGTTTGAAAAAAATACAATTTAACTAATATTTCTTATGTTTCAGCTTAAATTTCTAGTTATTATGAATTCATTATCGTTCTAAATAAGTAAAATAACTAAAATTAAAGAACGTACAGAAGCACAAGGAGTACAAATCCAACTTCTCCATAGCCAAGGGTTATTACAAGTATATATTGCTAAGAAAAATAAAATGTACAAGATTTTCCTTCCAAGCCACTATAAAACGATATCAAGAGACCAAAACTTTGTATCAAGGAAGAGGAGTTGCAGAAAACGCCTTGCAACACCTAAGAAAGACAAAGCTATCATTCAGGCTTCATAACAGAATCGCAGAAAAACATCTGGACTTAGTGGGGAGTTTAATGAAGCTTCAAATTTCAAAATACCACCAATAAGAGTAAGAAAGAGACCTAGAGATCAAGGGCTAAAAAGATGTAAGGCGAGAAAGAAGCCATGGATATCTGAGGTGAACAAAATGAAACCTATCTTCAGTGGAAACATTGTCTAAATTTATTTAGTGAGGTGAAAGTAATTATCAGGTATGTTAGAAAGAGTATTTCTATTGTTATACAGGTAATATGTGTAATTCTATTTAAATATATCCTTGAAGAAAATTATTTAAAAATGTAATTTTTTTGTAACAATTTTACCCTTCTGCTACCTTTGTGAGAGGAAGAGTGGTACTAACTGTTACGCATGGAGGTGGTTCTATAATGTCATGGGGATGCATGTCTTCATCCTGACCAGGAGAAAGTGTTTTTTTTTATGAGAGAGAAATAATGAACTCAACAATTTATACCACCATGTTGTCACAAGTTTTAGAGCCATTTATCTATAAATTGCATCCCACAACACTAATTGAGGTTATATTTCAGCAGGACATTACCCCCTTTCATACATCCAACCATACCAAGAATTGGTTTGGAAAAATAAAGATCACCCTTATGAAGTGTGCCTCACAGAGCCCAAGCCCAATTGCAATAGAACACTTGAGCGTAGTGCTTGGAAAAGCAATGAAAATTACCATAAATACAAACAAAATAGAACTGTATGAAAAATTACAAGCTGGCTGAAGAAAGATAGTGTCCAACTAAATATTAATATAATTAAAAACAAATAAATATATTATAAAGTGTGACCGCAAAAATTGTCCCTGTTTTTAATCACTTATTACTCAGTCATTATTACAGCTTCACAAATGAAATAAAAGCATTCGAAAGAGAACATTTGAAAGTTTTCTTTATTTTTTTAATATCTTGGACACAAAATCTGTACTTATAAAAAATGACGGATTTATCTAGCACAATCATGGGTTATTTGTCGGACATGCAACGTGTTTTCATCGCAGAAGAATTGAGCAAACATGGCCCTCAATTGGCCAGCCAACGGTCTTTCAACCAGCAATAAGGTCAGCAAAGGACCATAGATTTAAAAATGATTCGCGTGATTTTCGCCAAATGCAAACATTACAGCTCAATCAAGACAAGTATGGGCGCAGCAAAGGTGAGTGAACCGGTAAAAACCTTGATTCAGGGGCAAATCAGCTTGAAACGGGAATCAAACGGGAGAGCATTTGGAAAATGAACATGTTGGATTTGAGAATAAAGTCATTCAAAATTATGTGTTTGCAGCAGCTTAGCGAACAAGACTACCAGTACCGTGTAATGTTTGATGAAGGCACTGAAACAATAATTGATTAAAACCAGATAAGATTAAGTGACATAATATTCAGTGATGAATGGCAAAGCTATTCAATGGGGTGATCAGCAGACAGAATTACCGGTGTTGACACAAAACAAGCCACTTGGAGAAACGTCTGCATTCACTAAAGGTTAGCCTGGTGTGATTTGAGTAGCAGCTAAGTTTATGGTACTTATTTTTTTGAGAATACAGAGGTAAGGAGACCGCTTTTAGTAACTTCAGAAAGAAACGAACAAATACTGAACGCTGTTTTTTGAACGAGAACACTTCAGTAACAAATGGTTTCAGCCAGACCGAGGAACAGCCCACACAATTAGACAATCAGTAAAATGTTTAACAAGAGTTTTTTTAACACAGAATCATTTTTCATCGCTCGCAGTTTCCCTGTCCCGTAAGATTTTCCGATCTATCACCTATCTATTTTTTTTCTCTGAGGATTTGTCAAGGACAAAGTATTCAGGCAAGAGCCATCTTCTATCGAAAAAGTTAAAGCAAGTGGTGGTGAAGAGTGTACAGTCCATTCCAGTCAGCGTTTTGTAAAATGTAATAAATAACTTCATTTCCTGTAGTGTGAAGTGTAAAAATGTTTAGGGATGTACGTCACTGAACGCCTCGAGAAAATAATACAACTTTAAAACGTTCTCTTTTGAATGTTTTTATATCATTTGTAAAGCTGTAATAATGACTCAGTAATAAGAAATTAATATATATATATATATATATATATATATATATATATATATATATATATATATATATATATATATATATATATATATATATATATATATATGATGATGAAAGTTGATGCACTAAAGCAAGGTAGATGAGGAATTAAACCACACTTGATGAAGACATTTAATCCAGATCAGTTTGGATTAAATATGTCTTCATCAAGTGTGGTTTAATATATATATATATATATATATATATATATATATATATATATATATATATATATATATATATATATATATATATATATATAAATATACTGAGTTCATTTACCACAGATGTCTAATTACTTTGACTATATGGATGATTCCCTAGGGTGCTTTATACTTTGCCCAAGGGTGTAAGTCCCAACAAACATTTCCTTAAACTCGCGGGACATGTTACACTAAAACATTTTAATATTATTTTATTATAAATTAAACCTTAAATTGAGGTTTTTTAAAATATTTTAGATGGTTGGGACAGGTTTTATGGTACTCCTTCACTCAAGTTGTGGCAAAATAATATTTACAATGAAGCTTTATTTGGAGACGGGTTTCGAAAGTGTCTAGACTTCCATCTTCATTCCGAGACTATGCAGGCAGGCAGGCAGGCAGGCAGATAGAGGCCGGCAGGCAGAGGTAGGCAGGCAGGCAGATAAAGAGATAGAGAGGGAGGGAGAGAAAGAGATATATAGAGAGATATATAGAGAGATAGATGGAGAGAGAGAGAGAGAGAAAGAGAGAGATTGGGAGAACAAGGTTGTACGAGTTAAAGTATGTGTGTGTATGTCAAGATTTTGGCACTCCAGCACTTTACCTCAATTACCGTCTACTAGTCTCGTCTAAATTCAATTCTTCCTTGTTATGCTTAGTTTACGTGTTATAGTTTTATCTTATTCTCTTCACCTCGACCTTTTTGCTATTGTTCTTCTCTTCATTTTATTTATTTTTTTACATTTACTATATTTGCTCTCAGCCACATTATTCTAACTTCATTTTGTTTTGTTTTTCAAGTTATTCGTTGTAGTTGATTTGCGTATATGTAATATTGTTTTCATGGCACCCTGGATGTGTGAAAATTGTGTGAATGAATCATGTCATTTACTAAAGGACGCGAACATTTCCACTATAAATAATAATTAATGGTTTCTTTAAGGCTTTGCCTCGGTTTATTTTTTTAGTCCTTGTTTTTTATTCTACTGTTTCGAGTTTTCCTTTTTTTTAAATGACAATTTTTTATTTATTATTGAAATATAAAATTTACTTAAGAAATTCTCTCTTTTCATTATTGTGTATATATTACTTTAAATACAATTTGTCCACTTGTCCACTTCTAGTTTCGTTTCTCTTTGTGTGGGATTCGTTTAGGAATTAATAACTTGGTTTGGCTTTTGGTAAATATTTTTCCACTAATTTGAGTGGTATTGTTTTAGATAAAAACATTTTGGGAGGCAAAATAGAATTTCACGTTGTCAAATTATCCGTGAACACAAGTACAGAAGCAAGTGTGTAATAAAGATAAAGAAAGTTATGGGGGAAGAGAAATAAAGTACGTCAGAAAATGATTTCTATATAAATTTCCTGCACCAACAAAAAACAAAGCGTTTATTTTTAAATTAAGGCAAACAATTTTGAGCTTTTGTTCGGAACGACTCCAAAGCAGCGATCTGGACGCGGGGCAAATTGGAAATGGCTAAAAAGAGCCTTAATTAAAATGCTGCGGCGAAATCGTCCCCATATTCTCGCAAAGAGACGAGGTCTTGAAAGAGTGTTTGCTCTAACTATGAACGTTTTAATTGCATTAACGATGAATAGACGTTAGGCCGACATTTTTCAGGTTTCCTTGATACATTTTATGGCCCCCAAATGTTCGTATTTGGGTTTTCTTTAGTAAGTTGATATACTTTATAGTCTTTTCTAATATATATATATATATATATATATATATATATATATATATATATATATATATATATATATATATATCAACACTAACTCTATAATTTAAGAAGGTGATTTTTTTAAGTATTGGAATAATAATTTCATCTTAGTTTGCTTATGACTTATGTTTTTTTATCGAGGTTATTTCTAATAATTCTTTTATAATATCAAAACACAAAATGGTGAAGTTCAGAAATAAATATAAGTATCGAAATTTTGTGAATTTTTTAAAACCCAAAGAATTGCAAATGGTGAAGTTCCGAAAATTTATTTTTATATATCTTCTTCTATAACTATATTTTAGCAACGTGATATTTTGAAAGGGGGGAAATTTAGTTTAGAGTTCCTTTTTAAAATTATTATAATTGGCGAAGTTCAGAAAATTTATAAAAATTTAACCATCGCTGCTTTTTTTTATATTTTATATTTTAATCTTAGTCCCTCATAAATAGATACCATTCGAAAGCACGAAAAAACTTCTATGCCACCTCTACACAACGAAGGGATGATTTTAAGAAATGTATTAGTTTCCCATATGCTCCAGCCTTGGCTCCTCTAAAATAATATGCGAACGGAAATAACATAAATATTACATTAAAAAATTCCAATACCATTCGAAAATCCTTGATTAGACTGCGCCCAATCAAACTCGATGCTGGAGTTTACAGTATACCATTCTATGATTGCAAATTAACATACATCGGAGAGTCAGGCCACTTTAATAGGGGAATGAAAGAATATTTAGCTGATATCAGAAGGTGTAGAAATTCGTCGAGTCTCTTTACGCACATGCAAACGCGACCATAGAATTGACTTTAACCATGCAAAAATCATTTATAAATCAAACAATTATATTGAAAGAAGAATTGCGGAATCCATCATCATTAACAAACTTGATAATTTCAATTTATCTGAAGGGCAATACAAATTTAACAAATATATAATAAATAGAGCCGCAAATTGTATCTATAAGCCCCTGATGCAATGAGTCTTGGGAATTAGCAATGTCGAGGTATCGTTGGGTTCCTTCCTACTTTTCTGTCAGAGAGCCAGATATTCAATGACTTCAGCGCTCCAGGCTGGCACTAATACTAGGGAGGGAAACAATACATTTCTGGCTGAGTGAACCGTTTAATTACTGTATTATTGCGAGTGCCACAGCGTTTAATCTGTTTTAAGGAAAGAGCCAGTCAACACGTAAAGGATCTAGTGAAACACACAAAATTAACCAAAAATATATCTTTTTAATTTATCAATTAACTCAAAATATTTACAATAACATATATAAGTTTAACAAGGTTTGCCAGAATTGATTAAGGACCTATCACTGACAATAGTCAGGAACAACGTAAGTAGGCTCCACGTAAATAAACCAATTGCCAGTTAGTTAATTTATAGAGATCTTTTAGTATAGCGTTTAGCCACAATTTACGTGCCTCTAATCTTAACTAGCATTATTACAAGAGTCATTACATATTATTTCTCTTTTAGTTAGCTTGGGTACAGTATTAAAAACCCTACTTAATCAAAACGAATATAAATAGTTATTTGGACTTACATGACCTTGAAAGGATCTGGGGTTGGCGGATGTCGCTACATTGGACTTTTCACGCTTCTTTGAGTTGCAGCGGCCGACGGCAAGTTTTTCCTCAAGATGGGAGGGCGATGTGACACGATGTCAAATTATTCTTATAACTTGATCTCTGGATATACGTTTAAACGACAGAGAGAAGAGTGGTGCTCTCTGGCTAAAGGAGTACTCTTCTGGGTAGCTCTTGAAGTCTTTTAGTATCCTCGTCTTCGGGGGGTTGCCCACTGGGTTTTGGGATACGTGGTGATTTCGAAAGTACTTAAAAATGGAAATTCCTCGGGTATTGCTTCTTCTTCTCTCCCAATTATTGAGATTGCAATTTGAGAGTCACTCGAGGGTGAACGGTCTTCCTTTCTCTTGCTTCCAAAATTCCTGTTTAGCACTAAGAATGGTGATCCAGCCAGACTTCTTACTAAGCCTGTGGAGAATAACTCGGTATGGCATCGATACGAAAACGTGACGATCTTCTAAGTTTTTAGAAGAACGATTTCGGAACTGGGTGAAGGACAGATCTCCTCGATCTACTCCTCTATCGTCTCTCACAGAATCAACCACTTTCTTTCATTACTGCCACACCTTAGGGGGACGGGGTGAGGCCGCTGAGAAGAATGCGAGGGGTGAGGGGAGGGTGGCATCGCGGAGCCCAGGTCGGCTTCTTAATCAGAGGCACCGACGACCGTCACAATATTTCTCGGTGCTTTTTTTTATTATATCTGGCACCGTTTGGGGGGGGCGTTTAAACAGCGAGCCTCCAGCCCTCGTAGGTAATCGGATCTTTTGAAAGCTGCTTAATGGTCTTTTGTGGTTACTTTGGTCTTGCAGCTCGACTCGACTACCAACTCGTCGGGGGAGATCAAAGCCTTTGGGCAGTTTACTGTTAGTCAGACAACTAACGTTCTCACGGCCCTCCTCTTATGGTACGTATCTCTCGCTCTCTCCGACGAAGGACTTTAACATATATGTCCGCTTGGCCTTCTTGTGCGTCGCTATGTTATAATTCCTCTACAAGCAACTCTCCGTATTGTTTCCCGCCCTATTTCATTTTGTTTAGCTTGTCATTCACGCCACTCGAGAATATATTTTTTTCCAGATTCTTTCCCTCTGTTTGATTTTGTTTAGGATATCTCTTACTTTATATATACCTTGCTCCTGGTCTAGCGTCTTCCTTATTAGTTGAAAATGGTATGTTGCTGTAACTAGTCCGATAGTTATAAATATAATCTTGATTCAAATATTGTGGTTTACCATTATCTTCCACTGATATACATCACGTCAATGTGATATTATCCAATATATATATATATATATATATATATATATATATATATATATATATATATATATATATATATATATATATATATATATAGGAGGGGCGGTCAATAAGTTATGCAATTCGGATATAAGGAAAAGAGATATGAGGAAAAGTGTTTTATTATTTTTCAATATAACTACCCTCGACTTCAAAGCACTTGCGCCACTTGTCCCTGAGGCTTCGAATTCCCGACAACCAGAAATCTCCCGACTGCTGTTCAATCCACTCCTGGACGGCGAGCTGGACATCTTCATCGTCCCCAAATCAGCCTCCACGCAGTGCAGTCTTGAGCTGGCGGAATAAAAAGTAGTCGCTAGGGACCAGATCTGGACTGGCCCCCCTCGAATCCGCACTCGCGCAGGGCAGCTTGTGCAACTCTGGCCTTGTGGACTTTGACGACGTTGAAGTCGATCATGGGGCGTGAGGTTTCTAGACCTTGGTCATGGCGAAATTGTCGTGGATGATGTTGATAACACTTCCATGTGATATCCCAAGTTCTCGCTCGATTTCTTCGATCTTCACCCGTCGATTTTCGAGGATCCTCCTCTCCACACGGGCCGCATTGTCCCCGTTGGATACGTCGGAAGGGCGTCCTGGACGGGGGTCATCTTCAAGCAACTCACGACCATAGCGGAACTCCCTACTCCAGCGAGCAATGGTTGCATAGGAAGGGGCGGTGTCAGTGTACATTGCAACCATGCGTTCATGGATCTCTTTTTGCATTCATTCCTTCCTTGGTCAAAATTTTGATCACTGCGCGGTGCTCAACCTTCTCCATTGTTGAAAAATTTGTGATTGACGATCTGAGATCAGCTACTGCTTCTTAAATAGACGAGGCAGGAACGTGTGGCTGCAGGTCCTGACTTGTCATAACTTCTCCTAACACCCCCACAAACAGCCATTCCCCTTCCTCTGTTTTGCCCTACCGTTTCGCAAAACTTATTGACCGCCCCTCGTATGTATATATATATATATATATATATATATATATATATATATATATATGCAACAAAGCACACAAGGAAAATCAATACGAGGATTCCAAGTACTTTCGAATTTTATTTCGAAATAAAGTTCGAAAGTACTTGGAATCCTTGTATTAATTTTTCCTGTGGCCTTTGTTGCATTTATTGCTTACTCACGCAATACTTTGTGAGTTTTTCACACACACACACACACACACACACACACATATATATATATATATATATATATATATATATATATATATATATATATATATATATTATGATATAATTGCCTGCTGGCTGCCGCGCCTCGCTTCTATCACATATTGAAACGCATGCTTCCCACGTGCATCCTGCGAGAAGAGAGTAGCATGGCGTCCTTATCGCCCAACATTTCCCGATTATCTTTCCCCGCTCCAAGTTTAATCAAGGAGGTTCAATCCCCCGTTTGCCTGCAGGCGTCGATCTGGCCAGATTGAATTAGGCTTATGGGAAGATAAAATTGTTCCAAGCACTAGTAGGACATTCCATGGAAGTCCCACCATTGTTCCCTACCCCGAGGGGCTGGCTCCGGTTATTTATTCGATAGAATTTTTTGTTTAAATCAGATCGAGATTACCTTCGTCAGGCATCACACCTTATGCACCTAGGAACTCTCTACCCCGAGAACCCCCTTATTGTCCAGAAGAGGACAATATCCTTGAGTGCCAAGGTTCGTGCCCCTCGAGACGCCAATTCAACAGGGCCCCACTGTTGTTCAATTGTCCAAAAGAGAACAACTTTAGAACAGTCATTGTTCTTCGAGCCCGTTCGACAAGAAACGTTTCTCGCTCCCCTAATATCACGTCAGTGGTTAGTTAATTCACCCTTTTGAGATCCCGATTATCTTCGCCAGGCATCACGCCGATCCGGTCTCCCTTGTTCACTTAGGAACTCTACCTCGAGAACCCCCTTATTGTCCAGAAGAGGACAATATCCTTGAGTGCCAAGGTTCGTACCCCTCGAGACGCCAAGTCAACAGTTCCCCCATCCTGTTGTTCAATTATTCAGAAGATAACAACTTTAGAACAGTCATTGATCTTCGAGCCATTTCGACAAGAAACGATTCTCGCTCCCCTGATATCAGGTCAGTGATAATTTACAATTGTTCAGAAGAGAACAACTTTAGAACAGTGATTGTTCTTTGAGCCCGTTCGACAAGAAACGGTTCTTGCTCCCCTGATATCACGTCAGTGGTAATTTAATTCTCCCCCTTTTAACGTTCTTCAAGAGAACGCTTGGTTACACCAATAACCTCAATTGTTCATCCAGAACATCTCCGATATCCTGTCTCAGGGATAGCTCGTACTTCCGAGCCCCACTTCGCTCATACACCTCGAAGTCTGTCCTTCCCCCCTCGTTAAGGACAACCCCCCTAAAAAACCCTCCTCCTGGTAAGGAAATCACCAGTCGGACCGCAGCCATTCCTTCAAATCGCCTTCCTCTGCACGACGACTTTATAAATACGTAAGCTACGAATTGCATTCAACTATTTAACTTTGGGCCAACGTAACTCCGTGCTTAAACACAGATTTAGCCAACCCTTTTCCTTCTTGTTTGTTTTGTCATTTTAAATCCCTCCAAATCTTATTCCACCGCATAGTCAAATTGGTTTAGATCAAATAGTGTAAATGTTCTAAAATGGCCTAGTCAATCCCCAGATCTGAACCCTACCGAAAATCTATGGAAGGAACTGAACCTCAGAATCTAAAAAAGAGAGCCAACAAACATGTCTGAACTGAAGGAAATATGCATCAAGGAATGGAGTAATATTAACACAAACACATGTAAGAAGTACTTAGGAGACTACTCTAGGCGGCTACAAGCTGTTATTAGCAACAGCGGTTATGCTACTAAATATTAAGAAACGATTTGATATATGTGTTGTAAACTTTTGCGTTACTAATTAATTGTATTTCTTCGACAAAAAACTATAATGATGTTTTTGCACGGTCGTGATGATTTAATTTATTGTTTGAATACATATCCTGTCAGTAATAAAAGTTTCATTTACCTATCGTGCTTACAAATACATAAACGTCTGTTTTTCATGGTGTGTTGTAAATTTTTGCGGGGCACTGTAACTGTGTATATATATATATATATATATATATATATATATATATATATATATATAGCTTTTCGAGCGACTCCACTAATTCTCTTCGTTCAGTCTGAGAATGAGTTAAAATACAGAGAAAGTCAGGGATTCAGATGGTTGCATCGGCTCATGAAGTTTATGAACAGTCTGATATTGAGTCTGAAGCTGTTGGTTCGGTGTTCGATGATGAAGACATCACCTCTGCTGTTATTAAAGTTCTAGTTGTTTTTTATTAGGAATGATTTATGAGTTAATATTAAGAAATTTGCATTATTTATCCCAATTTGATGCTCATTTTTACCCCGGTCTTGATGAAGAGCTTAGTGTTCATCTCTGGCTATGAGACTGCATTTATGTTTATACAGTCTGTAAAATTATTGTTACCGGTTTTGTTTTACATTTCTTAATTTTTTTTTTCTCTTAATCCAATCTATTGGTTCAACGAATTTTAATTTATTTTATGTAAACCAATTTTTTTCTACTCGTTTCAAATGGTAGAATTAGGAAGTTTTGTGTACTATTTTTTGTTGAAAGGTTGTTTTTTGCATTTTTAAACTCTTTTATATTAAAGGAATAGGATAACCTAACTTATGAAAAGACTTTATAATAAAACTCAACTCAATATAACAAAATTGTGGGCTGCAGACGTTCAGAAATCGAAGAAATAAACTCTATTGAAATACCTTTTGTACAGCTTCTGAATGGGATGCGAACCAGCAAATAGGTTGTTTATTTCATATTATGAAGACTGGTTTGTTTCGAGGAGACCAAACACATGTATGTCAAGGAACGACATGCCCGACTGGTTTTCCTCTTCTCAAGTAATTTTAATAAAGGGCAGGATATTATTTAAATGAGTGAGGATCTCTAGATGTTTAAGGATGTCAAAAAAGATGAAAATAAACATCATCTATATACCTGGGCCAAGTAATTGTTCGGTCTAAAATACCAGGCACAAAATGACTTTCAAAAAGCTTCATATGTTAAGAAAAGGGGAGAGTAGAAACCTCATTGACAAACTTTCTTTTTGGCTAAAAAAAGTTACCATTGAACGAGAAGAAACTATGAGATAAAGAAAGTCTAAATAGTTTAATAAAAATATCGGTTGAAAGGCTTAGGTGGCGATTAAAAAAACTTCTTAACATTGTTAAGTTTGTTTAAACAGACACTTTGGTGAAGGGAGAGACAAAATCAAAGCTAATGAGGCGCTTCAGTTCAAGGTTACTGCCCGCTATTTTCTTAATGAAATTAGCTCAGTTCTTAATATGTGAAGTGGAGATTTTACACTCGAGGTTAGATCGTTTACTGAAAAGCCATTTGGCCAAGCTAAGGAAGGCTGCTATTGCTTTCACTGGTCTGCGTCAAAAATGTACCTTAGGTTTTCTATAGTGTTTCTTAATAAAATTGACCTCCTAAATCCGAATATGTCATCCGTTTTTCTCTATCACTTCCAGTTTTTGCGATTCAGGGGGTGATAATAATTTTATAGTTTATACATCTCCAATATTACATCAAATTTCAATAGTTTTTGCACTGCTCTATTCGCAGTAGATTTTGTGTACATTTTAAGTAATTATGCAAATAGGTTTATATTTTGCAGGTTAAAAATTGCTTAGCATTATAATAATAAGAATAATAATAATAGTGGTTGAGTTAAAAATGAACAGAAAATGTAAGAATAGCTCCGACAGATTTTGCTATGTTTGCGGCAAAGTGACTTTTCCCGAGCAGCCAAGTACAATCCCTCCTGTAATTAAATCTTTGTATCATGCATATTTGGGAGTAAGGCTAAGAGATCAAGATAAAAGTTTTGCACCACATATCTGCTGCAAGGGATGCTACATAAGTTTAAGACGCTGGAGTCAGGGCGAACAGAAGTCCCTCTCTTTTGGTGTTCCCATGGTGTGGAGAGATGGCAAGGACCACACTACGGACTGCTATTTTTGCATGACAAATCTTAATGGTGAGCATTGTATCAAGTATTTGAGCTTTCTGTATTATACTGGCTCCTGAAAATGTCATTATTATGCAAAGACTTAGCATAAAATTAAAAACTAACATAGTTCACTTCAGCATGAACATATCCTTTACTAAACATTTATGTACTATCTGCAACTCCAAATCAATTCCTTTATGTAATATGCAATTATATTTTCCACAGGTATAAATAAGAAGAATAAACATAGTGTGGCATATCCGGATGTTCCTTCTGCCATCAAACCCCTGCCCCATGGCCCAGGAATTCCTATACCTTCTCCCCCTGAACATATAGAGGTACATGAAGAGATTAATATGGAAGTTGACCAAGATTATGACACATCTGAGTCTTATCAGGTTTCCACACATGATATGGTCGCAAGACCATTCACTCAAGTTCAGTTAAATGACCTGACCAGGGATCTGGGGGTTTCAAAGGCGAATACACAACTTCTTGGCTCTTGACTTCGTGAAAGTAATCTTCTCGCTTAAGAAACAACATTTAGGGGGGGTACAGAAATAGAGAACAAGAGTTTCGAAGCTATTTTTTACAGCATTCTTCCAGCTCTTTAGTATATTGCGCCAATATTAAAGGACTTGTTGAGGCCCTTGGAATTTCCTACAACCCATTAGAATGGAGACTGTTCATAGATTCCTCCACTAGAAGTTTAAAAGCTGTGTTACTGAATATTGGTAACAAGATAGCTTCCGTTCCTATAGGCCATTCAATCCAACTTACTGAAAGTTATGAAAATATGAAAAAATTGCTGGATGCAATAAATTACTCTAGCTATAAGTGGAGGATATGTGGTGACTTAAAGGTAAGATCATTTGACACTTGGCATTTCTAAGCTTTTTGATAATGACATTTTCATTTTTAATTGTTAATACTTGTATACACCTTTTGGTCAACTTACATTTTACAAGAATGCAAATCTGGAAATCATGAGTCATTTTTGAGTTATATTTTTTGTTGAAGTGTGTCCCCATAGGTTAATGCATCCTATTGGGTTAGTGGGGAACTTATAATAATTGAGAAGGTATACAACACAACTCAATAAACTCAAAATAAGATGTACATATATCCAATTAGTTCCAATACGATGATTTAATGCATCGGCATACAGGATTTTTCAGTACATATTCATATTCTTATTGTTTTAAGAAATATTACTTTGAATTTGTTTTTAGAAATATTACACTGAATTTACATACCGTGCTAATTTTTTTTCAGGTAGTGTCTCTTACGCTTGGGACGCAAACAGGCTACACGAAGCATCCCTGTTTCCTATGTTTATGGGACAGTCGTGCAGATAGTATGCACTATGAGAAGAAGGTTTGGCCTCCACGAGAAGCATTTAGAATTAGATCAAACAATGTGATAGCTGAACCTTTAGTGCCTCCTCAAAAAATACTCCTCCCTCCACTGCGTATAAAGCTTGGCATAATGAAAAATTATGTCAAAACCCTTAATAAAGTAGGCCAAGCTTTTAAATTTCTTCTTCAAAAATTTCCAAAAATCAGTGACGCTAAGCTCCATGGGGGAATCTTTGTTGGACTTCAAATCAGGAACTTGATCAGCAATTTGATGCATCAATGAAGGACATAGAAAAAGATGCCTGGAAAGCTTTTAAAGCTCTAGTTAACAATTTTCTAGGCAATAAAAGAAGCCTAGAAGAATATGTTGCCCTGGTCAATCAGCTCTTAACAAGTCTCAAACATTTGGGAGCTCGAATGTCTATAATGATACACTTTTTACAGTCCCATCTGGATTATTTTCCCGACAACTGCGGGGATTACAGTAAAGAACAGGGGCAAAGATTCCACCAGGACATAAAAACAATGGAATCCAGGTACCAGTTTAAATGGAACGGAAACATGCTTGCTGACTACTGTTGGTGTTTGAAGCGTGATGTACCAGATGACAGGCACAAACGAAAATCGTCAAGGGCGTCTGTTCTTCGAAATTATAATTATTTTCTTTATTATGTTGCATTCTTTTATTTTTTGTTTATTAAAAGAATTATAGTTTACATACGTGTATTCCTGTTTATATGATATAACAGTAATAATGCATTATTAGATAGAGAAAGGTGTTTTTTTTTAAATTCAGAAAAAATGAGGTAATCTCAATGAAAATGGTGTATGCTGTACTGAGAAAATCTGACCTGATTGAACAAATATACATTCATTTTTGAGCTCAGGAGGTTGGATTCATTAAGAAACCACAAAGAAATCTTGGGGAACATAAAAAAAAATTTCAAACGCAGGCCTGTGTAGTAATTGGAAGTAATTGGTCTAACTGAAATACGTTTTTTTTTAAATTTTAGGCAATGATTAAAAACTAGGGAGGTTGAGGGAGAATAATAATTATTCCTATCACGTAAATTTTAAAAACACGAATGAAGAAAATAAAAATATATAGATACAGGCAATGGCTTCGCCACTCCTCCCTATGGGGGGAGCTTGCGCTTCGTTACTAAGATTAAAATTTAAAATCTAAAAAAGAGCAGTGATGGTTAAATTTTTATCAATATTCTGAACTTCGACAATTATTATTAATTTTAAAAAGGAACTCTAAATTAAATTTCCCTCCTTCCAAATATCACGGTGCTAAAATAGAGTTATAGATAGAAGAAGATATATAAAAATAAATGTTCTGAACTTCACCATTTGTAATTCTTTGGGTTTTAAAAATTCACGAAATTTCGATACTTATTTTTATTTCTGAACTTCCTCATTTTGTTTTTTGATATTATAAAAGAATTATTAGAAATAACTTTGATAAAAAAAACATAAGTCATAACCAAACTAAGATGAAATTATTATTCAAATACTAAAAAAAAATCACCTTATTAAATTATAGAGTTAGTGATGATAATGATTAGTATAAAACTTTTGCCCCAAAACTATATATATATATATATATATATATATATATATATATATATATATATATATATATATATATATATATATAGAAAAGAAACTCACAACTTGCACGTGAGTTAAAATTATGATAAATAACACCAAAGAGGAAAATAGAAAAACGATTCCTTGTGGGTGTTATATATATATATATATATATATATATATATATATATATATATATATATATATATATATATATATATATATATATATATAATATAGTTTTGTGCAAAAGTTTTATACTAATCATTATCATCATCATCATCATCATCATCATCATCATCATCATCATCACTAACTCTATAATTTAAGAAGGGGATTTCTTTGAGTATTTGAATAATAATTTCATCTTATTTTGGTTATGACTTATGTTTTTTTATTAAATTTATTTCTAATAATTATATATATATATATATATATATATATATATATATATATATATATATATATATATATATATATCCGGGCTAAATTTGATGATATTTAATGTCTTTTTTTATTTTTCAGGAACATTTTTGCATTTTGATATATCGGTGTGCAGTCAACGGCCTTGGATAGAGTATAGTTTTAGTTGATTTAAATTTTGGTGACATTTAAAGGACTGGCAACTATTTGAATATTGAAAAAAAGATGCCTGCATCATAATGATTCGCGCCGGATTTTCAAATGCCGACATCAGGATTGGTGCTCAATGCTCTGTTAACACTGTAAATGTATTAACAGGTTAAATTGGCAGCTGCAACTGCAATGACTAAGCTGTGGACAGCAAAAAGGAACACAGCAGGCTTTCTGACTACGTACGCACCCCAGAATTTATCCAACGAGTGCAGAGCGAGGTGAGGAAAGACCCGAGCGAGGGAATCCTGGCTTTGGTGAGAGAGATGGATGTCGCCACCATGAATCTGTCTCTGAATGAGAACCTTCGTTATCACTCGTACAAGAAGTGCAGGGGAAAATTCTGACAGCCATGGCCAAGGTAAACCGCTAAACAAAGGCAAAGAAGCTCTTGAATAAGTAGAAGCATCCTGTTGACCGGGAAAGACCTGGTTCTCTTCCCAGATGAAAAGAACTTCTGCCAGGACCAGTCACATTCAACCGAGAACAGGTGAATTGCCTACAATTCAGGTGACGTTCTACGTATCATGAAGACCAAGTTCCGCCAAACTCTGATCGTATATGGGTGTGTCTCTAATGAAGGTGACGACGCTATGCCGCCCTACACCTTTTAGCAGAGTCTTAGGCTCAATTCAAACGGTTATGTGTAGCTGCTGAAAATTGTGGTCAAACTCTTGCTGGAGAGTGGTGCTGCTGAAAGGCTATACCCCCGGAAAGAGTCAGAAATGGTTGTCGGAGAATTTCTACGACTTCACCAACTCCACTTTTAAGCCTCCTATTTTCCCGATTTTAATCCTATGGATTACTATGTGTAGAGGCGGGTGAGAAAGAGACCAAGCTATCTGCCCACAACATCAAAGCCGAGGTATTGGCCAAGATCAAGGAGGTGTTCGAATATCTTCAGAGGGACAGAGTAAGGAACGCATGCACTAAGCTCCGGAGCCGTCTTGAGACCATGGTGGAAGCTAAGGGTGGCTACTTTCAGTAAACTGTTATTTGCCACCCATAATCTAATTGCTATTTATTATTTTTTTAAATACATTCATTTTGGCTGAGATATTGAGGGAGGTGTATTTTATGCAAACAGACAAATTTAACCCGAACACTATGTATATAGGAAAGCTTAGCTCCTAAAGTTCAGTCACCTGGTACGAGTGCGTACCTAATCTAATAGCCTGTAATACATCCACGAGGATTAATAACAGCTGTGATTCGACATGGCATGGACTGGATGAGGTTTCTGGATATAGGATACATCATTGTTCAGCCACTCTTGCATCAAAAAATTATTCAATTCTGCCAGATTTCATAGATGCCGTTCCTGACGGCATCCCAGAGATTTCTGATGGGGATCAGTTCGGGTGATTTTCCGCGACAATCCAGATGTGTGATTTTTCTGAATGTTCATTATGCCAGTTAGTCACAGTTCTTGCCCGGTGAACGCGGGACTTGTCATCCTGGTTGACAGGGATTGGAATGTTACTTTCCATTTTGAGATGATAGACAAACTGCAAAACCTGGTCATCTAGTAATCTGATGTAGGCATACTGGTCCAAAGTGTTTTTCATCACACTCAAAGGCCTCATTTCCACATAATTAAAACACCCCCAGTACATCACAGAGCCACCTCCGCCTTGAACCTACCTCTGCACGCAGTATCTCTTAGAGGCTACATGACGTCGACTATAACACGATGCTGGATATCGTCCACATGGAGGCAGAAACGTGATTCGTCTGACCAGATAACGCGTTTCCAGTCTTCCACGGTCCAGTGTTTGTGTCTTCTCACCCACTGTAGACGGATAACTTTGTCGACAAAAGTGAACAACGGCCTCTTGCGGGCCACACTGCTTCCTATGTTCATGCTATGCAGTTCCCTGTGTAGTGTTCTTTCAGTAATGGGTGTCGAAATACAACTTACAACACTCAATTCTTGCCTTGAACAGAAGCGATTTTTAGCCGTAAGACGCAAGCGGCTAAATACTCCGGCGTTCCCGGTCCAGGTCCCTTAGCATCATCTTTTGACCATAATTCTGGCAGGAATTTCATGTAGACATGGATTTTTGTCATTGTACATAACCGGGATGACCATACGTGTCGATTCACCTTTAAATTTCGCTATATCCTTCACAGGATTGTCTTTCGTGTACCTAAATGCATCCATTCCGTTTTACCACTCACTATTATATGTTTCGCGCGCCATTTTACGTACACCGTACGGTACTGACACTGTACCATACAAGAGGCGGATCCTAGATAAAAATGAGGGGAGGGGCTAACCTGAATTCCTCTCTCTCTGAGTGCTCTGAGAAAAGAACAATGATGATTAATAATGATTATTTTACACAGCATTGATAATAAATAACATCTCATAAAGGAGTGAACACTAACTCTCTCAAATCCCAATTTTTCCACGCATCATAAAATTATGAATTGTAGTTTTTGGTCGTCAGCTAAGGTATGATATTGAATTTAATAATTATATTTGGGATTTACCTATATTTTACATAGACATGTATCATATAAGATACATTCGATCGCAACGGGTTAAAAAACTGTTTATATATATATATATATATATATATATATATATATATATATATATATATATATTCTATATTATTTCATAACTTTTTCTGAATAGCAGAATACAAGTATGGTAAAAAAAAATAAATAAACATAAGCGGGTCAAAATGGGAGGGGAGGAGTCTTCAGCACCCTAGGCCATCTCCAGGCCGGCACCGTACCAATGTTAACTAACTACAGGCCCCTATACTTTAATCTATTTTGATATATATATATATATATATATATATATATATATATATATATATATATATATATATATATATATATATACAAGGTGTCCCATAAAAAAGTTAACCGTACTTTGAATTAGTATAACTCAAAACCTATTGGAGATTTTTGAGTCCTATAAAACAAAACAAATTTATCAACTATTTATCTGTCGATTTTGAAAAATTTCATTAAATTCTCTTTTTCGGTATTAATACCCTGGGTTTAGTGGAGGCTATCAAAATTATGTTTGCGCAAGGAAGTAAAATAATGAAACTTCGAACTTTAAAATTAACAAATATATTTAAATCCATTTTTAACAAAAACACCTCTTCATATAGGCAATACAAATTCATTTTTTAATTTTCTAAGTATCATTTCCTTCCACATGTCTTCCATTTCTTTCCAAGCACAGTTGGGCCTTTGATCGCATTTATTGAACAACTGTTTTGATTAACTTGTGATTTTCCTTAAGTCTATTGACTTCACGTGTGATACTATCTCTTAACTGGTTGATGCTTTGTGGTAGAGTAGAATACACTTTATTCTTTAGATATAACCCATAAGAAATAATCACACGGTGTTAGGTCAGGGGATCTTGAGGGCCATTCATTTGCATGATTTAACGTGACAATGCGGTTGTCAAACGTTTCTCTTAGTTTTGTTCTTACAGCAAGCTGTTTATGATCTGGTGCGCCGTCCTGAATCCACCAAAGTCTATTGAATTGATTGCCGTAAATCTGGCGGAGTTCCGGGAAGATCCTTTCGGTGATCATGCTCAGGTAGGCAGCACCATTCAAGTTATTCTCGTAAAACAATGGGCTGACAAGATAGTCATTCCCGCATATTCCGATCCACGGAGACACTTACTGCTGACAAATACATGTGTCAAAATTGAATGATGGGGGGTGGTTCGGCAGCGCATATTGCTGAATGTTATGGCTATTTACCTTTCCATTCATGAAAAAGGCTGCCTCGTCACCAATCACAATGTTTTCCAAGAAACGAACAGGTTTATGGGGAGGCCATTCGACAAATTGTCTACGACGAGGAAAATCAGTTTCAAGAAGCTGGTGTCTTGCATGCATCTTATAGGGATGCAATTTTAAGTCATGTTTAATAATGCGGTTAAATGATGACTTTGACCATTGTAATCCATTCTTTCTGACTGATACATGTGGATTTTGAAGAAGTGTCATCTGAACATTTTCGATATTTTCTGTTGTTCTTATGGTTCTCATACGACCCGAACGACCTTTATTTAGATTTAAGGATGTTCCTTCATGTTGGCATTTGCGAACCTTTTCTCCAAGCGTGGGCTTGCTTGGTGGGTGCCGACCTAGAAAACGTTGTTCAAATGAATCTTGTACTTGTTTAATACTGCCAGTCTTAATAAAGTTTGTGACTACAAATACGCGTTGATCTTTTGTTAACTGCATGATTAAAAAGGTTCTATGGAAGTAAACTTTTACACAGAAACACTTTCATCTTCTTATTAAGCAATAATGACGAGACCATACCACAGCGTGGCTGAAAAACCACTGTAAAATGGCCTAAGGTATGCTTGGAAAATCGCACAAAGACCTAGGCAACCTAGGCCCCCTAGGTTCTCTTGAAAGTGCACAGTGGCCTAGCCTTCCTAGGCTTCGTTTCATTATTTTACTTCCTTCCGCAAACATATTTTTGATAGCCTCCACTAAACCCATTAGTGTATCAATATCATAAAGCGGAATTTAATGAAATTTCCAGAATCAACAGATAAATAGTTCGTAAATAAAACACTTTTGGCAAGACCAAAAGTTCTCCAATAGTTTTTGAGTTATGCTAATTCAAAGTACGGTTAACTTTTTTCTGGGCCACCCGGTATATATATATATATTCAATTACTTTAAAGCTTTCCCACAGCTTCAAAGGGCTCCTATGTATGAATTTTAAATCAGCCAGTTATTAAAAGTTTGCCCCTGCCTTGTATGCTAATTCAACAAAGATATTAAACTCTGTATTAAATCCTCAATAAAGAAGAAATGTTCGGAAGTAATGGCAGGAAAAGTTGTGGGTTTTACCCGTAATGGTTTTCCGCCAGTTGCTGTTGCTTTACATCCTCCTAATATTCATATATTCTGGCAGATTTTAATGTTTTGGGGGGAAAAGGAATGTGGGAAAGGTCTGTTGTTCAGGGAGAGGTAGATTTGAGTGGATGAGAGAAAAGAGTAGATTTGATGGTTTAGGAAGGGTCTAGCTATGAGGTAGAATCGCTGGTGTTTGGGCAAAGAGGCGGGGAGCTTATATGAGAGGTCTTGCGCGAGGCTATTTCTGTTGCGTTGCCTAATGAAAAGAAGAAAAAAGAAGTGATGCCTAAGCAAAGGTGACAATGAAGAAAGAAAGAAAGGAACAAAACTGCTAAAAATATTAATATTTTTTCAAATATTATGAAAAATAAACCCGTAAAACCAAGAAGGCATTTTCTCTATAATTTTTATGAAAAAAATGTTTACAAAAATGGTGAAACTAGGGTTTAAATAATGTGTTAAAAGTGCATATAATCAAAGAATATGAATGGGAATGCACAGAACTTTCTTGAATCTAGTAAAGTTTTCTTTGTAGCGAAGAAATGAGGTAAAGGTTACGCCAATGAACTTGGGCATTAGCTCCTTGAAAAGTAGTTAAGAAGAGTGAGATTGGCCACTTTCCTCTGGTGGTTGATACAGAAAAATATTTGGATTAGTAGACTTTGATGGTTTTTATCGCTTACTGTGATATTTCGGTGCTTATATTTTACATGTTAATTAATCTAGGCTAGGGTTCGACTAGTTAGGTCTCCTCGCCTTAGTGGTTTCGATGTCCCTGATTTGACATGCTATTTAGTTTAGGCCATGATTAGGTTTAGTTGGGATTATTTAGGTATTTATTCATAGAAAAAGTTAGCCCTCCCTTTTAACTCCATAAATAGGTTTGTTTTCTCCCTTTTCTCATTGAGAAAAGGTATATATTTCTCTCTTTTCTCTTTAAATAAAAGTTATCTCTCTCTCTCTCTCTCTCTCTCTTTTCAACTAAAAATTATTATCTCCTTTTAACTGTATAAGTTTTTTTTTTCATTTTTCTCCCTAAGTAAAGAGGTATACTTTCTCCATTTTCTCGGCAAGTAAAAGTTCTCTCTTTCTCAATTAAACATGTCTAGTTTCTCCTTTTTTCTCCTTAAGGAAAGAGGTATGCTTTTAATTTTTTCTCCACGTAAAATCTATCTTTTTCTGCCTTGTCTCTTCAGGTAAAGAGTTGTTCCCTTGTTTCATATTCCCTTCAAATGAAGTTTCCTTTCTCCTTTTTTTTAATTAAAAATATTTATCTTTCTCGTTGTGTATTTTAATTTTCTATTTTCCTTTTTATACATGATTAACTATAAGGATCAAGGGGTCTCGAACTCGGGTCTTATAAAATTTCCCGAGCCTTTATAGGAAGCGTTTCTTTACATGTCGTGGCATATGCACATACACGTACACGCCACCTTACACACGCCAGCGTAGTATTGGACCTCGCGTTAGGATAAAAATTAATTAATTTACCGACGTAAGGGAGGGGGTGGCCATTTTGTGACCACTCTCACCCCCAACAGAGAGAGTGTGTCCCGAAGTCTCTTCCCCCTCAGTGGAGGGTGCTTTCCACCACTTCACTTCATTTCTACATCCACCTCATCCCCGACCGAGAATCCCGCGTTTTCGCGCAATTATCTCGCGGGTGATTTTTTAGTGTTGTGGTTTCCCGTAAATTGCTTGGTTTTGTTGGAGAAAACTGAGTTCTAATTGATTTTAAGACCCGCGTTAAGGATCGTGAAGGGAGAGGACAGTGAGGAGGAAACCAGAAGAGGAGGTCCTTATTTATCACCTCCCTAATATTGATTTTAAGAAAGATTTAGTTTGACCAAGCGTCAAGGGTACTGCCCCCTTAGAATTGAGGGGGGGGATTAGAAGTTGTGTGTGGGGAGGTGAACTAGAAGGGTTTTTTTTCTTTTTTTTGTGTGTGGTAGTTCGATAGTTAGAGGTGCGCGCCTATCGGACGATATATAAATCATTTTATATACCTGTCTAGTTAATAACTAAGCAAAGATGTGGGGATTGTTGTTTTTTTTACTTGACCTAACCTATAGTCCCCCCCTTAAGCTTGTTATCTTTCCTAGTTTATTTTTTTAACTTCTATTCTCAAGAAATATTCACCTTATCATAATTAAATCCCATATACTACAGGATTTATACATCCACACTTTGAATTACATTTTAACTCGAAAAATGCTTATGAAAACTTTTTTTTAAATTGCTCAAATAGTTTTGAAAGCGATGAGCAGGCGAGCATTCCATATCTCATTTATTTTATAAGTAAAGAAGGCGGCTGAAGTATTTGAATAGACACACCCATGCTTTAGATTTGTATCAATTTCGTCTCGTTGAAATATCCTAGGCTTGATCGACGAAAATCGAGGATAGATATTGATAAAACTGAAAATGATCAATTTGAACTTCCACACCTTTCCCACAAAGTTGGATCGGGTGTTAACACTACTAAAACTACTCACCCTCTTCCACCACCTTTATCTCCTCTAAGCACAAAGCCCCACACCTCCTTTTGTTCGGGACGAAAAGCCTACCTAGCGATGAGGTGTTATGTGCTGATGTATCATCTCGTCCACTTAAGGTTAATTCTTAAGCAGAAGGCGTACAACTCGCTCCCTCGCAAACCCTACCCATGCACATATATCATCCACCTTCTTCCCAGCCAGCATTTTCTCTCTCAAACAATCATTCACATACTCAACATCTACCTTTTTTGAGGTTTCCAACCGCTCATAAAATCTAACACACTCTTTCGTATATTCTCTTTACAAGTCTATTTTCATCCATTCCTCTTACATGCCCATACACCCTCCGAACTCTCCCAGTCTCAGTCTCGTTCACACCTTTCTTCACATTCCATACGCCTACCCAGTTGCTCTTCACTCTGTTTACCCTTCGCACACTAATCATCGTCAGATTGTCCACGTGCATTGCCCTCGCTCGAGATCTTACTTCTCCTTCCACAGCAATACCATAGTTTCACTCCCATACACCAACGTTAGCACCGGCATATTCTCGTGTAGCTTCCCCTCACATTTCACACTCAAACCTTTACTATTCACTGGAGATCTAATCACCTCATAAACCTTCCTACTATTTAAAACCTTGTGGTCGCAATCTGCATCATCTGTACCACTATCATTGAAGGCTGGCCACGAGGTTGTCGATTTTCTAATGATGGAAAATCGAGTTTTCTGTCTGCTTAAATTTTGGGGTCAATTTGTAAGTTTAGTAACGTTCTTTGGATCATAACAGTAAACTCTTTTACATTTAATTATATATTTTTTTTGCATGTAGGGGTGACAAATTGAATGGCGTAGTCACACTAAAGGAGAAGCTAAATTTATCCAGAGGAATAACTCTAAATGTGTATCCGAAATTTCAAGAAATGAAACGGTTTCCATTGGATTTTTCTTAGTCGCTTCAACATATAGTTTGAAGAAAGTAACTCATAGTATTCCTAGATCTTGCACTTGCGCGAAAAGTATCTAAAGTTAGTCCTGATGATAAATTCTGCTACGTGAAATTATTTTTTAGATTATTATTCCTGTTAGAGGTGGTAGTAGGGATAGTAATCGATCCACAATTCAAGTTTATTGTGAGTAGATCTAAATTATATCAATCCTAGAAAGGAAGTGTTCCCTTCGGGATGCCACCGTTAAAAACTCGCCTAAGGGCGACAAGTGAGACTCTCTTAAATTTATAAATCGTTTTGGGGCGAATTAAACTCAAATCTTTTCTTTCATCGTTGGTTAAATCGAACATAATGAGGATTAACGTCAAGGCTTCGTGGAGATGACGCCTGAAAAACCAGTGTAGTGAAAGATATTATTATACGAGCTCATTAATGACCAGTTCGGGATCTTAATTTGTACAAGATCTATAAACATGGCTTCTTTATAGTGGATCTTAAGATTTGATTTTTCTCGGTGTTTTATAGGACAGGATGAGCTGAAATGATCGTTGTCCTTTCTTTAGATATGTGATTTTGTAAACCGCGGACGGCAAAGGCCTTTGAAAGCGTCTCAAGCCACGAAGAATGCTCGAGTATGGCGCTTGTAATCACTTTACCTGACCGATCTTATCACACCTCATGCCTACATACATACATTTACATACATATATATGCTTACATACATGCATGCATACAAACATACACATATACATACATAAATGTAGCAGGAATCATATATGCAAACTTAGAGAACTGTTACAACAACAACAAGGAGTAACAACAAGGAAAGAAGGTACCCTAGGAGACCTTACGGTCCATTCAAAGAGGGTACCTTTGGACTAGCAATTGAGCGGGCACAAGGCTGCTCAATTGTTTTGCGTCCCTAAACGGCCACTTTTCAAGACTTTGTCTAGTCTTGACTTGAACTGGTCAACAGATTCACTGTTGACAACTTCCACTGGAAGTGCGTTCCACTTACCGCAGATACTGTAGGTGAAAAAGTTTCCACACAGATTGCGGATGTAACGCTTCAGTTCAAGTTTGAAGCCGTGATTGCGCGTTCTGTTCTCACTCAGTGTGAAAATATCCCGGTAGTCAACATTGTCGAACCCTCGAAGTATTTTGAAAACTTCGATGAGCTGACCACGCAGTCTACGGGTTTCCAGCGAGAACAGATCTAATTCCCTTAGTATATCCTCATAACTTTTATGTCGGATAGAGGGAATCAGTTTGGTTGCCCGAGCTTGTACGCGTTCCAATCTCGCGATGTCCTTTCGCAATGAAGGACTCCAAAATTGTACGGCATACTCCAGGTGCGGTCGGACAAGTAAGTTGTACAGGCACAGTACAATCTCCTGGTTCCGATAACCAAACTGGCGCTTAATATAGCCTAGCATCCTTTGGGCCTTTTTCTCCGCCTCAATGCACTGTTTCGAGAACTTGAGGTCACTAGTGATTGTTACACCCAAGTCCTTCTCAGTGTCACTCGATTCAAGAGCAGTGCCCTTAAGGATATACTGAGATTGGGGGTTTCTGTGGCCGATATGCATCACTTTGCATTTGTCCACGTTAAAAGGCATTTACCACGTGTCCGACCACTCCCCAATCTTCCCAAGATCTTCCTGCAGGCGGACAGTATTTCCATCCTTTGCAACGTTCATACCAAGCTTGGTATCGTCGGCAAATTTGGAAATCTTCGCAACCATGTCACCGTTTCATGTCGTTGACGTAGATGATGAATAGTAGTGGTCCCAGGACAGAACCTTGAGGCACCCCGCTAGTAACTGGCACCCACTCAGAAGACTGTCCATTCACCACCACCCGTTGCCGTCTGCCACTTAGCCAGTTCTCGATCCAGCCGGCTACCTTTCCGTCTATGCCTAGCGCTCGCACTTTCCGGAGAAGGCGGCGGTGTGGTACCTTATCAAAGGCTTTCTGAAAGTCTAGGTAGACCACATCCACCGCCTTGTCCCGATCGTGCTCACTGAAAACGAAGTGGAAGAATTCCACAAGGTTCGTCAGGCATGACCGTTGCCTTCGGAAGCCGTGCTGGGAACTCTTCAGTAGCAGGTTTGACTCTAAATACGACGTCACTTTGTCCACCATGATGCTTTCCATGAGTTTACCGACTATCGAAGTCAGACTGATAGGTCGGTAGTTCGACGGTTGGTTACGGTCTCCTTTCTTGAAGATAGGAGTCACCTCCGCCTCACGCCAGTCTCTAAGAACGCATCCGGTCCGGATTGACATGTTAAAGATAGCGCACAGATGTCGTGATACTTCATCGCACACTTCCTTCAACACTTTAGGTAGAAACCCGTCCGGTCCAGGGGACTTATTCGTCTTTAGGTCAGCGATCTTTTTCTTTATTTCTCCTTCGGTGAAGTCCATTGCCTGTTGTGATTGCCGAGCGCAGTTTGCCTTTATGCCCTATAATGTTCTTGTTTTATCCTCTTGTGCTACACTACTTTAAACCTACAGATCAATTTTTCATACACGCCATATCCTCGTTGTTCCTTTCTTTTCATTATCACACTTTCCTTTCTATTCCTTTCATTCCGTTGTTGCATTTTCTTTTCTACTCCTTTCATTTTATCCTGCGAAGTTATTTCTACTTATCTCATTTCATCCAAGTTCCTTTCTATGCCTTACATTTAACTCTGGTCATATCCTTTCGATTTCTTTCAATTCTCTCTTTGAGTGCCCTTCGTGACCTAGCACTTTTCTCTCTCTCTCTCTCTCTCTCTCTCTCTCTCTCTCTCTCTCTCTCTCTCTCTCTCTCTCTCTCTCTCTCTCTTCCCGGTTGATTCGCCTAAATTTAAGCTTTGCGATAGTGTGTGTGTGTGTGTGTGTGTGTTCAGTCATGTGTAAGTGTAAAGGTGAATACATATATCTTAACATTAAGCATCCTCCATGTGTGTCGAGTTGGTGAATTATCGCATATGTAAACTTAGGATCTATTGATGTGCGGAATTAGGTCTATGTATGCAAGTGGGCGTGTGATGTATTCGTGCACATGCATTTAAATACGAGTGCGTATGAACATGTCATATTTGTGTGGACTTGTCTGTAGATGTGTGTGAGAAAGGAAAACTGTGGAGTGAGGCGTTTACTTAGTGTGTATTTCGTGCTTCAAGGCTTCTTCACAATTATAATGATTATTATTATTACTGAGTTTTGCAAAATTCCTGTTACACTCGTTACGACACTTTAACCAGAGGACACAATGATATTTTTGATGCAATTAGACGCTTTTTAATTGTTTTAACGTATAAATATGTGTTTAAATTGTAATATTAATCAATGTGGCCGCCCTCTGCGGCGAGCACGCCCTCCAGGCGAGACCTGAGGGCCGCACACACATTGTGAACAAAGTCCTTCCTCATGCTGTGGCATACATTTCAGGCCTTGACCTCGACATGTGCCCACACGCTGTAGTCGAGGAGATCGGGGTCGGACATCTGCAGCGGACAAAAACCTTCGACCAGAAGTTCATGTTCGGCCCCAACCACTCTTGCACGGCCTGGGGCACCATCCTGCTGAAAGACGTAGTCCGCCTTCTTCGTGATCCTTCTCGCCCAGGTCAGGACTTTCGTGGCCAAGATGTCCCTGTAATCGGCCGCGGTGAGCCTGTAACCAACCGCGCACCACACTGGCGTCATTTTCTCGCCATTCGAAGCCACAAAGCCGAGCATCATCAGGGAGGCCGGGTGATTAGTCCTGGACAAGTATCAGACCTCAGAGAAGTACTGGCCTAAGTTTATCACGCGGTCTTTTTTGCTTTTTAATGACCGAATCGACCGTGAAGCGTTTTCATCATAAAAAAAAGAAAATTCGAGCGCCATGATTTTTCGAGGCGTTGAGAAGGCGACAAGCGCTCTCCCGGCGTCGTTGTTCTCGGATGGAGTCGGCGAGTAGAGGCCTTTTCACGCACCTCAAGTTCTTGCCTCCCTCCTCCTTGACGGCCCTGGACACCGTGGCCACCGAGATGTTCTTCTTCTTCACGAGCGGAGTCATTTTGTGCTTCGGAGCACTTTCGAAGGCCTTTCTCAGAGTCAAACGGTTGAGAACTTGAGCTCGGCCTGAACGAGTTTGATATTTGAGGTCTTTCCAGTTCTTAAGCCTCTCCGGGACTATGCGGACGGTCATCCGGATGGCTGACGTTGAGCCGCTTGGCAATGTCGGACAGACATGTGGTCCGCACACATGAGAGCAAATATATCGATTCTTTTCCACTTCCATCTCCACACACCTACACACAAGGGAAAAGACGTTTTAATGACACTTGTTTGAATGTAGAACTTTAATTTTGTTTGACGGAAGTTTCTCTCTCACTCACGTAAACCTCTCAAAAGATTAAAAAAAATACGAGTGTAACAGAACTTTTGTAAACCCGGTATTATTAGGTGGTCAAGAAATTAATGTCTCTTTTAAAAAAGAAAGTAAAATTATTTTTTATATTAAAAAAATATTTATTTAACAAATTCATTCCATAAATAATGCGGCTTTTTTTTTCTTTATCATTATTTTATCGATAGAAATCAAACAACTCTTTGAAGTTACCTATATTTAAATAATTACTTATTTATTAATTTAATAATAATAATGATAATAATATAATTTCCACCAGTTTATACTACAAGTCTCCATCTTTCTAATAACATTTTTGACGCCCTGTTTTTTTAAATCTTTTACTTTGATTTAAACAATTGTTTTAATATTGTTTCGACTTTTTTTTCTTTTATGACATCTTCATTCTCTTCAGGTAATTAACTAAAATCTTAAAAAGATAATAAGCTGATGAGGCTAAATCGGATGAGTATGAAAAATGACTCATTAGTTCTAATCGAAATTTTTAAGATTTTGTATGGCATCTTTTGCATATGGGGTCCCGCATTGTTTTTATGAAATAGCACTTTTCTTCTATTGATTAATGACGGTCTCCTTTCTTAGAGTACTACATGTAAACGGCTCAGCACTGAACACAGTAAAACTCCTTGGTAATAATCCGATTTGAGTTAAGAAGTTCAAAATGGATTATGCCATTCATATCCCAAAACGGCACAAGAGAATATTCCATGGATGAAGCTCCTGTTTCTGCTGGGGTATTTTTTTTTTCACTAGAATAATAATCCATTGTCGAGAACGTTTAATATTATTGTACATAACCGACTTTTCGTCTCCTGTAACAATTCTACTAAAAATGGTTCAGGTTTTAGTCGAGAAAGGAGAGAAAAACAGAATAATTCTTTGATGCACAATCTGTCTGATTGAGGGGAATTCCTTGTCCCAATTATCCTCCCTTTTTTTAATGAAGATGCACAGTGAAATGAGTTGAATGTAGCTTTTCAGCCAATTGTTTTACACTTACAAATGAATTTTTCACAGTTATTTTTAAAAAGATTTTGATCAAATCACTCTGGTCGTCCTGAAAGGGTTCATCTTTGAGAAGAACATTTTCCGAGCGAGAATGCGCAAACTATCCTAGGCTCTGACTCACACTAATTGCTCCTTCACCGTATCCTCAACACAAATTTTCTGCTGTAACATATAATTGTTGCCGTTTCTAGACTCACAAGGTATATCGTTGTGAATGTGCTCTTTTGATACTTAAATAATATCCATCATTTAACGACTAATGTATGTCCAAATGTAAGTCATGGGTTAAGTTAAGACATGTAAGTACTCGTACCTACGCTTCGAGTTTAGTAGACTAAGCTAATAAAAAAACCTGCTTTCGATTATTTCTTTCATAAAATAATGATAAACATGAAATATATTTCGCATTACTAATGGGATAACTATATAATTTTCATCATTATTGCCAATGCGCCCCTCTTCCTTTAACTAAGGAGTGAATTCCGTTTTTGAAGAATTCATTCGGTTTTGAAGAAATACAATTTTTTTATAGACTTTTCCACCCCCGTCATAGCAGAAAAAAACCTTTGCCACTTAGGCGATGTTGTAATGACTTAAATAAAATCGTGCAATGTCCGGTGAATGTAGAGGATGAGGAAGATGTTCTTAACTTAACGCATTGATTTTCCTTGGGTCAAACATGCTACGTGTGGGCGGTCATTGGCATGAAAGAGGAAAATGCCCTTCCAGTTGACCAGAGAAGCACGTTTTTGTCCAAGAGCTTCATTTAAACGTTGCAACTGTTAAACAGTAAAGGTCTGAAGTACCTGTTTGCAACCACAGTCTTCTGCTACTAGAGAAAACGTCAAGGAGTAGGAATTGAGTTTTGTTTGTGATCAAGCCGTTCTTTTAGGTGCGCTTAATATTGCCGTGAAGAATCACTTGTCATATTCCGTAGCATTTCCGTTCAGAATTGGCTCACAGACATTTCGACCCGATAGAGATGAAGCAATACTCACAAGTTGTAAACGTTGTCCTACCTACAGCTCATGTAGCAACCAAACAACCCTTTTATGTACTTTTGGTATTTAGAAAAGACCTAAGTATTATTAACTTGAAAAAGTCTAGGCTATATTAGTTTATAAAAGAGCTAATCTTTACTACAGCTTGAAAAACGCTTAGGCATTATTACAGCTCATAAAAAGGCTAGGCTTGGCTACAGCTTGAACTGTGCCTAGGCATTATTACAGCCTATAAAAGAGCTAGGCTTTACTACAGCTTGAAGAAGGCCTAGGCGTTGCTACAGTTAAACATTTTGCAGCAAATTTGGAACAATTTAACACAACTCTAAAAATCACTTTTTTATGTCTTCTAAAAACGGCCTTATTTCGTGGACGATTTAATACCCTTAATACAATCATTATTATTATTATTATTGTTGTGGTTATTAGCGTTAACTTTACACTGAGAAGCGAAACCAATAAGGGAATTTCCGCCATAAATAATTTGGTAGAATTTTTGTAAAGTGGTGAAGTAAGGGTAAGTGAATTTAACGTGAAATCTTCGGGACTGGGATTGGGACTGGGTGTACGCGCAACTCTCTCATATATCACCTGCATCCATTATCAGGTAGATCCCCTTGGCACGTAATTCTCAAGATGTCAGCTGCAGTATAAGTCCCCTGACACCCGCCTGCGAGGGAAGGAAAGAGAGGCGAAAGAGGGGGAGAGAAGAAAAGTGGATGAACGCGTGAAAAAGCGAGAATAAAGTTTATAAATGAATGAGAAAAGTATGAAAAGAAAAATGCAAAATGAATTTGTGTTCTAAATGGGTAAGCAAAGAAACGTTTTTTTTTCAAATTTTTCTTGTTAATAACCATCTTCCCAAAGTTAGATATCTTATTTCCCACAAAATTGCAAAAAAAAAAAAAATAACAAGCCCTTTACATAAGGAGAATTTATAAAGGGATTCATAATTGATTCTGCCTCTGTCCAGAACTTCGAAAATATTGAGAAATTTGAAAATTTAAGCCTATCTTGTCGAACTATTTCGAGGCACGAAGAAGTTATGGCCGCAAACATCCAATCACAGATGAAAAATAATATTCTAAACTTTGATTATTGTTCAATGGCACTTGACAAAAGCTGCGATATCAGAGATACAGCTCAACTGTTTATTTTTATAGGTGGCAGAAGTAGCAAGTTCGAAGTGACAGAGGAATTAGCATCGATGTAATTGATGAAAGATGTTTACTGAAATTAGATTTAAGCTGAAAAAAACTCCTTAATGTAACAACAGATGGCTGTCCGAATGTAACTGGTAAACATAAAGGGCTTCTTAAAAAGATCAATGATAAAGTTCATGAAAAAAAATGTAGATCAGAACATCATTTTTTGCACTGTATTATACATCAAGAAGTTCTATGCAGAAAAGTTTTAAAACATAATCATCTTGTAGACACAGTTACACAAGTTGTGAATTATATGAGAAAACATGGAATAAGTAATAGATAGTTTAGATACATTTTAGAAACTATTCAAGCGGAATACACTGATGTCCCATACCATTCGAATGTGTGTTGGCTCAGTCTAGGGAAGTAGTGAAGAGATTATTGGTTTTAAAACTGGAAATTAAACTTCTTTTTTTTATAACTCAAAGAAAAGTCGAATGATTTTCCACAACTGTTTGATGAAAGTTGGATATTAGATTTTACATGTTTAACTCTGTAAAAGCTTCTTTGAGCAAATTATCATTATTTTCTCAACAATTGGAAAGGAAGCAATTTACCCATTTTAGCTGCTTGAAGGAGGTTTTGACGTCTGATGATAAATTAAATTCCTACATTTCTCAATCAAAGGATCTTCAAGCGAATTTGTCCCGTAGGTTTGAGGATTTTAGAATCATTGAAAATGATCTAACTTTACTGACCTCCCCTTTTACCTTTGCTGCTGACGAGGTAGCAGATAATGTACAACTTGAGGTCATTGATCTTCAGAGAGACAGGCATCTTTCGGAATTATTTAATTCCGTTTCAATTTTGAAATTTTATGAATCATTAAGAGAAGAAAGGTTTCTTAAATTAAAGGATTGTTAAAAAAATATATATTTTGTTTTCTTTGACTCCATTGAACTTTGTGAACAGATGTTTTCAATAATGAAGCACAACAAATCAAAATTAAGGAGGAGGCTGAACTGATTGAACTTTTGAGTGCAATATTAACAATTTTCACATCCGAGCTGACTCCTGACTTCGATTGACTTGCTAATGCATCAAAACATACTTATCCATCTCATTATTTTTTTTATGTAAGAGCTAAATTCTTAAATCAGTCATTTTAAATATATATAATTCGTAGAAAAATGTATTTCTTAAAATAAATTCGATACTTTATAATTACTTATTTTCATTGCCCTACACGCTCTCTTTCGCTCGCGGAAGTTAAGCTTCGTGGACTGTGGTTATTACTTGGATGGGACACACCTGGGCCCTGGGTAATGATCACATTATATGGAATTGTAAATCGTGGTTCGGATTCCACATTAAGCTCTATGGCCCCACTCTGCTATAAATCTAGAAACAGTTTAAAAGAGGGGGAGAACTATGCAAAATATTCCCCTTAGTTATTAATGTGTAGCTCCATCTATGGCTGTGTAGTACATGCAAACAAATGCACAAAAGTAATTGCAATTAACTGAAAATGTATTCGAAGTTTGCATCTAACTGTTTAAGTGCGGCCCGCAAATCTTCACATAAGCTTCATTGTGACCCGCAAAGCTTCACATAAGCTTCATTGTGGCCCGCTGCTTAAAATTATTGCCCATCCCTGGTATACAGTGCGGGGAAGAAGGCTAATACGCACGCTGCACGAGGAGGGTCTCAACTGTCAACAAATCACCCAGAGGATCGAGAGATCACATTTCGGTTTTGCAGAGCAGTGTTGAAGAGGATCCGAGAGTGGGAATATCAAGGACCGACTTCGTTCTGGACTACCGAGGGTCAGTACGCAACATGACCACATGTCTCTGCATCGGATGAGCCGACGAGATGGTAAGAAATCCGCAATCCAGCTGCAATGGGAATGGACAAAGGGCAGCCAGGTTAAAGTATCCTCCATATAAGCCCGTCGCAGTCTGCTTGCACGAGGCCCCAAGTCGTGTAAAGCACGCCAGAAGACGCTGACAACCTTCCGTCGACGGGCTTGGGCACGTGCTCACCGCAACTACACCTTGCATCAGTGGGGATGCGTTGTATGGTTCGACGAGTCCACGTTCCAGTTGTTATGGTGGCCACTCTGTAATATATGAGGCTTCATGTCAAGTTCAGGGGTGGGTCAACTCATCTTTTACGATGGCACCATGAATTCAGAGAAGTACCAAGCTGTCCTGAGAGATTACATGCTGCCCTCAGCCCAAGATTTCTCCAGAAAAAGGTGGAATGTGATTTTTTTCAGCCGGGAAATGCCCTATGTTACATGTCTGCGTTCACGGACAGCAATATCATAATGATGGACTGACTGCTGGCTACATGAGTCTCCGAATATGAATTGACTGGAAAACCTTTGACAGAATCTGAAAGAGGCCGTAAGACGTCGCCATCCATCCTGCAATGAACAACTGGCGGCTAGCGTAGGGGCCAATAAAGCGAAAAACGTTAAATGGCATAGGTCTGAACCGAACCTATTATCTCACTTTCTTTAACAAGTAAAAGAGTTTATATTATTTTATTCTGTTTGGTATCTCTTTATTCCTTATTCCTTAATCTATGTATGATCCTTGTTTGGTCTTATATATATATATATATATATATATATATATATATGTGTGTGAGTGTGTGTATGTGTGTATACACCTAGATTTCTTCTACAAAGCTTGAGTCTTATATTCAGTAAGAAGGACAAAACGAAGAATGCGGGTCCCATCTTTAATTCCAACGTTTCGGGTTATTACAAAACCCATCTTCAAGAGCTAAAAACAAATTCCAAATGAGTAATCTAAGCCTAAAAACATAAATAACAGCACAAGTTCAAAGTTAAAAACCACAGATCAGAGAACATCACAAAAACGACGTTAAAAATATAAAATGAACGTTACGTTAATAAACAAACAAAATAGTCAGGTAAAGAACAGCAGAAAAATATTTGTAAAGAGATACTATCAATTAAGGACAAACAAAGTAAACGTAATATTACAAAATATTCTTTTGATTCTTGTTCAAAAAGGTTTTTCGATTTTATAAATAATTTACACCCTAATATTACTTTCATTCAAGAACATGAGACTAATAATATGTTGCCATTTCTAGATATTAATGTCTCTCGTACCCCTTCTGGCATTCAAACGTGTGTTTTTAGAAAACCAACTTTCACAGGGCAGGGTTTAAATTTCTTTAGTTTCTGTGATTTAACATACAAAATTGGTGCCATTAAAACACTCCTCTTCAGAGGTTTTAATTTGTCTTCCACTTAGTTTAATATGCATTTTTAATTCATTTTTTTAAAAGAATACTTTGTAAAAAATTATTACCCCTTATCTTTAGTTGAAAGCTGTTTTAGGAAGTTCCTCTTCAGGCTTTATAACCCCTCCACTTCTTTTAATGTCCCAAAGGAAATCAGGTATGTCCTGTTACCAGACATCAGCCCTTGTAATGACCTTCTCCGAAAACGTTTAATTTCCATTTTTAGGAAATTTTATTGTCAAATTAATTTTAAACTTATATTCATTAATAACAAAAATATTGGTAATTTCTTTAAAGTGAAGGATAGAATTCCCACACTGTTTAGTTCGTGCATTGTATATAAATTCATTTGCCCTAGCTGTAAGTTGGGGACCTATATAGGAAGCACAGTACGTACTCTTCAGTCGCGTTTTTGTTCTCACATGGGAATTAACCATAGAACCGGTAAAACATTAAGTAACAAAGAGTTTTCTTCCATCAGGAAACATGCTTTTGATTGTAAAACAGACGTGTCCTTAAATGATTTTTCTGCCTTAAAATTTGCTCAATCTACTTCATCTCTCCGCAGTAAAGAATCACTCTGTATTAAATACAACCACCCAAATTTAAATGAGTACTTGTCATCCTTTCCTCTGTTTATAACTTAACCAAGCTGTATTCATTCTTTGAATTCCTTCCTGTTTTCCCTCGTCATTGTGATCTGACCATGTAAGGTAATGTTTCAGTGTCTATATTTTAGTTTTACCTTTTGTTTGTATCCAATTTTCTATTTTCCCATTTCAATTGTTTAATTTTGTAATATTACGTTTACTTTGTTTGTCCTTAATTGATAGTATCTCTTTACAAATATTTTTCTGCTGTTCTTTACCTCACTATTTTGTTTGTTCATTAACGTAACGTTCATTTTATATTTTTAACGTCGTTTTTGTGATGTTCTCTGATCTGTGGTTTTTAACTTTGAACTTGTGCTGTTCTTTATGTTTTTAGGCTTAGATTACTCATTTAGAATTTGTTTTTAGCTCTTGAAGATGGGTTTTGTAATAACCCGAAACGTTGGAATTAAAGATGGGACCCGCATTCTTCGTTTTGTCCTTCTTACTGAATGTGTATATATATATATATATATATATATATATATATATATATATATATATATATATATATATATATATATATATATATATATATATATATACCCTTGGCCAACGGTATAAAGTACTCCTCTCATAAAATTATATATTTAACATATTTAATCAAACTTTTTAGAATTTATTATATTATTCATAAATATGGCATAATAATGTGTATTTTGATAAGATGTTTGAATATTTTTTAATAAGTCTGAAGTTTTTAGTATTTTACTAAATGGTAATTAATAAAAGGGTATCTTTTTAAAAATCAGAATTTAACCAAATATTTCTTATGTTTTAGCTGAAATTTATAACTATTGTATCCATTCAATATCGTTCTCAATAAATAATATGAGTAAAAGTAAAGAACTGAAAGAAGCACAGAGAGCACAAATCCAACTTCTCCATAGCCAAGGGTTATCACAAGTAGAAATAGCTAAAAAGAAAGCAAATGTTTAAGATATGTTGTCCAAACCACTCTAAAACAATATCAAGAGACCAACAGGTTTGTATCGACGAAGAGAACTAGCAGAAAACGTCTTACAACGCCTAGAGGAGACATCTATCATTTGGGCTTCAGTATAAAATCGCAGAAAAAACATCATCTGAACTTACTGTTGAGTTCAATAAAGGTTCAAGTCAAAAGATATGACATAATAATTAGAAGATCCCTTAAAGATCAAGGTTTAAAAGTATGCAAGTCAACAGAAGTCAACAGAAAATAACGTCTTCTGTGCGCTTGGTCCACTGAAAGTAATTATCAGCTACGTAAAAAAGTCTATAGTTGTTTAACATGTAATTTATGTAATTCCATTTAAATATATCTTTTAAGAAAATTATTTAAAAATTAAACTTTTTTGCAACAGTTTTGCAGATTTTTATTACTTCTGGGGCTACTGTTGTGAGAGGAAAAGTTGAGGAGGCATTTCACTAACTGTGAAGCATAGAGGTAGGTATTTCAATCATATTATGGGGTGTCTGTTGTCATCAGGTACAGGGGAGATATTTTTATGCCAGGGAAGAGTGAGTTCCACAGCTTATACCGCCATGTTGTAGCAGGTTTTAGAGCCATCTATTCAGAAATGGCATCCCACAACTGCAAGAAATACAGTTATATTTTAGTAGGGCAATGCCCTATGCCATATACACATCCAACCACAGCAAGAATTGGTTTGGAGAAATGGAGATCACCTTATGGAGTGGCCAACACAGTCCAGACTTAAATCCTATAGAACACTTGTTGGGAGTGCTTACCAAAGCAATAAAAAGTACCACAAGAGTAAATGAAACAGAACTATATGAAAATTTACTAGCTTAAATTATATGAAATATTCTATAGCGTGCTTTATTCTTTTCTATATTTAAAAAAATATATATTAAGAAAGAAAGAAAATTGGACGTGAATAAACACATGAGTCAAGAAACCGGAGTTTGCTTTTTTTAAGGTAAGAAAAAGAGACTTCGAAGAAAAAGATCAAGGAAAGCAAAGGTCAGCATATTGAAGACAAGCTATATTAAGAAGACAAGAATAACGCCAAAGGAAGAAAAAAAGAAATATCCCGGCCAGGAGTCGAACTCGTTAGTTTAGCGGTAGAGCAACTGACCAGCAATCGGGAGACCTCAGTTTAACTCCCAGCCAGGATATTAAAAAAAAAAACCATATGTGAGTATACGAAGGTTCTCCACTTGGGGTATAAGGGTAGAATTAATTTCCAAGCCAAGGCTTATAATGTCTTAATGAAATCTTGTAAAAAAAGTGAAAATTCTGGTTGTCACTCGGTGACCAAATGAAATATATGAACTTCGAATGGTTAATAACTTAAAGAACAGCTACTATTTTCACTAGACCTTAATGCATCCTGTCTTAAAAGACAAGTAACTTGTGTTCCCCTCTTATTTTTATTTAAATAGGGTAAAAATTACCTTAAATGTGTCTCTTCTCTTTCAGGAGTAAACAAGAAAAACAAACACGCTATTAAATACCCAGATGTGCCCTCTGTCAATCCCCCATTCGCCAGGTATTCTAGTTCCAGATCTACCTAATTACCAGAATTGCCAGTAATGATGAGATAATGTGGGCAACTATGAAACATTCTCTCTACCATCATCCAGTTTCAATGAACCAAAACCATTAACACAGTCACAACTCAATGACCTCACAAGAGATTTAAGAGTATCAAAAGAGTCATGACACTAAAAATAAGAACCTCACCTATATCTTCCCTATTATGACCTTATACCTACTTGAAGACCTGATTCAAGTCCCCTCAAACTCTTCCCCTTTCTAACGTATGTTTATTTAGTCTCCTAAGCCTTTCACCATAAGGTAAAGCTCCTCAACCCATGAAGCAAAGCCATATCCATCTTATAATATGGTGACCAAAATTGCACCTCATAGTCAAGATAAGGTCTAACTAAGGCCAGGTATAGTTTAAGAATGACATCATCAGTCCTATTTCTCACGCTCTTCCCAATAAACCCTAATACCCTATTAACTATTCCTAGCACTTAAGCACTGCTTTCTAGGCCGGAGGTCAGAATTTACTAGGACACCTAAGTCTATTTCGTATTCTGACCTTCCTAAAATTGTCCCATTCAGTTTATAATTATGCAGTGGCTTACAACTACCGACACTAAGTAGACTACACTTGCTTATTTTAAATACCATTTGACATTTTTCTGCCCATTAGGACAGTATGGTCAATTCATCTTGTCAGACCTTCAGCATCAGAGTCAGACTTTATAATCCTACCTAACTTAGTATCATTGGCAAACTTGATCAGGTTGCTACTTATGCCCAATTCAAGATTATTAATATGAATCAAGAACAACAGGTGCTCAAACACTTACCCCTGAGGAACCCCACTGGTAACATTCCTTTACTCAGATTTAATCCTATCAATCCTAACTTTGCTGTCTTTCAATAAACCACGACTGAATCCACCTAAAGACTCTTCCATCGATCCTATGCGCTTTAACTTTATCCAAAAGTTGTAAGTGTGGCACCCTGTTAAACGGCGGAACAGGTAAAGAAAAGAGATAGGATTGGTTGTGCTCAATATTACAATTCAGAACGCTGATCCAGTTGTATATATATTCATAACTTATACCATAGACTCTCCAGTCGTCATTTGTCCAATCGGCGTGTCTGCTACTCCCTAGAGATTAAACATGGTCACATTTAGATATAAAGCGAACTGATACGAATAAGACAAGAAACATTACGAGCAAGGGAAGTTTTGTTTGAATCTGTGACGAGTTTCAGAAATCGAAACCCAACGTGATTTAAGCACTGCTTCTTTTCGCGTAACGCTTCAATTTTTGACCATGTTTTGGAAACCTTGGATAGACATCTTATATCTAATTACCTCCACGTTCTTTGTGGGTTCCAATGTTTCATAAGTCTAGGTGAAAGAAGTCCTTTGTTGTGCGATTGAATCGATCAAAGAAAGTCGCTTCTTAAGCGATTAACTCTCAAGGGAGTCCTTTGTTATGCGAGTGACTCGATCAAGGAAGTCCTTATGTGATTGACTCGAACAAGGGACTCTTTTTTATGCAGTTGATTCGAGCAAGGAAGTCATTTGTTATGTAATTGCCCACATTAATGAAGTCTTTTATTGTGCGATTGACTCTATCGAAATATTCCTTTCTTATGCAATTGTCTCAATCAAAAAAGTCCTTTGTTATGCGATTGATTAGATCAAGGAAATTACTTGTTATGTAAGTGACTCGATCAAGGAAGTCCTTTATTATGCAATTGACTTAATCAAAGGAGTCCTTTGTTATCCGATTGACTCGATCAAGGGAGTCCTTTGTTATACGATTGACTCGACCAAATGATATATATATTACCAGGACGATTATTTTTATTATATTGGCAGCCAGAACGATTACCTTTATTATATTTTCAAGCAAGACAATTACTTTTATTTATATTGGCCCCAATCAGTCAGTCTTGATACAGTTGATGTGTACTTCTCTTTGCTCTGGATTACTTTCAGGCCATTTTAAAGGGGATTGCTTAGAGTGCTAACATTGCGTCGTGTATGAAAGATTCCCCCTCAATTCTAAGTTCTATGAGGGATATTTTGCTACCATATTCGTCAACTAAGAAACCAGCCATGCTATCACATGATCCAGGTACGAATTTCTTTTCCTATACCGGGCAATGAGCTGTCAGTTGTAGATTTAAACCCATGCTGCAGCTGACATTTGGAAAATTACGTGCTTCCTATCCCCAGCGGCCTCAGTTGCATTCCTCTCGGTCCCCAATGGCTGTAGGAGGAGGATCTGCGGCTATAGCTATATCTTTCCTACATTTCCACTTCAACCATCCCCATCACTTTCTTTACACATCACACATTTACCTACTTTCTGGGTGAGATGCCACTTTGATTTTCACTCTATATTTTGAAGAGCGGGGGAGGCCAAAGACTTTATCTGCGCGTAGGAGTCGGGGGGGATCCTGATAAATCAGCCCCCCCCCAAAAAAAAACACAAACAAACTGCTCTAAATGTTAAAGAGATCAAGGGGGATAGGAGGCCTACCATCCAACTATCCACAAGAGAACCTCTCTCGAATGCCACACTCTTGTAGGTTGAAAAAAAGCGCGGTCCCTTGCCCTTAACATTCACCAAATTTCCCTTTTACTCGAGCTAGAAACGCAGGAACTTTCCCTAGCCTCACCCCCTCTCAGGGCCTCTCGCAAGTATGCCTTTTCGAGGAAAAGCTAAAAGAGCCTCATCTGCAAGCAAAATTACCTCCCCCACGGAATGCAGGGCCTACTACCTCATTAGTATGTGAGGCAACGAACGATGTAGGCTCTGTATTGTCCTTATCTCTGCCATCGCCTTCCCGGGGAGCCTTTGCATTGTGATTCTTAAACAGGAGGAGGGTGGGTTGGGGTGAGAGGGGTTTGTAGGCTATTGTGGGCACAGCCAAGGGACAGGTGTGCTCCTTCAAATGGGTCCGAGGAGTAGGTCATTCAGAGGTTCGGGCCTCATTGGGTATCCCGCGCTCTGATTATACGAGGGGCATAAAAAATAACAATCAGAATTAATAAAAAAATTTAGTAATCAAAAGGAAATTTGTAGACAATACGGGGTTTAATGAAAACTACTCGTACTAATACCAATAATACTCATACCGTCGTCCAGGGCGTGCCGTACAGACGACTAAACCCTGATATGGTTCATTGGAACGCGAAGCTGCGTGCCCAAAAGTTGTGTTACCGCGAGTGCTATAGGCACTCTTTCTGCTTCTCGTGAAGCAGAAAGAAAGAAATATTTTTTAGCATCAATTTATTTTAGAAATACATTCATGTTGTTAGTCTGACAAAATTATCATTTTATAATATTAATTGAATGATGAAGCAACATTAATTTGTATAATTTTGAGTATCGATGAAAAATGCTATCATACAAAAAATATATATATCCGTTAATGGGCATCATTCTCAAAAAAGTGATGATACTAATCATACTCGTAAATACAAATTTGGGCAGTTTTTCAGCTTTTAGAGATGTCCTCTGTAAACTAAAGCTGCATATGCTGGTTTACCTTTTAAATGCTAAATAAAACACTGGTTCACAAGAATCAAATACATTTCATAAATAGATATTTTCTATGGTAATTTATTTTAAAAGATTAGCCTGTTGGAAAAACCTACAAGTTAAAAAAAAAGATCTTTTTAAATGTCAGTAGCATTCCCTGTTATATATTTTAACCGACCCTGTATCATGTAGTATCAGTTTAACTATATAAATATCTATGGGAGAAATAAAAATTCTAGCTATTTAGATTTTTAAGTTGGATTAGATGTCACTCAATGCCAAGGTATCAATAATCCCTGGTCATAATTTTATAACTTTATCTTGTAAAGAGAGCCTAACTCAGTCTCTCAACATTTATATGACATTTTCTTTTAAACAGAAACCAAAGAATAGAAACAGTTTTAATATAAAAAAAAAAATCAGGACTCGTCCATTTGTGTGATATAACAATGGAGTTAGATTAGTTATCGGTTATGATAAATTAATTTTAGTTTCTATCTATTTGACGTCAAAGAATGTCTGGAATGTCTTTGTCTGTCCTGTGACAAGTATTCACAGACGAGAGCTCAGTTTCAACATAAAAAATACAGGGTTTTTTATTTGCTTTTGTGTTTTATAATTATATATATTAGGATGTTTGGTAAGTAATTATTTGACCGCTATGGATTATAAGATAACCAAGAAGGGAATAACCATGCTTAAATGGTATATAACGCCGCTGAATCTAGTTTATCATCTCTTCCCACCGGCAGTGTGTCGTCGTTCTTATTTAAAGTCGTTCTCCTCCCGTGGAAGATCAAGACATTACAAAGCAGCATATTTGTCATAGCTTATTGTATAAGATTCGAAGGGTAGTACTACTACGCAGACAATGAAGTGAATTTGTGCAGGGTATCCTCATGCAGTGAAGGCTCGTAAATGTCACCCGCGATTAAGAAACTCCCAAAACAGGGATTGTGACATCTCCGATAACGCTTCGCTCTGGAAGATAAACCATATTAGCTGATGATGAAAGAAACTGTTAAATAGGATACTCGTCAAGGCATCAGATATTATAGCGCATTACTGAATCTGTTCTGTTCAACTGCTGACGAAAATTATCCCAGAAGTGTTTGCCATCAAATTCATCTTGTAAACGAAGCATTACATCGAGAGTTGGTGGCTAGTTTTGGTAAATAGAAAATTATCCTCTAGAACGAAAATTCAAGGCTCATTCTGCAAGACAATTTAGTAAAGATAAAATTGTTAGGATGTAATATTCTTACACATCCGTCACACTCACCTGATATAACACTTACGGAATATTACTTATTTCGACTAATAGAACATTTCATAAGTGCGAACTTTTTGAAACAAAATAATTGAAAATGTTCTCTCGAAGATTTTTTTTCGCCAAAGAATGTTGAAATTTTAAACCAGGAATCGAAAAGATGCCTTCCCTTTAGGCTGCAGTTATGATAATGAATACATTATTGATAAATAGGTTAATTAAACTTTACTGGCACTTGCTTTTGTCTCCTTTTGAAAAGACTTATAATTACTTTCCATTAACTTAAATATAATGGTTAATATGCGTCATTCCTTCAAATTTATCTCCGTTTTTCACTCCTTTGTTATGTCACTCCCTCAATACTAACCAATAAAATCAGTGGGATTCATACCCTCTAATATTAACTTAAAAATAATTATATAGTATTAATAAATCTATGTAATTAGAATCAAACCAAAATTTTCCTTTTGATTACTTTTCTTCCATATATTAGTCTAACTTGGTACATAATATCCACAAAATTTAAGTTTCTTAAGCACTGAATAGTTAAAAAGTTCACAATCAAAGTTTCAATTAATTCACTGCAACTATTTTTAAGTAAACAAGGGAAAATATTCAAATTCTCTTTGGAGTTTGGCCTACAAATACATTACTGAGGTAAGTAAGGCAAACTTAAAGAAACCCCAAAATTATTGCTTCAATTTGAAGTGTTAAAAATGAGTATTTTAGTTGTTACTTTTATTTGTTTTCAAAAGATGTTAACTGAAAATTTACTAATTTATACAGCAATCATTCAGGTTGTATGGAAGTTATGGTGCTTGAAATTTTGTAGGATGGAGATATACTAACAGATTACCAGCCCTTATTTATCTGTTTTTTAGACGTTTAATACTCTCTAGACATTTGGGTCGTTGAGGAAAAGCCTAAAGTTTAACAAATTCAAAACACAGGTTAGTACAGAGGAAAGTTTTTCTTAGTGGGACTCCATCCGGCGACTAGCCTATCTTCCCACCTTAACTCCTAGAGAATCCCGCGACTTACTCTAACTTACAGTCAAAAACGCTCTAAAAGAAAAACACTTTTAATATAAAATTTACAGCACTACTGTCAAATTTACATCATCAATTTACAGGGCATTTTCATTTTTTCTAACTTTACCACTAAAAAACTTATTAAAAAAACCTCAATAGATTATAACTTTATTTTAGTGAACATATTGATATGTCTATTATTAATGGAGCTCAAGGAAAGCTCGGTTGGTCCGTCAAAATAAAGGGAACAGCCAGAAGAAGCTCTCAGAGTGAGGTACCTCAAGATTCTTAGAATCCTAAATAAACTATCGTTCCAACCACTTGTAAGCCCCTCTGAAGTACGATCCCTTTTAACCCCTCCCCCTAGGGTGTTAACCCCGTAAAGGCACTTCAAAGCACTCCATTTTACCCCACTCTCAATACTTATCAACAGACCAGAAATCATATACACACTTTGCTTCCTCTCGCTCGATGGCCATAAATCCGAAGCGCTCAAAACCAACCCAAGGTCCACCTCTCAAGAATGGGCCCCAAAAATAGACCTGGGGCTTAAAAAAAGGGCGGACGTGTCATCCGAGATAGGCCGACATTCTGACAGGGTCCAGTACTTAACAATCTTGAGGATTTCCAGGACAAAGCTCTTGGAAGGTTTTAAACCCCCCAAATGACACAAAATTCTTATGAGAATTCATGGGCCTTTTCTCTCCATTAAGTGGGATTCAAGAACCGGTTCTGTGACTTCTGGTTCCTGTATCTCCCTGGTCTTAGAACTCAGTTGGGATTTTGTTCTTAAGTAGGGATTTAGCATATGAAATTCCCTGGAAGAATTGTTGTAATATCGTGGCAGAGATTTTAAAAAATGTTCATTTATTTTCTAATTTAATCTTTGTTTTTCTTCCATTAATGACGTCATTCTTTCTTTTACCATTAATTGATGCTGAAAGTAATTACCTTTATAGTCATTTGGGGCACGAATATCCCTCCGAATTATAGATCGTTGTGGGTTGATATAGCAACAGTGGAGTTGTATATGTTTAGAAAGGGAAAGAAAGAGAAAATCAACGAAGACATTTCTACCAGAAAGACTCGGTAATGGGTATGTAAAGAAAGTGGTGAAGTTAAGAGAAGTAAAAATTGGTCAAGGGTACATAACTTAATTAGGCAATTTGAAGTATTAATGAAAAGGAAGGGTGCGCAACTCTCCAGAACCTGTACGCCCTTCCAAAATGAAGCCATGTCCCCTTGTCTGGTCAGTTGTGACCCTTAATTTCGTTGTACTTTGAATCCCTTAAAATTTGAAAATTGTTTTTTTCCTTTTGAAAATTATCCTTTTAATCCTTGGAAATTTTGAAACTTGTATATTCTTTCTTAAAAATTATAAAATTGCCATTTAAAAAACCTTTAAAAATGTAAAAATTATCCTTTTGATCCTTAGAAATACGAAATTATCCTTTTAACCCTAAAAAAATAACAATTATTCTCCTGATAAATGACCATTCAAAAATTGTCCTTTATTTTTTTTTTAAATTCTCAAATTTGTCCTTATAATCCTCGACAATTAAAAAAATATCCCGCTAATCTTTGAAAACCGAAGGTAATCTTTAAATACTTATACGTTAAACACATTGTTTTTATTCCATAAAAACTTGAATGTGCACAAACTTTAATCCCTTAAAATTTGAAAGTTTTCCTTTTAATAGTTAAAAATCAAATAAGAGCCTTTATTATATCATAAAATAGGATATCGCATGAATCCTTGAAAATTAAAAAGTTGTCCTTTCAATTGTGTAAAATGTAAAAATGATCCTCAGAATCCTGTAAAGTTTTAAACTTCGAGTTATTGCACCAACGCGAGTAAAATGCTGACGGGAGGGGCTTGAGATAAGAAGACAGGGCGAGAAAGATGGCAGGGCTGCTAGACAAAGTTGAAACCCACTTATACATCCATGTTTACTTGACAATGTGGCAAAATAAAGAAGACTGAATATGCCAGGTTAGCCACCTATGAACCATCTCCGGCAAACACTCATACTTCCAAGCTCGCATACACTCTCTCTTAATCTCCCTCAATCTCTCGGTTAATCTCTCCCATATATATTTTTTAATCTTTGTATCAATCTCTTTCTGTCAATCTCTCTAAGTGTCTCCCTCTTAATCTCACTATCAATCTCTCTCAATCTATCTTTCAACATCTATCTCTTTCTGTATATATCTCTTTAAATCTCTCTGTAAATTTCACTCTCTCAATCTTCATCTGTGACAATCTCTCTCAATGTGTCTCTTAATTTCTCTCAATAACTTTGTCTAAATCTTCCTCTCATTATCTCTCTCTCTTTCCCTCTCAATTTCTCTCTGAATCTCTTTCTCTCTCTCTCCATATATATATATATCCAACAAATGCTGGGGGGGTTTTAGCAACAGCCATTTTCTTTTTTCTCTCAATAGGAATTAGAACTTTGCAACAATTACCCCACAATCCCTGCACCCCCTCCCCTCTCATCCGTACTACCACTTAAGTTGAAGGAACTCTTTTATGGTAGCAACTATTGTCAATCACTAATTCTTCTACATCGTATCCCTACTAAGCATTTTCACACCTTGTTGCTAATTGCAACTTCGATTTTGTTGTGTACGTTTGCTGATTTAATATTTCATACATATATGTAGTCCCTCGGTTGCACATTGTGATATTAGTACTCATAATTTGTATCTTATTTTACTGATGCGCGTGTTTATGTATGTATTTTGAGGGTATAAACATGTATAATTATGCATATTTTATAGGCGCATTGGCGTGTACATATGTGTTTTGTATTTTATCAACACATACGTGTCTATATTCGCATTTTATCGTGAATACGTGCATTTTGTATGCGTATTTTATCGTAGCATGCATTTTTATTTATTTCTACGGTGCATACATGTACATGTAAACGTAATTTGTTGTTGCATATCTGTGTATGAATTTGTATCTTAAGTATTCCTAAGTGGGTATATATGCGAGTTCGTGAATCTAGGTGGACTTGTGTCTATGTCTTTCAATCTGTGTGTGTGTGTGTGTGTGTGTGATGGCGTATGTGAGAAGGGATACTTATGGGATTAAAAGATTCTGATAGCGATTTCACGTTGCACATAAAATTAGAACGAGATTTAGAGTTCACTCGTTACAGCCATACATGTGCACACAAACACATACGATTACACACGCGCCTATACATACTTACACATGCGCGCGTGCACACACGCTGACGCGACGAAGAGAAAAAGACCCACCAGATGGATTGTTGTATGTGAATATATGTGTAATCTGAGTGTGTGGATATATGAGTATCAGTTCCTATGTTGGTGTGCGGGACGGAGGAAGAGGGGTAATGAAGGAAAGGTGTATGTATTGGAGAGAGTTGGGGGTGAATCAAGACTTTTGTTGAGAAGAACGATAGAAAAAGTTTTGAGGAGTTGGTTTCCCCGAGAGACCATTCCAGATATCTTCCAAGGACCCTCAATTATCCTCCGTGCCCCTTTTCCGCACCCCAAAACGATCCTCTATCTCTTATGGAGAGGATCATCTCCTCCTTCTTCCTTGTTTCCGTCTTCTTATTCGTATTCTAAATTTCAAAATGAAGACGGTTTTAGTGGGAGATTCTATTGTTAAAGATAAAAAAAAAGGAATTTAAAGAGAGAAATACGCGAAAACGAAAACAGATTTGCTTACGAAGTGACAAAAAAGATAACCTGATAAATTCTCTCAATAACTAAAACTACATTTTAGGGAGTAGTAATAGTTGTAAAGGCATTGGTTCATTAAAATACAGTGTTCGTCGACATCGTGACCGAATAAATTCCACGAAGTCGAAAACAAATATTACAATAATTAGGATTATTATTATAATTCGAGCAACATTAAGACTTCGATCAAAAACATTTTACACTAATGAGTCCGTCCAATGGATTTGCCAATTAATAGGGATTAAATTTTCAAATAACAGGTACGAATTTCAGGATCCATTTCCTATTTGTAACCAACAGTATTCACTTAAATCAAATGGGCGAGGCTCGCTTTGGTCGATTAATAGATAAATGTGTCAGGGAATTTTATGGCACGGAGGAACCAGGGAAAATTCGAACGAGGGGCGGGGGCAATAGAGAAAATTAACCCTGATACCGGGAAATAGGCAAATCATGAGCCAGCGAGCACCGCTGCCTCAGTGTGCCTGGTTCGAATCGCTGAACTGCACGGATTTTTTCGAAAAAAGGTAATCAAAATATTACTGCGAGAAAAAATTATTCCGTTTTCTCTTTCAATGTGGTTTAATGGATTCATATATATATATATATATATATATATATATATATATATATATATATATATATATATATATATATATATATATATATTCTATATTATTAAAAAATTAAATAGAGTCTGAAATCGGGGTCGAGGGGCTTTAGCCCCTAGCCCCCACTCTGGATCAGCGCCTGTCTAATCGCCATAACTGAATTTTAACAGTACCCTGTGAATAGGGACTTTGTCGAATTTAGTATCGAAGGTTAAATATGTTCAATATACATATCCCGAATGCTGGTGGATGTGTGCTTCTCTATTGAAAGGAGAATTAAAACTCAGTAATGGTAGATGAAGAAAGATGTGAATAGTTGCAGACTTTGGTTCTGGCAACATTAATATTAATATCGCAATTGTTTACAGGTTTATGATAAAAAACCTATGATAACAGGCCTTTTGTTTCTCTCTTCTTTATTAAAAGAAACATACAACGGTAATATGCGGAGATTACCCCTGATTTTATAGCGAAATACACTGGATCAAAGGGGAAGAGACTGCTAGACTTTTCACGGGTGGACTGCCTTTTTTAGAAGGGCGAGGAAACCGAGGGAGGCTGAAGGAAAGCGCTCAATTAAGGGAGCTGCTGCTGAGAAGGAAGGGTTAGTTTTAGTTTCTGCGCCTTTGATTGAAAAGCCGAACCAACGTACTGGTTAATTGGGAAACTATCGAACATGAAAAAATGGGTAAGATAATCGGTTAATTAATTTTTGGATTGAAAAGATGATTTTGCCTCTAGCTTTATGCAAAGCGATTTTTAGCTTCGGAATTCAACTCTCTATTTTAGTTATTTGCTTAAATCGATTAAGAGAGATATATTTTGATGAGAGTAAAATTGCTTGCTTGTTTTTTGATGTTTAGATTAGTTCAAATTGTGTTTTGACATTTGAATCAGAGATACTTAACAGTGTTCTTTTGAATAAGTTGGAATAGAATCTCACTTACCTTTCCAGGTGGTGCTTTAGGAATACCTTACCATGACTTGGTTTGATTCACTAGCTCAAATAAAGGAAACTTAAGGGAAAGAGAAGAGGCAAGATTTTCCTAAGGTAAAGAAAGAAAGTATACTCTGAGAGTTAGAAGTTTCTGCCCCAATTTTAGTTGACGGCCCCATATCTCGGCGAGTTGTGGCTACATATTTTTCGGTCGGCCTTGGCAGAGGTCATAAAATGTAAGGTGGTTATAGCGTCCCCTAAATCCCTCCGAGATGAGGTCTTCCAGTTATACTTGAATGTTAATTGTCCAATCAGGCTGTGGTAGAAGACATTCTCTGAACCAATTAATTCGCCAAAGTCGAGGAGGATGCCTGTTTGTCGATCAGCGCGAAAGTTTATTTATAGGAATAACGATCGAGTACAGCAGTCTGTGAACAGGTGCACATGGCTCCAGACGAGATGAATAAAGAAAAAACACAATGAATAATGAGGGAAATTTTAAAAATTTATTTAAATTCGACAAAATCAAGCAAGACAGAAATGAGAGCAACCAATTAATATCGCTTTGGGAGATCTGTAATTTTCGATTTTTTTTCGCGATCCTCTGACGGCAATTAATTGACTAAGGTAGTTTTTCTCACATTTAGAATGCCCAAAATATGCTTTCAGAGTTACAGCAGGTTTTACTCATTAATTAAGTACGTGCATAGAAAAAACCACCGTAAATCAGAAAGAACCTCTGATCAAGAAAACAATTCGAGAGCAAAACAGACACTAGCAAATACTCTAAAAAATAACGACTTATAAGTAAATCGAGGAAAATATATATAATATCGTAGACTGGTGAAACCAAATGTCAGTAAGGCGAAAATAATTATTGAAAGCACCTTGCGAAAAAATCCAAACATGATCCTAAGCCTTTCTATAGTTACGTTAGAGGTAGAAAACACTGAAGAAGATAAAAACAGATTAGAAGTAGAGAAAGGCTTCTCACTGACGAGCCTGAACTTATAATAAAGATTTAAACGAACATTAGGTAAACGTTTTTTACTGCTGAGAACTTGTCACGGCTATCCCCACGAAGCGAAGAAATCTATTTAGGGAAACGCCCAAATCCCTCCGATACGCGAGTAAACAAGAGATAAATAATTACTTTTTAAACAAGAGGAAACTTTCGAAAGCACCAGGACCAGATATCCTTTACCAACTCACCTAAATGAGATAAATAACGAATTAATAAAACCGCTGTGTACGAACTTTAACCCGCCAATTAGGAATGGGGTAGTTACAAAAGGGTTCAAAAGAGCTTACGTCACACCACTCTTAAAAAAAGGAGACAAGACTGATCGTTGTAAGTATCGTGCACTTAGTTTAACTTTAACCATTGGTAAACTCTTAGAATTGATAGCCTAGTGGATAAGGCGTTGTATTTCATCAACTAAGTAACAGGTGCGATTCCCTGCGAGAGCGGAAGCAAAATAAATCGACGTTCGCAAGGCAATTTTACTAATGATGCGGTGCGTCGAGTTTGGTCATTTGCGCAGAGAGATCCGGTCACGTACGTCATCACGAACGAATCCAATCATAAAACAGTTATCTCTTCTTCCCCCCTCGCTTTGCAAATAAAACATATCACTTCTGTTATAGAACTTACCGAAGGGTTTTGTATCCACACTCACCATGACGCGAAACGGGTGGCCTTCCCTTGGGCCACGAATGACTCCGTGGTGTTCGTTGGTTGGTGATAAAACAGCAATACCACTTCTTATACACCTTCTCCTCTAGCTAGAACCGGCTCATGGTACTGGTGAGCTTACCAGCGATTGTCATTCTTATTTTTATGTTAACTTCACTATTCTTTCGGAGGATTTCATCCAAGAATGAAAAATGATGGGTGACACAATTAACTAAAATACAGCAAATATTGTTTACTTAGAATTACAGGAACTTTTAATACTGTTCTACAGGAGGCTCACTGAAACCTAAAGCGCACGGAAAAGGAGGAAAAGTTCTTAAGAGGATTGAAAATGGATTCCCAAATCGTCCACAGTGGGTTATCTTAAACTGGACAAATTCTGATTGGGCCACACTTACTAGAGGAGTACCTCGAGGCTCTGTACTTGACAAACCTTTATCCAAGGTTACATAAATAACCTGGGGGGCGGTTTAATTAATATAAATCTCCAAATTCATATAGTATGGGAAGGTAGGAAACCCATTTGGAGAACCAGCAAGGGAACCTAGATGAAACTGTCGTAAGTAAGGAATTTTATGGCTGGTAGGAGGCAAGTAATCGCGTAACAGGGGGAATTTGAACGGGGGGGATAGAGAAAATTAACCCTGATTCCGGGAAATAGGTAAATCATGGAAACAGTCAGGAAAATCTAAATCTAAAAACAGATTACAAAATGAACTGGCAAATTCTAGATTAGGTTAACATAGAGAGAGACCTGCGGTTCTTATTTTCGCAAGACCTCAACAACATGCGTCAAAACTATAAAGAAAGTTAAGAAGACGTTGGGTTGTATTGGCACAAAGTTAACTTTCAGGAAATATATCATTCTTCGTCTATATAAATCCCTCGTTAGTCCTTATCTCGAGGTCGCAATTCAATTTTGGATCTCTACCTGAATAATGACGTAGCGCTGTTATAACGGGTGCAACCAAGGGCACACAAACTAATTCCTTAAATTAGAAATAAATCGTACGAAAAAAGACTTCGATTTTTAGAACTATTCTCATCGCAAGGAGGCGATTATGTGCTCAAATTAGGGTTTGCACCCGATTTCATGATCCTAAGAACCGAACCGAGAACCGGAAAAAAATTCCCTGTTCCGAAAAGATAAAATAATTTTTGATCAAACATAAAAATCTAGAATATTTCAATGCCACTCAAAGGCAAAAGCCCAAAACCTTTCTTTTGAACATGTTTCTTGCAGGCCGCAGCGCGAAAAGGGAAGACTAATTTACTTGTTGCCAAATGCCAAGTTAGTTATAATTATTTAAATCTATATTATGATATTTTTGGCATCTTATATTTTTCTTTTTTAATTATAACATGGTGTGGTTAGAAAAGGATCTAACTATGAAAATTAAATTTTTTAACACGAATAAATAAAATCCAAATATTTTTGGCTTGAAAAAAAGTGACAACTGACAACTCGCTTTGGAAAGTTGCTAACCTCCCCAATTTGTTTGTGTTCGAATTTGTTGCTTGCAATTTGCATACTGCATACATCAGATTTTGCTGAAGAATTTTTTAATTTTCTATTTCATTTTTTGTGATATATCAAATATGTCAAAATCTATTGCATGGAATTACTTTAAAAAGGTTTCTAAAAATGAAGCCGAATGCTTAACTTGCAAAGCAAAATTAATGTGTACGGCTGGTACTACTTCAGGACTTATCAAATATTATAGAACGAATCACAGATAAATGAAAGCAGACGGTGATAGGTGATTTGCCTGCTTTGAAAAAGCAGAGAACTCTTTCAAGTTTTATTAAAAGATATTCAATGGATAAAGAAATCGCTAAACCTACTTGTAAAGATGATCTAAGCTTTCGAGCCGTTGCTAAGAGTAAATTTATTCAAAACAGTTTTGCAAAATTCCAGTACGACAAACAGCCTCCAGCTTCAAACAATGGTGTTAAAAACTCATTGATGAACTTTTATTTGAAGAAGACAGAAATGGCTGAATTTTTCACGAAAGAAATCAAAGAAGTCAAGCGGTATTCAATTACCTTGGAAGAATATACTTCAAAGCAAAATATAAGGTATGTCAATGTCAACGTTTATGATGAAAAAAATGCATTAGAATTTAGGCCAATTAAAAGATCGTTTGATAGTAAAACTGCCATAAATATGATAAAATTCGATTGGAACAGTTCAATCTTGATCTAAATCGTGATATCGTAGCATGTACCATAGACGGAACTTCAGCCATGTAAACATTTGGCAGAGATATTCCGGCAATGCACTAGCAGTGCTTACGAGGGTCGGTCAATAAGTTTTGCGAATTGGTAGGGCAAAACAGAGGAAGGGGGATGGCTGTTTGTGGGGGTGTTAGGACAATTTATGACAAGTCAGGACCTGCAGCCGCACGCTCCTGTCTCGTCTATTTAAGAAGCAGTAGCTGATCGCAGATCGTCAGTCACAATTTTTTCAACAATGGAGAAGGTTGAGCACCGCGCAGTGATCAAATTTTTTACCAAGGGAGTCAAGAATGCAAAGGAGATCCATGAACGCATGGTTGCAGTGTACACCGACACCGCCCTTCCTATGCAACCATTGCTCGCTGGAATAGGGAGTTCCGCCATGGTCGTAAGTCCCTTGAAGATGACTCCTGTCAGGACGCCCGTCAGAGGTGACCAACGGGGACAATGTGGCCCGTGTGGAGAGAATTATCCTCGAAAATCGACGGGTGAAGGTCGAAGAAATCGAGCGAGAACTTGGAATATCACATGGAAGTGTTATCAACATCATGCACGACAATTTGGCCATGACCATGGTCGTTGCCCGTTGGGTCCCTAGAAACCTCACGCCCCATGATCGACTTCAATGTCGTCAAAATCTACAATGACAGAGTTGCACAAACTGCCCTGCGCGAGTGCGGATTCGAGGAGCTCAACCATGCCCCCTACAGTCCAGATCTGGCCCCTAGCGACTACTTTTTATTCCGCCAGCTCAAGGCTGCACTGCGTGGACGCCGGTTTGGGGACCATGAAGATGTCCAACTCGCCGTCCAGGAGTGGATTGAACAGCAGTCGGGAGATTTCTGGTTGTTGGGAATTCGAAGCCTCAGGGACAAGTGGCGCAAGTGCATTGAAGTCGAGGGTAGTTATATTGAAAAATAATAAAACACTTTTCATCATATCTCGTTTCCTTATATCCGAATTGCAAAACTTATTGACCGCCCCTCGTAGCACATGGATTAAATCTAAGCGTTTGTGATGTTTTATATAATAACATTCAATCTTACAATAACCAGCAACCAGAAAATGAATTTTCTACTTGGAATGTCGAAGGTAATGACATAAAGAAGACGAAGAAGAAAACCAGGTCAATTTTGGAATCTCCGGACCAGCATCCAAAAATTCATAAAGATTTTGATTCAATGATATGCAAGGTTCGAAAAATATGTCGAACATTTCGTAAATCGCCGCTCAAAAATAATCATTTATAAGATGTGGTCTCTTACCAGTTTCAAGGACAGTATTTGAATCTGATATAATAGATGTTAATACACGCTGGAATATCCTTTTACATATTTTAATAAGATTTTTGAAATTGAAAGATTGCTCCCGAAAGCTTTGAGAGCAATAAGATATGAATATTCGGTATCAGATATTGAATGGCAACAAATTGAAGAAAGTGTTCAAGCTTTGAAGTCACTGGAAATTGTTATCAAAGAACTATCATCCAGAGATGCCTCACTTTTAAAAGCAGAGTTTTCGTTTATTTTTATTTTGAATCAGTTAAAAGGTAAAGAAAATCATTTATGTGTAAACCTAAGACAAGCTTTTATCGATCGATACATAAGTCAAAGGCAAAAAGAAAAGTCAGGTCTACTTCAGTATATGCATAATCCAATTATTAGTCCATAGAGTTACCTGAATTACCAACGCCTTCACGAGCTTGTTTGAAGAAATGTGCTGAAGTAATTTACAAGCGCCTTAATCCAGAAACCAATGAAGAAACTCCTGAGTCTGGTACTGAAGTAAATCAAAATAAAGCTAAATTAATCAATGATCCTTTGTTTGAAGAATAATACAATGAAGTAAATAAACCTGCATCCCACAGCACCTCAAATATAAGTAATCAAGAAAAAATTGATGCCTACAAAGTCTTCAAACTTTTTGAAGCGACTGCCAAACGCACAGTAAAACTCAATAGATTGCGAATTACACTTCTTACAATCAAGCCTCCAAGTGTCGAAAGTGAAAGAACTTTTAAAGCCTCTGGAATTTTTTTATCAAAAATTAGGTCTCGTCTATCTGATTCAACTTTAAATGCTCAAGTTTTCTTGAAATATTACTTTAAAAATTGCGAGGAACAAGATGATTAGACTAATTAAGTCCAAACTTGTAATACTAAATATTTACAGCTAAAATTTCATGCCAAAGTATGTTTATCAGTTTGATTTATTACTTTCAAAGTGTTTATTAGTTAAATTTCTTTCAAAGATTATTTGTTTAAAAAGCTGTTGTTTTTTTTTCAATTATATGATGTTTCTAAACTTTCTTTATATCTTCCTAAGTTATTTAACAGGAGAGATATTGAACATAATTGATCTCAATGGTTAAGTTTTTATGCCATTTAGAAAAAAATAAACATTTGTTAAAAATATAAATGTTTAGTTTGAGGAACCGGGATTTCCCGGTTCCGGAAACTTTTCTTGGTATCAATCCCGGTTCCTAATTTTCGGTACTCATGCAAACCCTAGTCCAAATGATTAAAGAGTTTAAATATATATAAATCATTAACAAGAGCTTCATCACAGCCATAACTTATAATTACTTTAGTTATAAAATCACACAAACATAGAATAGTCTAACTTGTGGCATATTGATGATTAATATGGTTAAAACCGACCTCGGAGGGTTTTTCAAATTAAAAAATACGACATTACCAAGTGGGAAACACAATGAGAAGGTGTATCGAGCGAGCAAGAAAGCTAGCGACGAAAGTAATAATAAAAAAATATCACACCAATGATTTGTACCCTGAAAAATGTGTGCAAGTGCGTTTTCCATATTCCTTTTGCACTTTCTTGTTGTTGTAGCATTGCTCCTCAGGGGCGGGTGACCTCTGCTCCCTCCGACCGCTTTGGAGATTAAGGGAGAAAACCCTTTGATCCTACAGCCTCCGTTGGACCCCGTCAACGTTACTACAAATAAGTGGGGGCAGGCTTTCTGTGAGGTTCTCCTGAGGGACCAGGTTAGAATGGAAGGAGGTTGTTGCATACTGTGGGAATTGTATAGCATCACCACCCCTGTGCTGATAGTCCACGCAGCAGCTAGGAAGTGGAAGTTTAATTGCAACTTAACATCACATGGAATACATCCAAGTAGGGTGTTCACACTGCAGGTGGAGTGGTTGCGGTATGATACCCTTTAGAAATGACTGACCCCTCTACAACTCTTTTTCTATTGCCATACAGGTTGGCTAGAGTTAAAAAAAAACTACCTTGTTTCCTGGGCGGGGCAATTTCCTGTCACTGTATCTTCCCTTTTCAGCACTAACAGACGATGGCCTGCGGGAAGAAGATATTTCTTTTTTTGTGTGTTGTTTTCGATCGAGTCCATTCGGCTTTGTGTTCCCTTAGATTCCCTTAAAAATACTAGGCGCACACGTAGATGCGTATCCGTAGGCCAAGACTTAGCATTATAAAGTAATAATAACGCAGGATTTTATTGGTAGGACGCGTGTACATGAGTGTGCACTAGCAAGTCTCGACCTTAAAATTAGAGCTAATGGCATGTAAGTTGAGAAACAGGAATGCTAAGATAACAAATTGAGTTCTTCTAGTAATCTAGTTTGCTTTGCTACAGTTTGCTTTGCTATTTTGCTGTCAGGTGTGGGGGAAACGAAAGAATTTACTCCACGGAGAACACTTGCTGCAAAGTCTTGAAAAATTGAAAGGATGGGAGAGTGGAAAAGGGTAGGGGGGTGAGAAGGGAGTTAGAGTAGTTAAAGTTGGAGGCAACGAAATTGTAGAAAAGATCTCGTAATTATTATAGTAAAAACGAGAGCGGATACAGCAAAGATTACGGAGGAAGCAGAAAGAACTGTGAGAGATCGATGTGCATCGAAGGTGACGCCCATATTTCTACCAGTAGCGAAAGGAAGAACCTATGAGCCACCGAGATTAGGAGGAGCTATCTTTTTACAGAGAACCACATCCAAAGGAGTCCCTACCAGAATCACTTCAGTTTTGTCAGGTTTAAGTTTCAGTAAGTTATTGCGCGAGCCAGTCAATAATAAAGGCTTAGGAGACTAAATCTACATACGTTAGAAAGAAGAAGAGTTCGAGGGAGACTTGATTGAAGTCTTCAAGTGTGTGAAAGGTTATAATAAAGGAGACATAGATAAGGTTCTTATTTTTGAGTAAATGGGATAGGACACGTAGCAATGGATTTAACCTGGAAAAAAATAGGTTTAGGAAAGAGAGTGGTAGAAATTGGTTTACAATTTGAGTGGTAGATGAATGGAATAGGTTCAGTAGTCATGTGATAGAAGCGTCTTCCTTGTGGAATTTTAAGAATAGACTGGATAGATTTATGGATGAGTATGGTGTAAGGTGGGACTGAACTAGGTGATGAGAACAGGAGCTGCTTCGTATAGGCTATTGATTAAGCTTTTGCAAACCCCTTTTCGTATGTTCTTAGGTGGAGAAGATAAGATTTTCAATAGTTTAACAAATCGAGGCTTTTCATCGGCATATAAAAATGATAGATCCAGGCGACGTTAAAAGTGTTAAAGGGAATAAAATAAATATAAAAAAACACTGCATTAATAACCCATCTTTGTGGAACACCAAAACCCACCTCCTCCGGCCTAGATATATCATTCCAGTTTATGAAAAGAATAAGTGCAGGATAATAGACTACGAGCAGGACCTGTCAAGAGCGGTTCCGGAAAGCGCAAAAAATTCGTGAAAACAATAAAGGACTGTATGATCAACAGTGTTCACTAGTGTCGAGAGATCAAGTAGTACTAGAATTGAAGATGCTACTGTCGAAGCCGGTCAGTTACATTTATAAAAGCAGATTCACTGTTGTGATCAGCCTTGAGGTCAGACTGGAATATTTCAGCAATGGAAGACCTGTGATCAGGAACCCAGGGAGATATTAACCTTTCAGGGACAAGGAATAGGAGTTGAGAGATTGGGCGGTAGATAGCCCAGACGTTTGAGCCCAGCCATGGTTTCTTTAGAATTGGGCGGACATCAGCTTGTTTGAAATCGCATAATACCACACCAGATGAGAAAGAGGCGTAAATATACTAAATATGTGTGGGAAGAAAACAAGAATGAACATGCGATAGGGATTTTAATGGAAGAAGCTAAGAGGGGAATAGTTATTTCAAGGAGGGGAGAGAATTTCTTACTTAATAAACACAAAAATGAGAGGAAGCCCCTCTAAATACCCCTTTTTCAGCCCCCTTCGAACCGCAGACCACGTGCTCCTTGGCGTGGCAATTCTAGAATCGATGAGAAGGAAGCTGTCTCGCGCTGAGTCGCCTGACCCGGCTGTATTTACTTAAGCGGGATACACATCACTCTCTCTACCCGGCGATAACGCCGAATCTTTTCCTCCATGCCTCGCGGACATTTCCTTTCCCCGCGAACGCGCTCGTACAATCTCAACCCTACATCTTGAGACAAACTTTGCCGTTTGATCCAAACCCTTATCTCGAAATAGGTTTGCACATACTGGCGTCGGGAATTCTCTTGGGACGTCTATGACCTGGGGCTATCTAACGGACAAGCCACCTGGCTATATAATCCTGGTCAGCCATTTCTCGAGGAGATTGAGAGCCTGCCAGTCATCCCCGTTGAGACCGTGTGTCTGTTTTCCGAGAAGTTTCGCAATCACTGTTTGAGTCGTACCTCGTCGTTAAGATCTCACCATCACATCGCCCTTTGTGAAGCTTTGGCCCCTGTTCAGAGCTTATCGAGTCATCTTCTTCCCGGAGAACTGTGCGGCCCCCTCGCCCCCCCCAAGCCTTTCAAGCTTCCCGTTCCCCGTGTCTGAGACTCCCTGCCGTGTCGTAGAACAGTCTTTCGTGTTTGAGATCACATCTCTCTGGAGTATAGAAAATCTCGTCCTTCTGCAAGAAGTACTTTACTTCCCTCCGAAAACTCTAAGCTTCAAGGTAAAGCGATTTTGCTTTGTAATCCCATGATTACAGCCCCCGTCATTCCTCACCTGGATTCCACAGCCTCTTCTTCTAATTGACTCCCCGCTCGAATTTAAAGTCTCCATTATTCGGATTAACTGTAATTTAGCATTCTCCGCTTAACTCTGTCACATTGTAAATTATCCCGATCTGATTAAATATCCTTATCAAGTATAATTTGTTCCCCTTTGTATATATATTGCCCCTGTTTATTATTATTTATATTAAAATTATATTTTGAGATCTTGATCTTTTTATATCCTTGAGATGCAACTTGACAAGCCAATAGACAAATCCAGGCCAATTTTAACGCACTCTATCAAGGAGGCGGCCTTCCGCTCCTCCCATTGCTCCAAAGTCTATCGCAGACGGCCTCGTGTCGACTATATGCCCGTGCAAGTGAACGTGCCCTTACACTGAAAGGGTCTACAGCGGCATACCTTGACATATGAAATAAAAAGAAGCAAGATTGGATAAGTAGGTAGCCATAAATTGCCGATGAGGGGTCATTTACATATACTGAAGCCATGAATTGAGAATGGGAAGATGTCAAAAACTACTGTAGCAGAATGAGGTAAAATGGCGGCCAAGTGCCCTTCTGTATCCACGTGGATCCTGAGATCACCGCGTGGAGCTGGGAAAGCATGGCTGAACCTGGGCAAGGAGGCGGCCGATGCCGTTATCACAAGCCCCGGCTGTGTTTGCCTAGGGACCGATGTCATCCTTCCCCACGGTCACCTCTCCGGTAGCATTCTGGCTTTCCGCTCGAAGTTTGAAATCCGTTGGACATTCCAACGAACGTTATCACGATTTCCCCTTCCCCGAAAGAGTCGCCGACTTTTCTCCAAATTCGCGCGCGTGTCTGGAGTACCTCACCAGGGGCCTATATAACTCTTCGACTGAGTTTAGAGAGCAGCACTGTTAGACTTCCACCTACTCCGACGAACGAGCTAAAGGACGCTCCCCCTCCCTCCCAGCGGTGATTTCGATTCAAGTTGAAGGCTAAATTGATCCGTGAACTCTGCCTTAGTCAATCGGCAAGCTTCGACATCAGTGAACTCTGCCATAGCCAATCGGCAAGGACTGACAAGGATTCCCAACTCCGAAGGCGACAAGTGCTTCCTTGTCTGAAGCAAGAGGTAAACTGACTTCTTCCATCGCATTCATCGTACCACCCAACTGGCCCCTTTTCGGCAACGAGCCCATAAGGTAATCGTAACCGTTGCCACCTGAAGATTGATCTTGAATCTGGCTTACCCAATTGCTCCATTATTTGTGTGAACGCCCCAGTTTAAAATCCCCCCTTCAAGTCACCAAACTGAATCTGACCTCTTTAATCCCTTAATTAACCTACCTGATCGTGTGTGGACCTTTAACCCCGTCTGGGCGACCATTCCCTTTAAAACCAATTTCTATGTAAATATAAATATCATTTTGTTGTTAGTAAAGTTATATTTTCGTCATTGTCTTTCTTTTGCAACCTCAGCGCGTACCAGCTACCTGTTAATCTTTAGCCAACTTGCACTCTGAAATATTTGTTTAAAAGGACCCCGCAAAGTTAATAATAACCCATCCTCACTGGACTCATAACAATTTTCCCTTTCACTATCGGTCTTCAACCTACTTCGGCCCCAAGCCCCAAAGTACCTACGTATATATAAATATAGAGTCTGGCCATTCCACGACAGCTACTAATTCTTATTTCTTCTTGTTTTCCGTTTTCCTCTTTTTCTTTTTCTATATAAATCGCTCTTACGTCCTCATCTCGAGTACGCAGTGCAATTTCGGTCACGCTTCCTGAATAGAGACGTAGTGGCTGCTAGAACCAAACTAATTTCTGAGATTAGAAATAAACCTTACGAAGAGAGACTTTGATTTTAGATCTATTCTCATCGCAAGTAGGCAATTATGTGAACGAGCGATTAAAGATTTTAAAAGCTTAAAAAGATTCACTAAGATAAATTATACATTAATGTTTGAGATGGATGCTAGAGCAAACCATATTCAAAATTGTTTGAAATTTGTAAACAAGCGCTTCGAAACAGCCATAGCTTAAAATTATTTCAGTTATAAAAGCACACAAATCTGGAATAAATTACCGAGTCAATTAGTGGAACACACCAGTTAATATGTTTTAATATCGACTTTAGTATTTTTCCAATATAAATAGTAACTAATAGGATACAGAGATGAGAACTTCCATTAAAAGATTAGGAATGGTTTCCCAGTAAAATGAATAAATAAATAAAATGATGCTAGCGATCAGAACCCTTTGAAGCGTGTGAGCAAATTAATTTTCCGTATTCCTTTCACACTCTCCTGTCATTGTATTCCGATCATCGCTATCAGGCGAGGCTCTGGCGCAGAAGACCTTTCCTATCTTCCCTTGTATATGATTGGCCAATTTTCTTGAGTTACATTCAAATTCTGTATGAATTAGAGTTGCACATATGTATGTATCCTTAGTCCTAGAACTAGTGAAATAAAATTTAAAAGAAATATGATTTTATTTGATACACGTAGATAAGTGTGTATCAGAATTATCGTAATAAAATTAAAGTGAACGATATTTACTCGAGACCTACATAAATTGAAGATAAATAATCTCATCAATCTTCTGATGTATTTTGTTTGTTGTAGCGCTCACCTTTTTGCTCCTTGCGTTGGCTTTGAGTGGATCTGTGGATCTTCTTCTCCTCCTCCTCCTCTCCCTCTTTTCCTTTTCTTTTTCTTCTTTTTCTTTTCTTGTTCATTTTCTTTTTCTCCTTTCCCTTCTTCTTTCTTCTTCTTCTTCGTTTCCTTCTTCTTCCACTTCTTCTTCTTTCTTCTTCTTCTTTTTCTCGTAACAATATGACGACAGATTCACCCAATCTTCTTCTCTTTTGAGGCGACACTAATCGAGTAAACCGAGAGAAAAGCCGAAATTTAATAATTGGTCCAAAAGAAGAGAAAAAAAAGTCAACAAATCCCAACAGTTGTACATCGCTCTGCCGGAAAACAACACTTCTAAATTGACACGGGCTATGTACATTTATAACTTGTCCACCGGTACTTGGTAACCAAAATATCGTTAGTTCTCTATAATTACGTCGACCAACGAACAGACAACCTAGATAGGCCAGACAGCATAATCTTCTTGAGTAAGCAAATAACAGCGATCCGCTTTTGAAAAATGTTTATTTTAACTAAGATAAAAAATTTCTTAGATAATGTTTTGTAATTTTTGTACACTCTATTTAATTATACGACTCATTTTAATTTCGCCCCATCATATTCTATCTCAATTTAAAAAACGAGGAGTCTTCAATAGTTACATGAAAATGCAAAGTAGCAGAAAAATAAGCATCGAATTTCACTTTTTGTCTTGGTAGGATAAATTCCTACTGTATGTTACGTTGTGTATAAAGAAGGGATTTGTTGGAATTGTGCATTGATGGAGCATTTATTCCACCCCTTCTTTCATCACAACTCTCCAAAGAATTCGATATCTATACTTGGTTCCATTGTATAAGAGCGCCTGTTGTTCAAATAGGGGGTTCTATTTAAACAGCAGTTTCTTCCATTCTAATGCATAAAATCTGTTTTTGTTTATACACACTATAACATAATCATATAAGTTTATCTTCAACTGAACAAAAGTAAAATTTAATGTTTATTTTCTCGTTAATTATCATTTATTCGAGAAGTTTTGAAGGCCCTTCGTATAAGGCTATCCTGTTTACTAAAATAACAACATTACTTATGAGTCCCCGATTATAATCTTTTACCCACTTGAAGACCATAATCAAGTCCCCTCAAACTCTTCTCTTTTCTCACCTATGTTGATTTACTCTCCTAAGCATTTCACCATAAGTCAAGATCCTCAACCCATGAATAATCTTGGTCATCCTAATTTGCAATGACTCAAGCAAACCAATATCCATCCTATAATACGGTGATCAGAATTTAATAAGGTCACCATATAGAGATATTATTAGTGGAATGCCTTAGAGATAATTTTTGAGCCCTTTATTATTTGTAATATATATTAATAATTTGGGGGATGCAGTTAATATCAAGCTTTTTTTTTGCTTATGATGCCAAATTGACACAGGATAAAAGAAATTGAGGGAAACTTAAACCTCCAGATAGATTTGAATAAGTTAGTATCTGGGCACATACATGGGAAGTGGTAATAGGGAATTTAGCTATGAAATGTATGGGCATTTGCTGAATGGAGTATAGGAGTATAGGATGAGAAGGACTTAGGAGTATAATAAATAGTTCATTAAAGTTTTCTAAGCAATGTATTGCAGCAAAAACAGGACGAATAGAGTGATGTGGTTCATAAAAGGAATGTTAGTTACAAAAGTAAGGAAGTTATCCTTAAAATCTATAACTCCTATGTATGACCACATCTAGAGTACTGTACGCAGGCATGATTCCCACATTTTAGACATGATATTACCCTGCTTGATTCAGTGCAAAGGAGGGTAACAAAGATGATCTCTTCCCTGAGGCACTCCATTTATATAGATAGACTGAGAGTACTAAATATAATTTCCTTTGAGAATTGTATGAGAGAAGATATAGGTAATTGGTCTATCTAAAAGAAATCTAGGATAGATAACTTTGATGTCGGCAAGTTCTTTGATTTGGAGGGGCCAAATGCATCTGGATGCCGTTTATGGGGATGATGGGTGCTTCTTGCAGAGTCTCTTTGGCTCGGATGACCTTTGATAGGCCGCTGTGGCTTTTGCCAAATGGGTTGAGTACGAATGGTAGCGGATCTTACAAATTATATTTTATTTTCTCATACTCATTCTTTTTATTACATTTTATTCGCAAAAGATGTTCTTTATCGTTGACTTAAATAAATATTCACTATTGTTTTTATCCACCCGAGCGTTTATGGGTAGATGAAATTGTATCCTTTTGGACCCAGCGATGGGTTTGTTTTCGCTTGTTCATGGAGTGAAATGCGGTTTGTTAGTTTAATTCGAAAGGATTGTGGAGTAAATATGTTGTACTCTTCAATACTTAACCCCATCGGGTTTGATTTGTACTCATTTAACCAGTACTTAAAAGTACTCTTGTGTGCGCTTTTATACTCACCGAGGATGTTTCCGTTTGTTTCTTCATGGGGAAAAATTTGTCTAGGATTTATTCGAAAGTTCTAATCTGAGGTGATTTATACCCATTTAACAAATTTTAAAGTACCTTAATATTCCTTAAACGTAGCATACTTCTCTCAGCTCTTCTCTCAGTACTCCTTACCACATCCATTTTTCCCACTTTTGTTTTGTCTATTTTTTCTTCTGTCGGCCCCATCGCTCTTACATTTTCCACGATGCGTTTATGCACCGGTTAAGCGTCGCTCTCCAATCAACCCAACAATTGTCCATCAGCGTCTTTTCTCTTGCAGGGATCTGAGTCACAACCAACTGAACGTCCTCAACGCCAAGATGCTGTACGGAGCTCCGAACCTACATACACTGTGAGTATTTTAAGTACAAACTTAAACGCAACTCTTTGAAGTTATTTATATTTAAATAAGTATTTATTTATTAATTTAATAAGTAGTATAATTTCCACCAGTTTCTAACACTAGTCTCTATTTTTCTTGCAACATTTCATTACAATGTCCTAAAAATCATTTGACTTTGATTTAAAGAAGTTCTTTAAGGTTGTTTCGACCTCTTCTGTTGTTGACATTTTCATTTTCTTCAGGTGATTAGCTAAAGTCCTAAATCGGGCGAGTATGAAGGATTACTCATTACTTCCCAATCAATATTGCTAAGCTTTAGTATGGTCTCTCTTGCGATATGAATTGGCGCGTTGTCTTGATGAATCACCACCCTTCGTCTATTGATTATTACTGGCCTTGTTTCTTCAAGTGCTGAATGTAAACGGTCCAAGTGAGCACAGTAAAACTCTTTGGTGATTTGGGTTAAGAAGTTCAAAATGGATTATACCATTTATGACACAGCGCAGCACAATATATATCTTACCTGATTGAGGCCTCTATTTCAGCTGGAGTATTTGTTTTGTTCCTCCAGTACTAATCCATTGTCTAGAAGGTTTAATATTATTGTACATAAGCCATTTTTTGTCTCCCTTAACAATCCTATTCAAAAATTATGACATTTTAGTGGATTATTTCTATGCATAAAATAATGATAAATGTGAAAAAGCGTTGTATTATTATGGCTACTCAAATTCCCGTTTACGAACAATAAATTTATTACATCCAAAAAGGATCAGAATTTAAAAGGAGTCAGGTTGGCTATTGGGGTCTTTGTCTTTTGGCTATTCCTAGTCTGTTTTTTTCAGTATTTATCGATTTTGCTGTTTTACAATTCTTGGTGCTTGTTTTGTCTCGCTATTCGTGCTCTTATCTCCTTTGATTATTCCAAAGGTTTGTTTTTTCACTATTCCTGATTTGTCTGTTTTGTCCTTTGACTATTCTTGGTCTTTATTGTTCGCTAATTGTGGTGGACTTTTACTTAGATTATTTTTAGTCTTTGTTTTTCACTCTTCCTGATATTCTCTTTTGACTATTGCTTATATTTGTTTATTCACTATGTATTGTGTTTGTTCTTTCATTACTCCTCGTATTTTTTGTTTTCACTATTCATGTTTGTCCTTTTTTGACTAAGACTCGTCTTTGTGTTTTCGTTATTCCTGGACATTTCTTTCATAGTTTTTTTACTATTGAGTATTGCTTGTCTTTGTTTTGTGGGCAATTCCTTGTCTTTGTTCTTTGATTATTACTAGTGTTTGTTTTTCAATATTCATGACTTTTGCCTTTTCGCTATTTTTGTTCCTTGTCCTTTGTTTAGCCATTCTTTGTTTTTTCACTATTCATAGTTTATGTTCTCTGGAATACTCCTGGTCTTTGTTCTTCGCTATTCCTGGTATTTTCTCTTTTGATTATTCCTAGTGTTTTTTGTTTTATCACTACATATTTGTGATTTTTGCCTTTTCGCTATTTTCTTGTCATTGTTTTTTTCGACATTCCTTGTTTTTGTTCTTTGACCATTACTATTCCTGCTTTTTTTATTTTAGCTATTACTTGTCTTTGGCATTTCGTTATTCATTTTCCATATTATTTTATTATTCCTAATCTTTGTTTTTAAATACTTATGTTTTTTTCCTTTTCGCTATTATTGGTCTTTGCCTTTTAATTATTCCTATTATTTATTTTATGTTATTCTTGGTTTGTTCTCTGAATAATCCTGGAATTTATTTTTCACTTCGCTATTCCTGGTCTTTGTCCTTTGATTAGTCTAGACTTTGGTTTTTGCTATCCCTGATTATTGTCTTTGGCTGATCCTAATCTCTCTTTTTCGCTTTTCTCGGTCTTTTTACTAGGATTATTCCAAATCTTTGTTTATCACTTTTCCTAGTGTTCTCTTTGATCTTGATATTATTTTTATTTGGGGGGCTTTGCTTTTTCTTTTGATTTCCCTTTGGTTTGAATTTCAATATTTCTGAATTTTCTTCTCCATTCCTTTTCTTCTTCTTTTTTTGGCCCCAAAACGTGGTATTTGTCCTTTGGATATTCTTGGGGTTTTTTTTCACTTTTACTTGTGTTTTTTCTTCAACTGCGCATAATCTGTTGTCCGCTTTTCCTGTTGTTTGTCCTTTGATTATTCTTAGTTTTTGTTTAACATTATCTATGATTTGTATCTATTCCTCGTCCTTTTCCTTTAATTAATGCTAGGTTTTGTTTTTCCCAATTCCTGGTTATTTCTCTTTGACTAGTCATGGTCTTTCTTTTTGATATTCTTGTTCTTTGTACTAGGATTATACAATGTCTTTTTTTCACTATTCCAAGCTTTCGTCTTAACTTTATTCTAATCTTTTTCATTTTATTATTCATTTTTTTAATATTTTTTTCTTTTTTCTATTCCTTGTCTTTATCCCTTGATTATATACAGTATCACTAGGCAATGTTTTTAACTTTTCCTGTATTGTCGTTTCACTTACCTTGTCTTAATTCTTTCTTTATTCCTAGTGTTGGTCATTTGAATATGGCACACGGGCTTTGTTTTTACATTACATTATCTTTGTTTTTAACTATTACTGTTTTTTCCTCTAATCCGGGTATTGATCCTCTAATTATTCTAGTCTTTTTTTATTTACACTATCACTGGTTTTTACGTTTTCGCTATTCTTAGTCTTTTATCTTTGATTATTTATTCCTAGTGTTTGTTTTCATTATTTCGACTTTTGTATTTACGTTCTTCCAAGGTTTTCCCCTCAGATTATTCCTGATCTCTGTTTTTCACTAGCCTTTTTTTGTCCTTTGACTATTCCTTCAATTTTTCGCCATTTCTGGTCTTTGTTTTGTCACTAATTCGGCTATTTTTCCTTGATTATTCCTGTCTGTGTTATTTCACTAGGCCTGTTTTCACCCTTTGACTATTCATGCTATTTTTCACTATTTCTAGTCTTTGTTTTTTTTCATTATTTCGGCTCTTTCTCATTGATTATTCTTAGTCTTTATTTTTTCACTATGCATGTTTTTTGCCTTTGTGCTATTCTTTGTCTATGTTCTTTGAGTATGTTTGGTCTTTGTTTTTCCACTATTCTTTTCTTTTATCTTTTATTCCTAACCTTTTTATTTTTACGGCTCGTTTTCTATATTATTCACTATTCCTTTCTTTTGTTTTTGTCAATTAATTTATTTCTATCTAAATTTTCCACCGTTAGTTAAATGATTATTCATAGCCTTAATTTTTCAATATTCTTGGTTTTTATCTCTTTGTTATTCCTGGTCTCTGTCCTTTGATTATCCTTAGTCAATGTTTTTCTCTTTTTTCTATAACTGGTTTTTCGCCTTTAATTATTCACACTTTGTTTTTCCACTATTCCTAGTCTTTCTACTTTGACTTTTCCCGGCCTTTGTCTTTTTACAATTTCTGCTCATTTGTCTTTGCCTTTCTCCTTTGACTCTTCGTAGTTTTTTTCATATTCCCCGTCCTTGTCTTTTGCCTATTCCTGATCTTTGTCCTTCACTTTTCCTTGTTTTTGTGAGTTATTTCCTATTCCTGGTCTTTCTCTTTTTGATATACCTGGTCTTCGTCCATTAGCTATTCCTGGTCTCATTGTTCCTGTTTTGGGTGATGTTTTACTACGTTTATTCTTTGTTCCCTTACTATTCCTCATCTTTGCTTTCACTATGTTTGTTCTTTGTTTTTTTGCTATTCATTGTTTTCCTTTTCTTTTTTTTTACTCCCCGGCCTTTGTTTTTCATGATTCCTAGCAAGAGCTCGAAGGAAAATCGGTGCCGGTCAAGATATATAAATAGAGGAATATAAAGTGGTGAAGTTAGCTGAAATGAAAATCACAACAGAGTACCTGAGCGCTTGAGACGGGGGTGGGGGGTTACCTCGAAACCTGCAGTCATTTCTTGTCGAAAGAAAGCAGGTCATATTCCTATGTGTATGTGTGTTTATGTGTGTATGTGTGAGAGAGATAAACAAACTAACAGGCAGACATTGAGAGAATGAACAATTTCCACAGGCAAAAAACTGAACTCACAAAAGCGGTAAACTAAGGAAAAAAATATCAAATAGTCATAAAATTAAGGACAAGCGGTTGTCATGGAAACCATTTTTCGTCCAAAGTTCTTGGGAACAAGAAGAAATGAGGGATGTCTCCCATTTGGCTCTCACGAATATGATTAAAACTATCTATTTAAAATTTCTAAGTGTAATTACTTGCAAAGATTAACATGTGCTTAGATTAAATATAATTATTTAAAAGAATCCCATAAGATTACACAATTTATGATAAATTACAAGGTGATTGGATTAAATGCAAGTAGAGGAGGCAAATTACAAGAATATTAAATCAGACAGTGGTAATGTAATTAGAATGAGTTTAATTGAAACAAATAAAGTTATTCCTAACAAAAATAATTAAATAGAGAAGTAATTAACCAATCACTGACTTGGGAAGCAAAGGAGGAAAGTTAGGTCAGGTTAATGACAAGTTGGGGTAAATTGAGATGAGCTGGTTTGTAAGAGAGGGAAGGGGATGATGAGAGGGAGGGGTAGAGAGGAAAGATAGACAGACACAGGCAGATTAAGAGACCAATAGACGCAGAAAGACCAGGCAAATTATGACCTTTTAATGTGCGAGATTGAAAAAGTAAAGTGTGTGTGAGAGTGAAGAGGAAGCTGGTAGCAAACATGATGAGGATGAAGAGCTTGTACCTAAGAAAGAGGATGATGATAAGTTCGGCCAAATAGTGATGAAATCGAACCAAGTTTTTGTTTTCTTCGAAAAGCGCAAAATAGAAACGAGGCCGCAAAGCGCAAGACGTGTGTGCAACGGAGGCTTCGTAAAGCAAAAATGGTGAGGGAGTGAAAACAGTGGAAGATATGTAGCCTCAGATCCTCCCCCAAACATTGAGTCTGGGATGGCAAACTGCTGTCTTGGAGCCGGGAGGGCACATGATCCTCCAAATGTCAGCTGCAGCGAGGATGCCTATGCTATACCTAACATCTAGTTGGTACGGCAAAATGCAGACATGTTAACACCTACCACCTCAACCGAAACCAAGAGGGGCGGATGAATCTGTCCCCCCCTCCCCCCACACTCTTGGCCCTGACTAGGGATGAATGTACGAAAGCTAATTGGCGACTAGCCTACGAAATTAGCCACCGATCAGGAAAATAGGTGAATAAAGTCTTGTAAATGACTTGTCGAAAAAGAGGTAAGATATAAATAAAACCCAGGTAATCTCAATCAGGTTTGAACCTGGCGAGGGCACTGGAGCAGAGAGAGGGGAGGTGGTCTCCTCCAAATACAAGGTGTAACAGTTTATACGGGGCTTCCTGTTGATGGACGTGCCAAGAATAATGACAATGATGATCCCGTATCGAAGATAATGACGAACAGTTTATAACAAGGATGATGAGCTTGCTGCGAAGATAATTATCTCCTATCCTGGAAAATGAGGATGATGAGTTTGCTCCCAAGATGATGAGCTCGCTAAAAGACAACAGTGCTCCATAATTACAACCAGCTTCGATATTAGTCCCAGTGGTGAGAGTAGAATTTATTCCCTGCCTTAGCCACCCTCAAAACTACACAAAATGGCTAAGAGACTTTTAACATTCACTACGCGCATAGCAATTGGATTTATTAAAGAATATCAACGTTTACAATCCAGTTGTATCCGAAATTAGGGTAAAGTTGATTATAGTAACAAAAAAAACATTCAAATGTGTCATTTATATTTAAGTAGTCAAAAAATCGAAATTGAAACGTAATTACTCGAGGTACTAATTCTGGAAACTAATTAGTCGATGATTAGTTCATCAGCACTTTCCGATTATGCGTACCAATAGAGTGAATTTATCTCTCCTATTGATTAAATGGAACAGTGTTGATCACAGTTCAGACCTTATCCCCGGGACATCCCATGCACCCTTTCCATTTTAAACAGGAAAAATACATCAATAATAATGATACCAATATAAAAATCTCTATTTACAGATCTGCATCCCTGAATGGTACCGCGTTGTACTACATGTATAGTTTAGTTCGGTAAACTTTACAGCAGGAATCCCCAACCCGCAGAGTGCCGCGGGCCGCATCGACAAGTCCGAGAGGGACCAATAAAAACTCTGAAAACCACATATTATACAGAACAAAAAAAAATATTAATGAGACACCTGGTGACATTTCTCTAACCAATTAACCAAACCTAACAATAACTTAACCTATCCTAAAACCCACTCTTGAGTAAAAAGATGTTTCATCACACGTTTGGAATGATGGAGGGCCGAACCGATGAGCTAGAAATGATCTGGCTGGCCGCACGAAATGTTAATTTTGACAAGTGGCCGCGGGTTTAGGATCCCTACTTTACAGCATGCGTTTTTTATTAGTTGTCTGAATTTTTTTGAAGGTTTGCTAGGAACAAACTAAACTTGGATGGAACTATAAGATAGCTAAGGAGACAGAGAAGGAGTGTGTTGATTTACTTCAAGCTAAATTAGAATCTCTAGTTTCTGATCACGAGTCTCCAGTCTTAACAATCTCTAGGAAAGTGTGTCTGTTGTTACATCAAATTCGAGGTTAAACGAAGACATTTTCCAGCTTGGAGACTGTGAAAGGAGTTTCTACTTATTGCAATTTACAATACATTTTTTTCTTAGGTTTCGAGGATGAGAACAAGACTAACACGATTTCGGTAGGAGAGTCCATATTTCGTGGACAACTGGAAGAATAGAGCAGTAGGAATCAGGCATATAGGTAGAAATACTGCTACACAGTGATAAAAGTACAAGCCATAATTAATTCTTTTGTTACTTTTGCAGATAACGTCATTAAATGTGTCAATTATAATTCAGCTTTGTGCCAACAACGTTGTAAACTTGCTAGAACCAAAATACTAAATGCCTTTTGCAGCAATAAATCCATTGATAATTCTCTAGATTCTCTCTGTTAGCAGGAGACGAATGCATTTTCCAACTACTGGAATGATTTTTATCGCGGGGTAAATATTAAATCTTCTTGTTTTCCAAACGAACTGGAATGGATTTCTTACATCGAGGTTTTAAGATAGGACATAAGATAAAGGGTTATTCATTTTACAATATTTTGTCAGGAAATGTGGAAAAGTAGAGAAGTGATTATTTATATTGGTTCGGAACTAGAAAGTAAAAAAATTCATTGATAGTTTTTTAATTTGCCTACTGACCTCTTAAACAAAAACCTTAAGATGAATTGAGTTATCCTAAAAAACAGTATTGGAGATTTTAATTATTCAAATGTTGGGCACGTGTCTATCATTAGGGGAACTTTTTGATACAATGCGTCAAAGGCCAACAAGAGCAAACAAAATATTAAATTGAGTAATCATCATCATTATCATCATCATCACTAACTCTATAATTTAAGAAAGGATTTTTTTTTAGTATTTAAATAATAATTTCATCTTAGTTTGGTTATGACTTATGTTTTTTATCAAAGTTATTTCTAATAATTCTTTTATAATATCAAAAAACAAAATGGTGAAGTTCAGAAATAAATATAAATATCGAAATTTTGTGAATTATTTAAAACCGAAAGAATTACAAATGGTGAAGTTCAGACAATTTATTTTTATATATCTTCTATTCCATAACTCTATAGTTTAGCAACGTGATATTTTGAAAGGGGGAGGGGGATTTAGTTTAGAGTTCCTTATTAAAATTATTATTTTAAATTTTAATCTAAGTAGCGAAGCGCAAGCTCCCCCCGTAAGAGGAGTGGCGAAGCCATTGCCTAGTTTCAATATATGAAAAGCTTGATAAAAGTAATCAAAATATTATTAATTGGAATTATACTTAAAATAACCTACTCTGAAATTAAATTCGGATGTGACAGACTTCAAATGACTAAAATAGGCTCATTAACAGAGGAAATAGCACAATTAACTAATAAATCAAAATTAAGATATAGAAAGACCAGGCAATGGCTTCGCCACTCCCCCCCGCGCTTCGCTACTTAGATTAAAATTTAAAATAATAATTTTAAAAAGGAACTCTAAACTAAATCCCCCCCCCTTTCAAAATATCACGTTGCTAAACTATAGGGTTATGGAATAGAAGATATATAAAAATAAATTTTGTGAATTTCACCATTTGTAATTCTTTGGGTTTTAAAAAACATAAGTCATAACCAAACTAAGATGAAATTATTATTCAAATACTAAAAAATCTCTTTCTTAAATTATAGAGTTAGTGATGATGAAGTGATGATGATGATGATGATGATGATGATGATGATGAAAAAACATGCCCGTCCTGAGTCAAAAAGAGCTTTCAATAGCATCACTGATTGGTTACGCCGAGAAAAAATCATCGATAATTAAATTAAAGACTAAAGGAATTACAATTAATAAAATAAAATATTATATCGGAACCTTAAAGCGTCAAATTAAAAGAACTATATATGGCCAAAAAATAGGTCTACAAAAAGCTTTGGCTAAAAAGAATAAGCACGATATCGAAATTTTTATGATTGAGTATCTTGAAGGTAAAAAAGATCAAGGAAACAATTGTTGTATCGCTCAAAAATGAAATTAGAAGAAGGTCTGCTGACCAAAAAGTCGCGTGCTCACTGATTCTGATTTATGACCTTACGACCTTCAAAACTTTAAAATAATTCCCGGAGTAACCATGGCAGAACCTTGGTATAGCCACGTACCTTAGCATAGCATAGTAGAGAACAGCCCAGCCTAGCATAGTGTAGTATTGTCTAGCATAGCATAGTCTAGTATAGCCTAAAAAAGCTTAGCCTAAACTTGCCTAGTATAGCATAGTATATCATAGCCAAGCATAGCATAGTATAATCTACCCTGTTTTAGCCTAGTATAGCCAAGCCTAGCCAAACATAGGATAGCCTAGCCTAAAATAGAATAACCTAACTGTGCCGGGCCTAACCTAGCATAGCTTAGTATAATCTACCTAGCCTAGTATAACCTAGCATAATATAGCCTACTTTATCCTACTTAAGCTTAGTATACCCTAGCCTATCGTACCCTAGTATAGCCTAGCCTAGCTTAGTAGACCATACTCTAACCTAGCATATTATAGTATAGCCTAGCGCATCCTAGCCTATTATAGCCTTGCCTAGCACAGCATTGCCTAGTGTAGCCTAGCCTACTATAGCCTAGTCTAACCTAGCATATTATAGTATAGCCTAGCGCATCCTAACCTAGTATAGGCTTGCCTAACGCAGCATTGCGTAGTGTAGCCTAGCTTACTATATCCTAGCCTAACTAGGTATGGCTTAGCATTGCATGCCAGAGCCTAGCCTAGCATCGCATATAGTAGCCTAGTCAAGCTAGAATAGGCTACTATAACCTAATCAATATATCTTTGCATATGATAGCCTACCCTAGCATAGCATTCTATAGGCTAGCTTGGTATAGCCTATCCTAGTATAACCACATAATATAGCCAAGCGTATCATACTATAGCAAACCTAGTATATTCTAGACTAGTATAGCATACCATACCCTAGACTAAAATAACCTTGCATAGCTTAGGCTATTATAGCCTTGGTTAGCTAGGCTATCGTAGCCTTACATAGTATTACCTAGCATAGCCTAGCATAGCAGAGTATAGCCCTCCCTAGCCTATTATACTTTAGCTTACCCTAGCATAGCATAGTATAGCCCTATCTAGCCTAGTATAGATTAACATAGCTTAACCTAGCCTAGCATAGTATAACCTAGCCTAGCATTAACTATCCTAGACAAGTAAAGCCTATACTATTATATTATACCATAGTCAACCATAGCTTAGTATTGTCTAGCCTAACATATTATATGATTTCGTAGCATAGCATTTTAAGCCTAAATTAGCATATTATATCTTACCCCTCTACATTATATCTTAGCATAGCTTAGCATAGTATAGTCTATTCTAGGCTTAACTAGCAGAGTATAGCATATTATAGCCTAGTCTAGTTTAGCAGAGTATCAACTGAATAGTTATGATATTATTGGCCAAACAAAATAATTCCCGGGCTAACCTTGGGAGGACTTTGGCAATTATATCATTCCAAAGAGAATGTAAAACAACATCAGGGTTTCAAATTTCGTTAGAATTGGCCGAATAGTTATGATGTTATTACAAAAACAAAACAAAAAAGCATATTGAGATGTAGAGTCGCTCGCGATTAGACCCGCACGCGACTAAAAACTGCTTCAGATTAGAAATTAGTTCCCTATATTTTAAGCAAATAATATTTTGCCTCACTATTTAGCAAAGAAAATAACCCACTAACCTCTCAAGAGTTTGCTGTAAATGAAAACTTGAAGAATATTAAAGAATATTGAAGAATATTAAACGGTCATACTCCACTCAGCATTATTTTTTACTAACTCGATCAATATTAATAAACAGTAGCCCTCAGCTTAATTTTAAAATACCGAATGCTACTCCCATTTTCAAAAAGGGGGATAAAAGCAATAGTAAAATTACAGATCTATATTAGAATTGCTAATTCCAAATTATCGATAACATCGTAAATCACTTTAAAAATGTGAATTAATAAAAGATAGTCACTTTGGTTCTCGAAGAAATTGCTTTTGTTTAAAGGACTTAATTCAGTTTTATAGCAACATGATAAAAGAATTATGACCAAACTAGAGCTGTAGATACACTTGGATTTCTACGAGAAGTTTAAAGTAATACCTCATAAATTACAGATTAAGGAGATAAAACTCGTGGAATAAATAGTAATCTTATAAAATCATAAATCAAAGACCGGCTAAGCAACGTCGACTACGTGTTTGTATAAAAGGAAAAGCTTCAGAGGGAATGTTACCAGTGGAGTTCCTGAGGGAACTGTTCTTGGCCCCGCGTCCTTGTTACCTGATGATACGAAAGCTAATAGGAAAAAAGTTCGGTTCGGCATTTCAAAAAGATTTGGCTAAGATATAGTATTCATGTATTTATTAATTTTGTTCACTCTTCCTGTACTCATCCATTTTATTCTTTTTAATATTCAGTTATCTATTCATTCACTGACAAGCTATCCAATTCCTCTTGTATTCATTTAGATGAAAGGTGAGAGGGAGACAGAGAGAAATTCCCCCATGTCTGGTGACAGATGCGTTTTACGAGGCTAAATGTAGTGCCGTCGCTCACAGGTCTGTGCAATTAGGTAGCCGCAATTGAAGGCTCTCTCATTTGCGGTTTCTGCGCCTGTATCCTGAGGTTCAGATGTCTTAATTTCGAATAATAGATCTTATAATGAAATCCCCCCACTCCCATTCTCGCTCACTCCCCCGTTGGACCAAAGGAAGTTCTCTTGTTGCATGCTAAGTGGTTCTTAGAAACCCAACTTTTGTGTTATTATTCATCTTCCAGGTGATATTTTTTAATTATTTTGGCCATTTTACCTTCTCTCTTCTGACTTCAAACAGGTTGCTGCGAATGCCCTGGTTAATGGAGGCCTGAGTTCAATTTCAGGTTTAAAGCCATAGAGCAGATAATGGTTTTAGGATTTTTATTGTTTTTTTATTGGGGAAATCCTCATATATATATATATATATATATATATATATATATATATATATATATATATATATATATATATATAACTTTTAACTTCTACCCTATCTTTCTTACATACACACACTCTACCTCAAACTCCAACACTCTCAAGCTTTCTCTCTATCTATCTATCTCACCCTCTATCTCACTCTCTATCTTCCTCTCTCCCTCTCTTACTTTCGCTCTCACTCTCTCTTACTCTCTCTCTCTCTCACACACACACACATGCACACTCTTTCACTGATTTTTTAAATATTTTAATTTTGTCTTTTCAGACAACTGGATAACAACCACTTGTCCTGCGTGGAAGAAAATGCAATCAGGAATCTTCGCCACCTGGCTGTTATGTGAGTTTCCGGTTTTTCCATTAAATATGCGTTTCTTCGTCACATTCATACATATTAGGTTAGAATCACGTTTGTCAGTGACGCAATTTCAATTAAGATGTGTTTATTCATTGTATTTCAACATGGTAATATGTAGTCATGTGTTTAACTAAATATAAGTGAGATAGTCTCTTTGTAAGATTTTTTTTAGACATCGTATTTTATATGTTAATGTTTAGTCATTTCTGCTAGTAATTTTAGGTTGACAAGGTCTTTGGTTAAGTGTTTGTGGTGGTATTTTTAAAATTATAGGTTCTAGCCATGTGTGTAAATGAATCTTTATTGGTTTTATAGTTGTATGGAATAGTTTGGATTCGCTGTTGTTTTGAGGATGCTTGAACATGGTTTAACTGTACTCTAGCCATTTTTTTGTTTTTTTATCTTTTATTCATTTTAATTATTCTGCTCTCTCTTTTTATTTTTTCATTTCTTTTACGTAAGTTCAAATATCATCAATTAAAGAGATTCATTAATTAAATTTAGTAAAATTAAAGCAAAAGCAAACAAGGTCTGCTGACCAAAAAGTCGCGTGCTCTCACTTATTCTAATTTATAACCTTACGACCTTCAAAACATTTAAAAATAACCGGAATAACCTTGGGAGGACCTTGGCAATTCTATCATTCGAAATAAAATGTAAAACAACATGAGGGTTTCAAATTGAATGTTCATCTATGCCGGTGAATGTGGGGGTTTCCGGCTGGATGACAGCTCTAACACGTCATACTAGTCCAATTGTTTTTCATCACAACGAAAAGACCTATTTTCCCATAATTAATACACCCCTAGTACATCACAGAGCCTCCTCCAGCTTGAACCGTACCTTGAAGACGTCATGAGGTCTATGATAAACACGACGCCTGGTATCATTCACATACAAGCAGAACCGTGATTCATCTGAATAGATAACGCGTTTCCATTCCTCCATGGTCCACTATTTGTCTTCTCACCCATTGTAGCCAGATACCTTTGTCGGCGGAAGTAAGCAAAGGCCTCTTACTTGCAACTATTCTACATATTCTATTATTTCTTGTAGACTCGGATTTTTTGCCATTGCTGGTAGACTTACATGATCGTACGCGTAGACACACCTTCAGATTCTGCTATATCCTTCACATTATGGCTTTTTTTGCGCGCCCAAATAGAATCACTCCTTTTTCGCCCCATTTTACACACAGCGTACGAGACAAGCATTGCACCGTACCACGTTTGCGAAATCTATGAATCCCGTCACACACTTAAGAGATACGAGGGGCGGTTAATAAGTTTTACAATTCGGATATCAGGAAACGAGATATGAGGAAAAGTGTTTTATTATTTTTAAATATAACTACCCTCGACTTCAATGCAATTGCGCCACTTGTCCCCGAGGCTTCGAATTCCCGACAACCAGAAATCTCTCGACTGCTATTCAATCCACTCCTGGACGGCGAGCTGGACATCTTCATCGTTTCCAAACCGAAGTCCACGCCGTGCAGCCTTGAGCTGGCAGAATAAAATGTAGTGGCTAGGGGCCAAATCTGGACTGTAGGGGAGATGGTTGAGCTCCTCGAATCCACACTCGCGCAGGGCAGCTTGTGCAAGTCTGGCCTTGTGGACTTTGACGACGTTGAAGTCGATCATGGGGCGTGAGGTTTCTAGGAACCCAACGGGCACAGACCTTGGTCATGGCCAATTGTCGTGGATGATGTTGATAACACTTCCATGTGATATTCCAAGTTCTCGCTCGATTTCTTCGACCTTCACCCGTCGATTTTCGGTGATCATCCTCTCCACACGGGCCACATTGTCCTCGTTGGTCACGTCTGACGGGTGTCCTGGACGGGGGTCATCTTCAAGGGACTCACGACTATGGCGGAACTCCCTATTCCAGCGAGCAATGGTTGCATAGGAAGGGGCGGTGTCGGTGTACACTGCAACCATGCGTTCATGGATCTCTTTTTGCATTCTTGCCTTCCTTGGTCAAAAATTTGATCACTGCGTGGTGCTCAACCTTCTCCATTGTTGAAAAAGTTGTGACTGACGACCTGCGATCAGCTACTACTTCTTAAATAGACGAGGCAGAAGCGTGCAGCTACAGGTCCTGACTTGACATAACTTGTCCTAACACCCCCACAAACAGCCATCACCCTTCCTCTGTTTTGCCCCACCGATTCGCAAAACTTATTGACCGCCCCTCGTAGTAACCATCAGACTCTCCTCGTTCAAGTCTAACTATAGGTCCCTGTAGTTTAATATATAATAAAACACTCCACGTCACTCATTTTTTTCCGTTCAATGCTATTACAGGCCCTTGTAGTTAAACAAATGCAACGTTAATTCTATCAATGAAAGAAGAGGTTAGATTGATCATATAAACATCCTTCCAGCTAATGTAATAATGTTCACATCATCATTCTAAAGTTTTGGCAATTAAACATTAATCCATCCAACTGTGGAGTTAGCTTAAGTTAGGTAATGCGTATCCTAACCTAATATTACCGAAAGTCCTATTTGGTCTTTTTATTCCTATTTTGAACTCCAATAATACATGAAATGAGTTAAATGCCTTAATCTTAGCATTGATTTGGCAATTAAAAGGATTCACTTCTTATTGAGGTTATGTTTTTAAAGCCTTTGCATTTGGGAGGAGAGAGGCATTTCCAATCAACCCCCTGGCTTTACGTATTCAAACCAGTTCATTTTTTTTTTCAGCACAATGGGTTTAGGTCATCCTTAAGCAGAATAAAAACGAGAGTCGAGAACACTTCGCACCCAATTTGCCCATGTCAAAAATAGCGAACACAAAATTACTCATGTCAAGAATAGCGAACACAAAATTACTCATGTCAAGAATAGCGAACACAAAATTAGCCATGTCAAGAATAACGAACACAAAAATTACTCATGTGACGAATAGCAAATCCGAAGGCATTGGGTTCGTTATTCTTGACATGATCCGAAGTTTATATTAAAAATATTAAGAGAGTTCTCGTTAACCCCTGAAGAACAACTCCAAGACTAATACGCTGTAACGGTAGGAATACTAGGCAATGGAATAAATTGTTATTCCTTAATTATGTATGCACAAGTGTATTGATACATAGAGTGATTATACGAGTAGGTTTATTCAAAATTTTCATAAAATGAGTCGTTCCATGTCCTGTGCGAAATTTTACGGAGAGAATCCCTACCAATTTGTGGTGGGGCAGAAAGAACGGCTTTGGCTCAATTGGTGTATTGTCTGGTATCTTCTCTTGGACAAACCTTCCTTAGTAATTCCCCATAGGGAATTGTGACAAGGGCTGAGATCTGGACTAAGCGGAGACCATTCGAGAGGCTCATGCGAGTGAAGAGATCCTTTCCGATTCGTCGTCTCCTGAAACACCATTCAAGAATTCCATGGCAGAAAGAGCAGAAGCTCAATCTTGTTAACCAGCTTTAGGCCATAAGACCTAGTGTTTGCAGTTAAAGAATATTGAAAGCCTCTATCACAACACGAAATATGTTGGAATTTGATACATGATGTTAATTTGATCTTACTTTTTTGTTTACATTTAGAACTTTCCCTTTTATCTAATATGTCATTGAGTAATAGACCTATCCTAGTCGTGATAGATCGTAAACATCGAAAAGAAAAAATCTCTTAAAATACTATTAAAACTTTGATGACATTTTTTTTGCTACATAAACATGGAGGAAAACAAATTGTATTTAAAAAAAAATCTTGAGATAAATTTCTTGATAGTTGAAGACTATGCCGCAAGAGTTAGTTAGGCCAGTGACGCCATCAATAACGATAGTATTGTTCCATAAGTTTGGGTCACTTAAAAAAAACCCTCTTCTGACGACCTCCAGCAAGAGCATGGCCACCAAAACCGTAATTAAGCATATCCTAAGGTTCTTTTATCATATTTAACAAAAAAAGAACAAAAAGAAGAAAAGAGAGCGGGGAGAAACAAAAAAGAGAAAACCCATGATTAAAAGAGACAAAAACTACACAGGCAGACACAAGCGGCAGAGGAAGGCCCTCACGTACCCGGGCATTCAGCCATTGCCCCAAAACATTAAAAAATGGAGAAGGCACGCCTCATCCAAGCGGTAGCGACCCGCCCGCCCCTGTACCTGAACAGGGAGCGCAAGGAGCTCCCCCAGACTAGGACATTCGAAAACAACGTGGAGGACAGTCTGGGGAACGAAGCACTCGTTACAGTAATGTTCAAGGGAGTTCTTCAACAAATGGCGTTGCGTCTCGCGAGTTTGACTATTTTGAGGTGGCAAAATACGACCTGAAACTGCTGAGGCAATGTAAGGTAGGTCCACGCGGCGCGATGGCACGCAACTCTAGATTTACGTCAGCCGCCTCCCATCTGCTTTTCCATGCAGCCCGAAAGGCTGACCTGATTCCTTTTGATTATTCATAGTAGGGGAAAGCGAAACGTCGCTCCGGTTTCTCAGTCCTTGCAGAATGGTTGGCGCCCTCATAAGCGCGCTCATTTCCCGCAATCCATACATGTCCCTGGCTCGCAGCAGCAATGGCGTCACATATATTGGCAACCATGGGGTGCGGATATTCCAACACTAGTGCACTTTGTGAGTTGGTGAAAATCAGAGATATGTCTGTAAACCGGTCACACCGTGCAATCTCCCGTACCGAGCGGTATATTGTAACCAGCTCGGCCGTGAAAACAGACAGAACGGCGGGAAAAGACCCGCCGGCTTCAAATAAGGGGAGAAAGGCGTGGAAGCCCCCATTTCCTCTTCGGATTTGGATCTATACTTGTACACTAGAACAGCTCCAGCATAACACGATATGTGCTCTAAGAAATACGAACGCGTTTCTCCCAGTGCTGTAGAAGATTTAATCAGAAGCGCAGAGACAAACGTTCAAAGGTGGTTCTATCAAGGGTGACATACTTGGGAGAACTATCAACGCCACTGGTACGGGAGCGACGGGAAGTTTTCGAATGAGTTTTTTTTTTCATAGCTACAAAAAGCTTAGGGTATGATTGACGTCTCACAGTAGCATAGGCACCATCAAGATCGGCCGTTGGCGACCGAGGGAATCGCTGGGCTCGCGCGTACAAGCGCATGGTGCACTATATACGTTGCAAAGCCAGCATCATCTCCCCAGCATTGACATGGATGCTTTCTACAAGGTATTTGCGCAAGACACCGGTTACCAAACGGAGACCAGTGTAGTGTATCGAGTCGACCTTCCAAAGGGGTGGTAAACATGGTCTGCTGACCAAAAAGTCGCGTGCCCTCACTTTTCTGATTTATGACCTTACTACCTTCAAAACTTTCAATAATTTCCCGGCTCTACCTTGGAAGGACCTTACCAATTCTATCATTCGAAAAAGAATGTAAACACCGGAACGGTTTCAAATTTCGTTAGAATCAGCCGAATAGTTATGATGTTATTGAAAAAAAATTCCTGCGTTACTTTTTATTGGAATTTTAAGATGTGGTTGATATTTTTAATGTCACTTCATAAATTCAATCCTTTCCATCTTCAACATCAGCTATTTGTTCTTCATTTTCTTCAGGAGATAAAATAATTTCACTTGATGGCAATGAAACATTGGCCTACTTATAGTAAACAACTCTTCTTCCTTCACCTTTTTGTCACTTTTACTTATTCACTTGCCTATTTTACTCAAGTTAATCTCGAAAGCAAACCTGATGTGGTCCAAAAGAAGTAATCATTTCTCTCTGACCTTTAATGAAAGCGAGTTCCTTCACAGAAATCTTCATCTCCATAAGGGATTTAAATTAATTTGAGTTTCGTTTTTGCAACCACGGCAGCCAAATTCACAGCAAAAGGCAATTTTACACTTGCGCCCGAGGATATCAACAGGTTGTCTAGTTTTGTAATGAAAGTGCCTTAGGCCTGTAGCTCTCCTCTCCCAAGGGATATGTTTTTGACCTGTTCCCAGTTCTTTTGGATCTGTTTAAGATTGTGACTCCTGAATTTACAACGGGGGGCTAGAAAAGAACTGTTTCCTCATTCCCAATTTTCACACACTTTAGGGTAAATATCCTTTGCAAGATTAGCTGCTAGGTAGTTTCTCACATTCACATTTCAGTAGGTTAACCAGAGTTTGGAATTGAGATGGCAACAACTCTGCTATTTTCAATTTAGGTGTTCAAATGTGTGAATGTCGCCAGTCTTGTCCTAATTTTAAAAGCAATTGTAGGTCAAATCCCACTGGTCGGATGGTAGTACTGAAGCCCACGTAATCTTCAACACACTGATGGATATGTTTCAAACGGTGAACTAAGAAAAGAAAAAAAGTGAACTAGATATAATTATTAATATTATAATAGTCATTTAATTTCCCAAGCTGACAAAAATAAGTCCAAACTTTTAAGAAGATAACTAAGTAGAACTAAAATTATAATAAAATAAAAAAAAACAACTTTAGAATTCATAAGTAGCGCTGCAAATTTTGAGCACTCGTCATTTATGTAATTAGAGCGTTGAAAAGATTGACGCACAGTATTCCATAATATAACATAATATATATACCATAGCAGATTTGAACATAGAATATTATAGAATATTATTGCATATCATAGTATAGCATAATATAGCACAGCATAGTATTACATAACATAGTATAACATAGCATAGTATAGCTTAGCATAGCACAGAATAGTATAGCATAGTATAGCCACATATGTTAGCATAGTCGAGAATAGCCTATGTAGAAGTCTAAATAGCGCATACATAAGTGTACGCAGAAATACTCCGGCACAAGCTACGTGTCCCTCCCGTATTTCCAAATGCACCAGCCTTGAATTCTCTATCGCCCCTTTTCGTACCATCGTAAACTGCGAGGTGGCTCGAAGGCGTGAAAGAAGTATCGTCGGCCCAAAGATGAAAAAAAGGTCTTTCGCGCGACGATATAGATTTTGCGAGAATTCGATTCGCTCTCTCGATTTTTGCTCGTGGGAGGAATAAAAGGAAGATTTCTCCCTGGAATCAGGCAGAATCCCTTGGACCTACGTCGAGTTTGTGTGAAACTCGATCCACATAAGAAACCGTTCGCCCGCTGCAAGGAGGAATTTCTCGGGCAATTGGTTGTTGCCGTCACGGTACTTGTAGGTGCCAAACTTCTCGAAGCATCCCCTCCTTCAGAATCTGAGGTTACACAGGACCTCCCTCTGCGGATTACCCTAGACGTAGCTAGGTAATCGGTTTTGGCTACCCATTCCAGGAGCCGAATAATCGGACAGGTACTTCGAGGAAGAAATCTGATTGAGTCACCGCTTGGCTCACCTTTGTGATCTGGCAAAGGATTAGTAAATCACCGGTCTAGGATTACCCTCTCATTCGGTAACCTCGGACGGTTGGACTAGGTACGATCATCGTCACCAGAAGAAGATCTTCACCTCCCCCTCTTCAAAAATTACTTACGAACTCAAAGGTATCGTTAATTGAAGTATCCCCTCCCCTAACTTCACCAGTTTATTTGTGTATTAGAATTCTCATCTTGAGCCCATACCCTCGAATATTAGAAGTGCTTACTTAATTCAGTGTTTAACTCAATAATAATATTCCCTTCGTTCTGTCTGGTGTCATTAAGACGCAAACATCCCAGTGAGTAATCTGCAAGTAATCCCCACGTCATTTTTCTAGACTTATTTATTCAGTGCAAGATTAATTCTATTTGTATTTATATACGCTGTGTTTATTACGAATTCAGGTACATTAAAGATTATTTTTGTATATGTGTGTTTAACTAATTTGGACGATCCTTTGGCAATTATTAAGCAATCCACTCGGCTTAAAACTCATTATTCCGGAAACCAACCCGCCCATGGTTGGCTTATACTGAGTGGAGAACACACTCAGAGAATCATCATCTTAGTTTTGATAAAAAGGGTACGCACCGGGGTTATTCTTATTCGCCGGAAGTGGCTAAGGTAGGTGTATTGGATACGCTTCACCTCCGCTTCACTTCGGTGCGGTAATAAAATATATCTCCAGGAAGTGGGACTGGGATTACCCACTCACTAAACCCTCGACAGCCTAGCCTAGCATAACGTAATATTGTATAGTAGCATAGCCTAGTATAGCCTAGCCTAAATTGTCTAGTATAGCTAAACATATCATAGCCAAGCTTAGCATAGTTTACCTACTCTGTTTTAGCCTAGTATAGCCAAGCCTAATCAAACATGGATAGCCTTGCCTAAAATAGAATAGTCTAGCTGTGCCTAGCTTAGTATAATCTAGCTAGCCTAGTATAACCTCGTATAGTATAGCCTACTTTATCCTACCTTAGCTTAGTATATCCTAGCCTATCATATCCTAGCATAGCCTAGCCTAGCTTATTAGACCCTAGTCTAACCTAGCATATTATAGTATAGCATAGCATAGCCTAGTATAGCCTTGCTTAGCGTAGCATTGCCTAGTGTAGCATAGCTTACTATAGCCTAGCCTAACTAGGTATGGCTTAGCATTGCATGCCAGAGCCTAGAGTAGCATAGCCTAGTGTAACCAAGCTAGAATAGTTTACTATAGCCTAGCTAATATATCCTTGCATATGATAGCCTAATCTAGCATACTATAGGCTAGATTGGTATAGCTTATCCTAGCATAACCACACCTAACATAATATAGCCATGCATATCATCTTATAGCCTAGCGTAGTATATCTTAGACTAGTATAGCATACCATACCTTAGACTAGAATAACTTTGCATAGCTTAGCCTATCGTACCCTAACATTATATTACCTAGCATGACCTAGCATAGCAAAGCGTAACCCTCCCTAGCCTATTATACTTTAGCCTACCCTAGCATAGCATAGTATAGACCTGTCTAGCCTACTATAGCTTAGCCTAGCCTAGTATAACCTAGCCTAGCATTAACCTTCTTAGAGAAGTATAGCCTATACTATCTTATTATACCCTAGTCAAGCATAGCTTAATATTGTCTAGCTCAAAATACTATATGCTATCCTAGCATAGCATTTTATAGCCTAAATTAGCATAGTATATCTTACCCTTCTACATTATATCTTAGCATAGCTTAGCATTGTATGGCCTATTCTAGGCTTGCCTAGCAGAGTATAGCATATTATAGCCTAGTCGAGTCTATCAGAGTATCGGCCGAATAGTTATGATGTTATTGCCAAAAAAAAATAATTCCAGGGCTAACCTTGGGAAGACTTTGGCAATTATATCTTTCGAAAGAGAGTGTAAAACAACATAAGGTTTTCAAATTTCGCTAGAATCGGCCAAATAATTATGATATTATTACAAAAAAAAGTAAAACTAAGACCGACCGACATATGAGAAGTAGAGTCACTCGCGACTAGACTCGCACGCGACTAAAAAGTTTCGGACACAATGGTCTGTTGAATTGAGGCAAAGTCTTTTGACAATGTTATTTTCAAGTTTAAGAATGCTCGATACAATTCTGATTCGGGTAAAACTCCTCTCAGACGTATATTGTAAGGTTGTGAAGATTTTGAGTTTTTGAAATTCAGAAAAGTCATAGCTTGGAAGAAATTTGCAAATCTCTGCATCTCCATTCAGATATCAACAGTTGTCATTTCGGATTTTTTTTTTAACATTTGAAATCAATGAGGGGAGCTCTGCCAGAACGTTTATTAAAAAAAAATGCTTTGTTTGTTAAGAAATTCGTCAACTTGAGCTTAGAATGTGTAGAAGTTAGATTAATTTGTAATTGATTTTTCGTCGCGTGAGACTCTATATCTCACTATGTCGGACGGTCGGTCGGTCCACGTTTTACTTACATTGTTTTGGTAATAACATTGTAACTATTCGACCGATTCTAACGAGATTTGAAAACCTATGTTGTTTTACATTTTCTTTCGAATGATATAACTCCCAAGGTTAGCCCGGGAATTATTTTATTTTGGCAATAACACCCTAACCATTCTGCCAATTGTAACGAAATCTGAAACCCTTATTTGTTTTACATTCTCTTACGAATGATATAATTGCCAAAGTCCCCCCAAGACCAGCCCTTGATTTTCTTTTGTTTTGGCAATAACATCATAGCTATTTGATCGATTCTAACGATATTTGAAACCCTTGTGTTGTTTTACATTCTCTTTCGAATGATATAATTGCCAAGGTCCTTCCAAAGTTATACCGGGAATTATTGAAAGTTTTGAAGGTCGTAAGGTCACAAATTAGAATAAGTGAGAGCACGCGACTTTGGTCAGCATACCTTGTTTTATAAAACCTTACGTTGCAAACACTTGACAAACCAATATAAAAAACCCCTGCCTGACTACAATATCAGTTAGGTGTACTAAAAGAATTTCTCTTCAGTGGCTTACCTATTCACACACCATGTCAACATCTTTCTAAAAGTACAGTGAGGGAGGGTTATCACCCCCAATCCGCTCCCTACCCCCCCCCCCCCTCTACCCACGACAGAGTTTCCTTGGTATTATTTTGGCGGACAATTTTACGAGAAGCGAAAATCAAGGCTTATGAAGCCGGGATCCGAATTTAGACCGGCGGCATTTTTTAATGTGATTATTCTCACTATCTCGTAACCTTTTCCGCTGACGCAGATTTTACCGGTATGGCCATTATACAGCCGGAGGAGTTATGGTGAGCTGGGGTCTTAGGATGGGAAATGAGGGACGGAAGTTTCAGTTTAGGGAATTATTGGGAGTCAGTGGGAGCTAGAGTCATAAAAGAGAGTAAATTGCAACAATTCCTATAGAATTTGTTTATTGTCGAATTTCTTTACTTTTTCTTTTAGTAGCGTTTTTTAATATCTAGCGATAACTTTCTTTTTTTCTTGATTTATTCCATGTTCTCTTCCATTTATCGTAACATAAACACTTTTTTCATCGTTTCTTTTATCTTCTATTTCTTCTTTTCACATTTATTACATCCTTCTTTATTTTCTTGGGGCTTCTTTCTTAACGAAAGCCTAAAGGCCCTAATAACTTAATATTTTTCTTCATTTATTTTTATTTACCTTTATTCATCGAAATTTATGATTTCTCTTTACTCAACTTTCCAGTTTTTGCATAGTTATTATCCTTTTAGCAACTTTTTTTTCTTGGCTTCTCTTTAGTGCAGCTTCTAGCATTTTTAGGAGGTCGACCCCCCCACCCCTCAAAGTGACCCAATATCATTGTTAAACTGAACCTTAAAACGGTTTTAATTTAGTATTCTGTTTATTTGCTTACTTTGATGTTCTCTTGTACTCGAGTAAACCTTTGAAATTCATCCAGCATTTTAATACTTTTCTAGTGTTCTCTTGTATTCGTTTTTTGGGGAGCTCTGTCATTAGTACTCATTGGTGGCTCTATTATAAGGTTTTGTGTTCGCTCAGGATTCAGTACTCATTGGTGGCTTTATTATAGGATTTTGTACCCACATATACCGCTCAGGCCTCAGTACTCATTGGTGACCTTATTATAGGATTTAGTACTCGTTCAGGCCTCAGTACTCATTGTTGGTTATATTATAGGATTTTGTACCCGTTCATGCCATTCAGGACTAATTACTCTTTGGTGGCTTTATTATGGCATTTTGTATCCATTCATGCCGTTCAGGTCTCAGTAGGGAGTCCTACAGTCGGGGACTTCCTCAAGGTTCTTATGTTTAATGCGAGGTCTATCAGAAACAAGTTTCTAGAACTTCGTGGCCTCGTAGCAACAGAACAACCTGAGATGGTGGCCATAACGGAGTCGTGGATAAAAACCTCAAGTCGAGATTTTGAAGGCGAATTCACGATTCCCGGATGCCAGCTCTTCTTGAAAGATAGGCCAGACAAAGAGGGTGGCGGTGTGATGTTGTATGTCAAGGATATTCTAAACTCAACGCATTGCAACATCGTATCTGACCATGAACTACTAGGTGTTGACCTAGAGATAGGTCCTACCAAATACAGGACCCTGGTACTTTATAGACCTCCTGCCCAACTCGTTGAAAAGGACAGAGATCTGTACCAGATACTAGGAGAACTTGTCGAAGACAGAGTGTGTATCGTCATGGGGGATTTCAACACATAAGTTGACTGGGAAACCAGAGAACCCTGTGGCGAGAACGCACTACTCCTGGAGTTCGCGAACAAGGAGTTCCTCACTCAATGGGTGAGAGAGCCAACGAGAGGAGACAATATCCTCGACTTGGTTTTCACTTCTGAGGATGACATCGTTGAGGACCTCTCTGTTGGCGAAGAGCTCGGTGGCAGTGACCACCGACTAATTAGATTTGTAGTCAAAGTCCCCAAGGCAGGGCCTACAACTAGTAAATCGAGGAAACTCGATTTGAGAAGAGCAGACTTTGCAGGTCTTCGTGCTGGACTGACTGACGCGAGGCTAGAAGTGTGCGATGCTGTTGAAGACTCGTGGAACAGTTTCAAAACCACATTTATGAGACTTCAATCGTGTTTCATCCCTCTGAAATGTCCCCGTTGGTCTGCTGTTCAAACAAAGTGGTTTAATCGAGAAATCGGCCAACTTCTTAGGGAGAACTGTGTACTGGCAATCGAAGATCTCGGGTGACTTTGACGAATACCGGAGGCTAGCCAGGAGAGTGAAGTCCAGCATAGGGGCGGCTAAGTGGTCTGAGAAACTCCGAGTGGCGAGACTATGTAAAGAGAAACCCAAGGAGTTCTTTGGATATGTAAACAGCCGTAAACCAATCTGTTGAACGATTGGCCCTTTGAGGAATGAGGAGGGAAAATTAAACACTCAGATGCAAAAAATGCTAACCTCCTAAACGACTACTTCTCTTCAGTGTTTACTGAAGAGTGTGGTCCCATCCCCCAGCTAAGGGATTCCTACTGGGTGGAAAAGCTGGAGGATATGGACTTCACCGAAGGAGAAATAGAAAAGAAGATCACTGACCTAATGACGAATACGTCACCTGGCCCGGATGGGTTTCTACCTAAAGTGTTTAAAGAAGTGCGCGATCAAGTGTCACGACACCTGAGCGCAATCTTAAACATGTCAATCCAGACCAAATGCATTCCTAGACACTGGCGTGAAGCGGAGGTCACTCCTATCTTCAAGAAAGGAGACCATAGCAAACCGTCGAACTACTGACCTATCAGTCTGACTTCGATAGTCGGTAAACACATGGAGAGCATCATCGTGGACAGAATGACGTCGTATTTAGAGTCAAAGCTGCTACTGAGGAGTTTCCAGCACGGCTTTCGAAGGCAACGGTCATGCCTGACGAACCTTGTTGAATTCTTCCACTTTGTCTTTAGTGAGCACGATCGGGACAAGGCGGTGGATGTGGTCTACTTAGACTTTCAGAAAGCCTTTAATAAGGTACCACGCCGCCGCCTTCTCCGGAAAGTCCGAGCGCTGGGCATAGACGAAAAAGTAGCTGGCTGAATAGAGAACTAGCTAAGTGGCAGACGGCAACGGGTGGTCGTGAATGGACAGGCTTCTGAGTGGGTGCCTGTTACTAGCGGGGTGCCTCAAGGTTCTGTCCTGGGACCACTACTATTCATCATCTACGTCAACGACATGGACGGTGACATGGTTGCCAAGATTTCCAAATTTGCCGACGATACCAAGCTTGGTATGAACGTTGCAAAGGATGGAAATACTGCCCGCTTGCAGTAAGATCTTCGGAAGCTTGGGGAGTAGTCCAACACGTGTCAAATGACTTTTAATGTGAACAAATGCGAAGTGATGCATATTGGCCTCCGAAACCACGAATCTCAGTATATCCTTAAGGGCACTGCTATTAAATCCGCCGACACTGAGAAGGACTTGGGTGTAACAATCACTAGTGACCTCAAGTTCTCGAAACAGAGCATTGAGGCGGAGAAAAAGGCCCAAAGGATGCTAGGCTACATAAAGCGCCAGTTTGGATATCGGAACAAGAAGATTGTACTGAGTTTGTACAACTCACTTGTCCGACCGCACCTGGAGTATGCCGTACAATTTTGGAATCCTTCATTTCGAAAGGACATTGTGGTGGAGATTCCACGTGGAATTTCTTTTCCAGCACGGAAGTTCCATGTGCTGGAGAAGATTCTGTTAGGCTTAAATTGGTAAGCCTACCCCCCCCCCCTCGCCCTTCCACAAGCGGTAGCCTCGAACTGCGTCTACCACGATTCACCTTTACACGGGCTAGAATATCCTCGGCAGGAAGATTCGAGGCCATTCGAGAGTAGAGTGTTTTCCACTACCATCCCCCCCCCCCATGCGGGGAGAGCCTCAGACATATATATTGCTCGTTTCCCATGAAACCGACACAAAGTTGAGAAGTCTCGCCCAGACCCCCCCAAAAATTCCCCTAGTTCCAAGTCAGGTGCTAACAACAAAGCGAATGACAGCTGAACTATTTTTGTGTATTGGAATTAGTCCCAGTCAGTGAGGTAATTCCATTTAACGATCGCTACCGAGTGATTTTTCTGACTTCTCTTGTCAACACCTGTCGAAGCCCTCCTCGTTCGCCCCTCATTTTCGGGTGGCCGAAATACTCTCCCCTGGACTGAACGTTACCCCCCCCCCCCTCTTTTGTTTGGAGAACCGTCATCACTTTAACATCCCGCTCAGAAGCTTCGAGCGGCCTCGCCTCGCGTGCAGAAGACATCCGTGAAGCCTTACCCTGACGTCTCACCCGAAATCTTCTGTATGCCAACCTCTCTCCCCCTCCAGTAACCCATTTGCATTAATTCCCCCCATTTGAATAGTCTCCTCTCGTAACACCTTAAGTTTGCAATTCATAGTCTGATTCATAACTACAACTCCCCCCCCCCCACCCCCTTCGTTCATCTGATGTAATTTTGCCCTTTTATTCTCTAATGTAATTTTGGCCCATCCTTTCTCTCATTATTTTTAGGTAAATAAAATTATATTTTTGTCCATGCCTCTTTAAATAACCTTGAGCTTTGCCATTGTCCATAATTTACCTGACCTCGTTGCACTATTTCTCGCTACTCAGCCCGTCTAAACTAGTGGTGTTCCGTCCCTTCGTCGGTTCGCCTGTAAGTTATTGGTCCCTTCCCCCTAGATATAATATGGTATTGATGTAAAATATAATGTCATACCACGACAGACATCACGAGATTGGAACGCGTGCAAGCCAGGACAACTAAACTGATTCCCTCTATCAGACATAAAAGTTATAAAGATAGATTAAGGGAATTAGATCTGTTCTCGTTGGAAACCCGTAGACTGCGTGGTCAGCTCATCGAAGTTTTCAAAATACTTCGAGGGTTCGACAATGTTGACTACAGGGATATTTTCATACTTGTTGAAAGCAGAACAAGAAATCACAGCTTTAAACTTGAACTGAAGCGTTACAACCGTGATCTGTATGGAAAAATTTTCACGTACACTATCTGCGGTAGTTGGAACGCACTTCCAGTGGAAGTTGTCAACAGTGAATCTGTTGACGAGTTCCATTCAAGACTAGACAGGGTCTTGAAAAATGGCCGTTTAAGGACGTAAAGCATTTAAGCAGAGATGTGCCCGCTCGACTGCTAGTCTAAAGGTACCCTCATTAAATGGACCGTAAGGTCTTCTAGGGTACTTTCTTTCCTTGTTACTCCTTGTTACTCAGACCTCAGTACTCATTGGTGGCTTTATTATGCGATTTTGTGAAATACAACAATAGTTGCAGCTTTTCTTTGGAAATAACCATTTATCGAATTATAAAAGATTCAAACATTTAATTTTACTAAAAAATATTATGAAATAGATTATATTTACTCCAATTCATTCATTGAACCCATATTTGTCATCATTTTACCATTTGCTCGAATATCAAAGCTCCAGAGACTGAAACTCATCTCCTACAAGAACAGGACTCGAGTGCAATTTTGGATTCAGCGAGAGAATGCAGTTTTCTTATTATTATTTTTAAAATCCTGATTTAGTAATAAAACTATAATTATTTAAAGATTAGAATCATTATTCGTATCGTGTAAAATTTAAAAAGGAAATATAAAAATAAATTTTAGTCTCAAAACTTGTGGCCATTACTGTATATTCTTAATTAAATCCATATTCTTTGTTACCTCTTGATTACTTATTCTTTATAATCATTTCTTTATTTTATATTCCTTAATAACTTATTATTCTTTGTTCTCTATTGATTCTCTATTGATTCCTTTTTGAAATCTACATTATTTACTAAATCGTTATTTTTTGTTCTTTCTTAATTCTTTGTTCTCTACTAATCCTTTCTTTTTTCTACATGCCTTATTAAATCCTTATTCTTTGTTCCCTATTGATTCCTTATTCTTTACTAGTCCTTTTTTATTCTATATTCCTTACTAAATCTTTATTTTCCCTTATTGATTCTTTATCCTGTCTTTATTATAAATTCTTTACTAAATCCTTATTCTTTGTTCTCGATTTATTTCTTATTTACCAATCCTTTCATCAGTCTATATTCCTTACTAAATTTTTATTTTTTGTTTTCTATTGATTCCTTCTTATTTACTAATCCGTTCATTATTCTTTGTTCCCTATTTTTTTCGGTATTTTGTTTCTCTCAGTGTCTCATTTTTATCCTTCTCCAGCCTCATTCCGTCGCACGATTTCTATCCCTTTCCTTATTTCCTTCTCGGTGCGGTGTCTTTCATGGGTGGACTGCGCTATATTGACATACGCTCTCTTGAGTCCAGTTCTCCACACACTCATGGGAATTCTGCACATGCACATGAATGCAGTCCCAATACTTACATAGCCCCCATTTAGATTTACTCGTATGCACACTTGACTCATGTGTACATCCAACTTTACACATTGACCTATTCCCGCGAACAGTCAATTGCTCATATCCATTTATTTACACACTGGGTTGTATAAACACGCTCGTGCACAAACTCATAGATGCTTACATAACATGCCCAAAACAAACTAGGACATATCTCACTCGTTTTGTAGCTTACACTTATTCATGTATACCTTATAGTGCTTATATATCCTAGTCTATGTTAAAAAATGTACACAATGAACTAAACTCACATAAACACACATTAACGTACACAAGTACACATAGTCATAGCAGCAATTCAAATTCGTACACACCGAATATATAAACAAAAGCAAATGATTTCGGGAGCGGGTGCTCACAATTTTATTCACTTCCACACCAACCGACAGAGGGATGCACACATACACACCCTTACTACTTACACACTCTCACACTAACGCGCAACACCAGCACACATATTCTTACATACCCACACACGCTTATTCATACAAATTCATCACCCTGTACCTGTTTTAAGCACCACACACTTATTTACCTACACAAATTCTCACAGCAGTATATTACTGCACACACGCACACGCGAACAACAATTCCCGCACTCTGCAACGCACTTTTTGAATTATACATGTATACTCACACACACGCACATAACAATTTACCCACTCCTCCACCACATATATCTTCCATACACGCAAAACACAACAATGACACATTCTTCCACCACCTCTATGTTTCCAACACACTCGCACACACAGCATTTCCCGCTCTCCTCCATCGCCTATATGTTCCATACACGCACTCCTCTGCCAACTCTTTTCTACTTAAACACACTCCTCTACCACCTCTATTCTAAATAAACGCACGCGCACTCCTCTACCACCTATATTCTACATACATACATTTGCGCACGCGCACTCATCCAACACGTCTATTCTACATACACACACACACACACACACACACACACACGCACTCTTCTGCCAACTCTTTTCCACACACAGGCCCTCCTTTACCACCTTTATTCTACATACACGCACTCCTCTACCACCTATATTCTACATACATACATGCACGCACACACACTCATCTAACACGTCTATTGTACATACACACACACACATATATGCACTCTTCTGCCAACTCTTTTCCACACCAAAGCACTCCTTTACTACCTTTATTCTACACACACGCACTCCTCTACTACCTCTATTCTAAGTAGATACATGCAAACGCACTCCTAAGCAATTCTATTCTACATACACGCACTCCTATACCACCTCTATTCTACATACGCGCACTCTCCACCACCTCAATTATACATGCACGCACGCGCTTTCCTGTACCAACTTTATTCCACATCGATGCACGCACACACACTCCTCTACCACCTATATTCTAGATACAAACACACCCAATCATCTACCACCTCTATTCTACCTGCAAGCACACGCGGTCCTCTACCAACTCTATTCCACACACACGCCCGCACTCTTCTACCAACTCTACTCTACATACACGTACTCCTCTACCACTTTTATTCGACATACGCGCATGTACACTCCTCTATTCTACATTCACGCACACACCCCTCTACCAACTCTATTCTACATGCATACACACGCAGTCCTCTACTACCAACTCTATTCCACTTAAAATAGCACGCACACGAACTCCTCTACCAACTCTATTCTACATGCACGCACACGCAGTCCTCTACCAACTCTATTCGACTTAAATGCACGCACACGAACTCCTCTACCACCTCAATTCTAAATAATCGCACTCCTCGACTACCTATATTCTACATACATACACGCACACGCACTCCTATACTACCTCTATTCTATATACCCGCACTCCTTTACCACCTCTATTCTACATATACACACACACTCCTCTACCACCTCGATTCTACATACACACACATGCACTCCTCTACCACTTCTATTCTACATGCACACATACGTGGTCATCTACCAACTCTATTCCACATACACACATTCCTCTACCACTTCTATTCTACATACACGCACTCCTCTACCACATCTATTCTACATACGCGTATGCACACTCATCTACTAGCTCTATTCTACATACACGCGCGCACACACACACTCAGCTATCATCTCGATTCTACATACATACATGCCCTCCTCTATCACCTCTATTCCACATACGCACACGCGTACATACTCCTCCACTACCTCTATTTTTATACACACAGGCACTCCTCTACTACCTCTCTTCTACATACACACACGCCCTCCTCTATTACCTCTATTTTACATACTCACACGCACTCCTCTACCACCTCTATTCCTCATATACGCACGCACACGCACTCCTCTCCCACCTCTATTCTACATACACACACGCACACCAGCTCTTCCCTGGAATTATTTGGCACAAACTTTGATTGTCTGTAGTCCCTCGAGTGAATGAGGGGAGACAGTCCCCCTTCTCCCCTTTATCTAGCAAAAGAGGAAACCAGGAGCATCTCTCCACAGAGCGAACATAAGGGAGTGTTAGGACGAGGGGTGTGTGCTCATTTCTAAGAGAGGGGGGTCATGTCAGTTATGTGACGAGATGAATTTTGGAACGAGGGGAGAAGGACGAATAGAGACAAAAATGTTTGGGAAGGGGGGTAAAATGAGGGAAAATGTGGGGGGGGGGATGTCATTTTTATTCAGTGGAGAATTTGAGGAAGAGACTGCTAAAGCTCCCCCCCCCCCCTCCGCGCCTGAACCTTAAAGACTTTCAACAGTGGATTACCCCGATGGGGTGCCAAGATCGAGTCCTGACACAAAAATAATTTCAGGATTGCAAGGAGTTGACGCCATTCAGGCTGTACGTCGAGTTTGAGGCAGACGCGCAGAGAATCCCCACAGCGTAGGGTAATCACACAGCCAAACACAACACTACTGTCTCTTCCTCTCTCCTATTTGCGCTCACACAATAGATCACTCATCCGTCCCGGAACCTGGTGAAGTGGTGTCCATATCCACACTCTCCTGACGCGGAACATGTGGCCCTTCCTTGGGCCACGAACGGTTCTCTGCTCTCTGACTGGTGTCAAAACACACTACTACACTTTGTATTCACTTTGCTCTCCATCAATGACTGGCATCACCAGTGATTTTCAGTCTGATCTTTATGTTATTTCATTATCGACTCGAGCTCCCCGTCGACGGGGTACTGGGGTCTCGAGGGATTACTGACAACCTCCAGAAACAGGTGTGTACAAAAATTAACTTAAAGGAGGGAATTCGAACCCCTATGAGGCACTAATATGGATTCGAGCCACAATAAGAACAATAACAAGAATCACAACTTGAACAATAACAAGAACTAAACTCTTGAGACCTCGTCTCCATGGCTCCGATATTAGACTCCTTCCACAAAAGAAAATCACACAAAAAGATTAGAGGAACCCAAAGATACGAACATTAGTCCTTGGTCTTTTTGGTGTAATAAAAGGGAAAGCCGCTCTCTTATGTGACCAAATAAATCATGACAGGCAACAGAATTTTAACCTACAAGTTGACAACTTCCAATAGTCAACCGTCCATCGCCCCTTTATCAAACCCAGCAGATACTTTCGGACCAAAGGTGGGTCACGTATCTGTTAGGGGTCCGGGGTACAAGACCCTACCCCTCTTCCTCAGATACCCATAGACTAACCCCTTTTGTTTGCCTTTTAATTCGGCGAATCTGGTGATCCGTGCCATGTTGGCTTTCTGGGCGATTCCGAGTCAATTTCTCCTTCATCAGGCAATATGGCGTCGTTCTAAGCTGTCTATAAATTAAAAGAATCCTGATTTCTCGGCCAGGACCCTTATCGAACCCAGAACCAGCTGGCAGCTGGCTACCTACGTGCTTTCCAGACTTATTTACGGCTTTTGATCCCGATCTTCGCCTGAGTCCAAGATTTATAGACAAGAGTCCTCTTCCCGAACGGGCTTTAGACGGGCTATGGTTCATCGCTTTGGTCAAATCATTGTTGGAATGGGGCTGAGGGAGGCTGGGGACGGAGGGAAGGATGCGGGAAGCCCTCACAAAAGGACGGGGATTAAGAACAAGACGCCCCACGCTGTGAGACTGAGATAAGAAATCGATAAGTTTAGCTGTCAATTAACTCTGGAATGAGTTTGCTTTCATTGTGATACAAATTAACTCCCAGACATTATCGGTTGGCCTCTTTTGTGGACTCTAATGAGGAGAGTTGCGGTGCCATTGAGATTGTCTCTAAGATTTACATAGAAGGAGTGATGGATATTCAGAGTCCTTTATTTATTACTGATGTTCCTGCTAGCTTATTGGATAGGGCGTAGAACTTCTAGCGTATAGGCACAGGTTCAATCCCATTGAATGCGGACGCAAAACTTCCGGGGGCTTCATGACCTAGCCGCCCATTGGGTGGGTACGCTGATACTCACGCAGGTGGGAGTAATTAGCTCCAACACAACATACCCACTCTCCATCTTACGGAACCCTGCCGATGTGTAGTAATGGCCCATATGAGGCAATTCATATCCGCATACCCTTGATGCGGGAAGAGGTGTCCCCTGTTCTGGTTTAAGAAGGGTTCCACCATCGCTGATTGTTGTCAAAAACATAATGTAAACCGACCACCTTCCCCCCAACTAGGCTCTGCCCCTGGTGCCTGTGAGCGCACCAGGGATTGTCATTTGGATTTTTATGTACATTTCATTATTTGGTTTGCGGATCTCGGTTATGGTGCGAAGGACGAAGGACGCTACCTAACTACTCTACTAGTTTGTAGTTCATATATTTGGAGTTTTTATAACCGCGGTCAAAGGTTTTCCGACACCCGGAATTTTTCTTACTCCTGGGTATGTGGCTATGTCTATGAATATGTTTGGTACATTTGGATGCATGTGTTCAATGCATTTAAAAAGGAATCTTCCATATAACCTTTTTTTTAAATATCTAAAATGACCATGTTGAAATATATGAAAGCATGCTATCAGTATGCGATATGTTACAGTCAAAATCTCTTCATATACCACATCGTATTTGTTGATTAATATGATATTCTATGTGGACAGGATCTGATAATGATATGAGAATGGCGAAAACACATAAATATACCGGAAAGGAAAGATCTCATCCACACACTCTACGAGGAGGGCTCAGCTGTCGACAAATCGCCCTGAATATCGGCGGATCACATTCCGGTGTTGCAGAAGTGTTGAAGAGGGTCCGAGAAAGCAGCATGAGACAGGTCTCTGCATCGTATGAGCCATCGGGATCGTAAGGAAACCGTGGTCCACCTGCAACATGAATGGATAGAGGGCAGCCAGGTTAATTCATCCGTCAGAGCTGTTCATCGCAAAATATTTACACGACACCTAAAGCCACTTAAAGCCCGCCAGAAGCTGCTGATTTACCTTTAGTATTAGCGACGTCAACTAGCTTGGGCACATACTCGCCGGAACTGGGCCATGCGTGAGTGGGAACGTGGCATATGGTCCGACGAGTCCACATCCCAGTTGTTCTCGATCCCATGCAACTTTAGAGTCCGCAGAATGCCAGGGGGGCAGTGGAATCTAGAGTGCATAGTGCCAACAGTAAAGAATCGTGGCCGCTCTATAATGGTATGGGGCTGCATTTCAACGTTTGTGATAGCTCCATTAATTCAGAGAAGTACCAAGCGGTCCTGAGAGATATTACATGCTTCCCAAAGCCCGAAACCTCTCCAGAAATTGACAACAATATCATAGTGATCGACTGGCCACCTCAGTCTCCGCAGATAAATGCAGTGGAAAACTTTGGCAGGATTTGAAAGGGCCCGTAAGACGTCCTGGGCCAGCATTACACCACTCAGGTGTTGCACCCTGGCGGATAGTATGCTTTGAAGAATAATGCTGGCATCACTGCGAAGTGACTCTCGACACGCTACTGAGCTTCCTCTATCAGTTTGGCGTTGCTGAATTTTCACAGTTTCATCTGCTAAATGTTGAATGTGTCCGAAAATAGTTGGGCCGGATGTTTGTCCATGAAAATCTATATTAAAATAAATATTTAATCTACATCTATAGTGTCTTTGCCTCAGTAATCTTTCTTAGTAGTGTTTGTGATGATAGGTCAACATATTTTTCCCTTAGTGATTTCTGAGCCCAGAAGCTTGATATACATAGGGTCTTTGTTGGAGTCCTGTTTTGTATTATAAGAACGAATTCATTAAGTTTGCGAATATTATGCCTTTTTTTCATGTCTAAATAAATAAATATCAATCCGAGACCATGAAATGGGTAACCAATGAAGGAACGTGCTATTGTTCTGTAGAGAATATGAGTACACGGCTGGTCGTGAACAGAACTCTTTTAGATGACCAACAAAGACAATTAAATCCACAAATAAGTTAAGAGTGGCTCTCGATGATAATCCCAAAAGCCGAAATCCCGGACCCTAACCTAACCAAGACGCTGAGATTTAGTCGATCGTCATTACGGATTTCGGGATTTTGTCCAGTGAAGATTTGCTTCCGATTAAGAGAGTTGCGTGATCTCCTAGGCCGAAGCGTTCCTCGTAGTCTCCTCTCCAGAATACTCTGCCTAAGAAACTTCAACAAAAGTTCGCTTCCCCTAACTCCACTGTTTTTTTTAAAATAATAATTAATAATAATAAGAAGAACAACAATAATAATAAATAGTAATAATAATAATAAGCCTCACCATTTTCTTTAATAATAAACATTTGCTAATAATAAAAATTAATATAATATGTAAAAGAACACTAAACGCCTTCCGTTAGTCCACTTTCTCTTCCCGAATGTGATATTGGGGCAAGTTGGGTGCTATCACTCCCTTTTCCACCTCTTACCGGGTGGATAGGCCATCCATTTATCTATCTATATAATACAGCCCTATCTATCTCTTCACCCGTCTATCTAGCTATATACTCGTATTTATCCACCCATCCACCTACCCTTCCATCCATCTATCTATCTAACCATTTATCCATCCATCTATCTACCCCATCCATCTATCCACCCACCCATCTATCCACCCACCCATATATCCACCCCCATCTATCCACCCACCCATCAATCCACACATCCATATATTCACCCATCCATCTATTCACCCACCCATCCATATATTCACCCATCCATCTATCCACCCATCCATTTCTCTACACCCTCCATACCCATCCATCTATCCACCCATCCATCTCTCTATATCATCCATATATCCACCCATCCATCTATATACCTATACATCTATCCACCCATCCATCTATCCACCCATCCATCTATCCACCCATCCATTTCTCTACACCCTCCATACCCATCCATCTATCCACCCATCCATCTCTCTATATCATCCATATATCCACCCATCCATCTATATACCTATACATCTATCCACCCATCCATCTATCCACCCATCCATCTATCCACCCATCCATCTCTCTACACCATCTATCTTTCTACTTACCCATCTATCTATCTACCCACCCATCCATCTATCCACTCATCCATCTATCCACCCATCCATCTATCCACCCATCCATCTATCCACCCATCCATCTCTCTATATCATCCATATATCCACCTATCCATCTATCCACCCATCCATCTATCTACCCATCCATCTATCCACCCATCCATCTATCCACCCATCCATCTATCTACCCATCCATCTATCCAACCATCCATCTATCCACCCATCCATCTATCCACCCATCCATCTATCCACCCATCCATCTCTCTACACCATCTATCTATCTACTCACCTATCTATCTATCCACCCACCCATCCATCTCTCTACACCATCCATCTATCTACCCACCCATATATCTACCCATCCATCTCTACACCATCCATCTATCTACCCACCTATCCTCTATCCACCCATCCATCTACCCACCCATCCATCTATCCACCCATCCATCTATCCACCCATCCATCTATCTATCCTTCCACTCTATCGAGCCAACCCTCCTTCTATCTCTATCCATGTGGCACTCTCAATAATTGAGGGTCCCTCCCCCGCAGTACCCTCCACAACAACAACCTGACGACGCTGCCCGGGGATCTGTTCACGCCCTTGAGGAACCTCCGCAGCGTCCGCCTCGCCGACAACGCCTTCGTCTGCGACTGCCGCCTCGCATGGCTCGGCCGGTGGCTCCGTAGGCACCCCACGTTGGCACTCTTCACCAGGTGCCAGTCGCCCTTCGCTTTGAGGGGCAAGGAGGTCGCCGAAGTGCACGAGGACAAGTTCATATGTACCGGTAAGGTGGCCCTTGGCGTTTATTTATGGCACTCAGTCCTTCCAATTTTTTGGGGGGGGAGGGGGAGGATAATGAAATAAGTATAAAGATTAGAATGATAATCACTGGAATACCTCATGCCACTATGGGTTGATACTCCTTGGGGTGTTAGAGCAGGCAGGAATCACGCTACTGTTGTGTTTTGCCACCAATGTGTGAGCAGGGAGCCTTTCGTGGCCAGAGGGATAGCTACCCGTTCTACCTCAGGAAATTGTGGATTGAAGACCCCTTATTTGGGTTCCGAGGGACCTGAGAGTGATGCGTTGTATGCGCAGGTGGGGCAACAGTGAAAAGCCGCATTGTTTTGAATTGGCTCTACGCGTGATGAAGTAATATGTGGATAAAACTTACTGTTCGCATGTGCCACAGCAGCTCACTGTATTTGGCGGGAGGGTCTTACAACCACAGTATTTATTTTTTCAAGCCACTCTCATCGAGCATCGAACCCCGAGCACCCTGTCGCGGAAATCCACCACCTTATCCACTATGTCACGAGAGTCACTCATGAGTCTTGCCCTATTACCCCCCCGCTCCCTATATGTCGGTCATCTCGGAAGGTTGTGTCCCTGAAGGGCCTTGTACAAGTCTAATCTTGCTTACTGGTCTCTTGATGCTGCCTTCTGAATGTCGATGCCTAGTTAATTTATAATTCAATTTGTTTGTTGTTGTTGTTGTTTTTGTGTTACTCTGGTAGCACCGTGTTTAAACCCGTTTTAGTCCCATTATCTTATGTTTATGATCTGTCGGTTAGTTTATTTCCTGATGGTAACTTAGAACTGTCACATTTTTTGTTCCTTGTTTGGTTCTACTGTGTTTGAGAGCATTAAAAATCCCAATATATTAGGTTGGCCAGAAAGTCCCGAATCACTTAGGAAGCGGAAAGAAAACAACCAAATTTTATGGATCAACACCAACATTTATTCATCAAAATAAAGTCCATCATTCGCTACGAACTTCTTTCAGCGATCAGCCATCATCTCAATCTGTCCCAAATACCAGACATCTTTGAATAAAAGAAATGTAAACAAGCTTCCGCTTCCTAAGTGAGTCAGTACTTCCCGGACAACCCTATATTTTTTTATGTCGATGTTTTGTTGGTTGGTTGATGCATCGTTTGGACTACGGATTAACTAATTGGAAACATTTTTCCGTTTGTAGTGCAGTTAAGCCACATCAAGAGTAGAGTTTTCCCGATTAGGGTCGATTAGGTGGCTGCCTTAAGCTTTTGATAGCTCTGGTTCGGATTCTACGTTAGTCAGCAGATCCTTACTCGAGCATAGAAAAATCTTTAAAAAAATGCAGATCTGGGCTAAAAGAACCTAATTATTTTATGCCTCCCACATTGTTATTATTTCATAAATACACCATTCTTTTCCTTTTAGTTTTCTGTTTCCGTTAAACACATTAACAGTATCAATAGTAATATCATCCGTTAATTAGTTTATGCTGCATTCACGCCTCATTGGCTCAATAATAAATGTACCATTTATTTCTGCCATCTCCTCCCGTTTATGCCTCGTTGGCCAACTTGTAAATGTATCATATTTTCTGCTACTAACGTGTTTAAACACATTAAAAATCTCAATATTCTCATGTTCGATTGTGTTATCGTAAATTTTAACTTTTATTATACTTTACGTTCATTCTGGTACTTTAGATTAGTTGTAAATATTATTTTATTTTCTTCGTCCATTTTTAAAATTTGGTAATTTTATATCGAGAGTTTCTTTCAGTGTTGAATTTTAAAGAGGATCGCTTCGAATTTTAGCCTTTTGCATACGTCAATATAAATGGTACAACAAATTGACAGAAGTAAAAATTTGATCCCTTTTAGGAAGATTTCCATAAAACGGATACGAGGGAAAAGGCAGTCAGAAGAGAATCCGTAACTCATTTTTAATTTCATTTTCTATGATTAAATTGAATTTGACCAAAGGGAACCTAATTTAACTTTAAAAGGAAATTATTCCCCTCCCTCTTTCATTTTAGCCTCAGTTAATGAGGGGTATATGGAGGGAGGGTATATTAGCCCAGGACTTAGAATGGGGTCAAAGGGGAAGAGGAAAATAAGATAGAAAGTTAAGGGAAAATAATAGAATTAATGGAGCGTGTAAACCTCGAAACAAAAGAGAAAAAGTGAGACTAATCATTAGGAGCGCCCATCACCCGGGGCTCAGTGCAAGAGACGGAGAAACAGACTATGAGAATAAAAGATTTAAGTCCCTCTTCCATCTGTATATATATATATATATATATATATATATATATATATATATATATATATATATATATACACTTATGTGAGTATGTATTTTGATTTATGTGTACATGTTTGCATTTATCTGCATGTATGTGCATATGCAGGTGTGTTTCCGTATTTGTGTATGCATGTGAACATGTACGTGCATTAATATGAGTGGGACGTTTGGATTTATGTGAGCATGTTTGTGTTTATGCCCATGGGTGTGCATATTCAGGTGTTTCCGTATGTGTGTGCATGTGAACATGTACGTGCATTTATGTGAGTGGGTTCGTTATTATGAGTATGTGTATATCTAACAGCAGGTGTGCGTGTATGAGTTTATGTACGAGGGAGGGTGGATATGCGTGTATGTAAGAGTAGGTGTGCGTGGTTGCGGGTGTGTGCGCGCGTAAGAGTCAATACGCGTGTAAGCGATGTCTCTGTGTTTATGCGTATATATTTGCTTACACTCGTATGTGGCAGTGTTAGTGTCTGAATATGAGTGTGTATACGTGTCGTATTCGATAACATTTGCGTATATGGGAATGTATGTGGATATATATATAAAACTACGTGAACGTGTGTATATGTGCATATGTGTGTACGTGTTTGTGAATAGTGTGTTAAACTTTGTGGAAGCGTATGGGGTTATGCGTGTCGCTATGTGAGTGTTTCTGTGCATGTATATATGTGTATGTTTACCTGTATGTGCGCGTAAGTTTCTCGCCTCAACTCCCAAGAGAGTTTAAGTTTGTACATAAGAGTCCCTGTGCTCTTTGTACGAACTTGATCCTGGAGGTTTATATCGTACCCTCCCTGCCTCAACACGGCTGAGGATTCTTCCAAATTCACTTCTAGTTAACCTTAACCGTTTTCATTTTCATTTTTTCATTTATATTTTCCAATTTTTCTCTCTCTTATATTCTGTCATTTGCCAATAATCTCCATTGGGGAAAAAAGACCCTAGAATTGCGTCAAAGATTCCCCGTGATTCAAAATTATCAAACCTTTATATTTAATTAGCCCCTTAAGGCATTATCCCGAGTATTTTCGTCATATTAGACCGACTTCAATAAAAAACACTAGAAAACATAAAAAAACAAGAAAACATAAAAACCTTAAAAAAACCTTCAAAACTAGAAAACATTAGAAACCCCGCGAACCCCCTAGAAAACATTAAAACAAGAAACCCCTGGAAACCTCTAGAAAACCATAAAAACTACAAACCATTAGAAACCCCGTGGAGCCCCTAGAAAACATTAAAACAAGAAACCCCTGGAAGCCTCTAGAAAACCTTGAAAATAAGAAACCCTAGAAACACCTAAAAATAGAAAAAAAGCGCTTGAAAACCACCGAAACCTCTAGAAAACCTTAAAAACAAGAAAACAATAGAAACACTCATCAAACTAGAAAAAAAGAAAGCGCTTGAAACTCATCGAAACCTCAATATCAAGTCTAAGAACCCTAAAGAAAACCACAAGGTGATAATAGATAAAAATGGTTGCCAACCCTTGTAATTTACACTTAAAATGCAAATAATTACATAGAGATGAGTCAAAATATTTATTTATTTAAAATAAATAAAAATTAAATACTGTAATTTTATATTTATAAATAAATAAATAAAAAAATCCAGAATTAATTAAAAGGCAACAAGAACCAATCCTGTTTGATGCTTAAATTCGATATATTCATTCTCATTAATTTGTCCACCAATTACCAAACCATTTAATAATCATTTCGAAATATTATTAATTTTGTATGCTAAATGCGAGATAAATTTATGAATTAAATTAACGAGTAGGTTACCAGATTATCGCATTATCCATACTTCAGAAATTATCTGCAAAAATAAACAAGCAAAAATTACGTGAACCCTTGATAATGATTCTCACATAATAATAATTACTTAAAAATAATTCCCCCAAAGGAAGGAAATAATTTTTTAATTAACGTTTCAATCGAGAAAATGAAATTATAAAGTGGAGCGGCGTTTATCCATCAAACAGCTTCTTGTGAAAAACCCGTTTTGCGGGCATCTACTGGGTGGTATTCGGACTGAATATCCGTGAAGAGTCAGGGCACATTCCACTACGCCCACATTCGAGCCCAAAATACGAAAAGTAGATTAATAAAACAGCTTAGAAAATGACCGAGCCCTTTTGAGAGCAGATCCCGCTACTCTTTTGGCCGATGAAACAAAAAGATTAGAAAGTGAATGAGCTAGAAATTTATAACAAGTGCTTAGGAGTTTATAAAAGCCGTGAATCAGACGATTTTAAGCTTTTCTTCTTTTTTTTTATTGTTCTTTAAGAAATATAGTGATAGTAAGGAAATAACATGGAGGTGGACAGTACAACGCTGAGAATGGATATAAGATGAGAAGGCGAGATAACTGGCTCATGACTCACAAGGAGCGTCTGATAAACAAGGTAATGTTTAATGAAAATATGTGGTTAGATTCACAACCTCCATAAATAAGCTCTTATCAAGGAGTAATGGGTTTAAGCACAAGGACTTATTAGGATTAGGTAGAATAACTTAAAAACATTATATGGGTTAACTATTTTCGAGTATGCTACACTAGAAAATAACAATAGCAGTTGTCAATGTCATCTGTTTCGCTTTTCTTTGTCCTTTCTTTTAAAGACAGTAAATCGTCGGCGCTTCATTAGTGCCCGTTTAGCATAAACGACGCTAAGTATAACAACAACATATGAGTGTTTCAAAAGCAATTATGCCGACGGTACAGACTGAATACAGAAAGCAGAGCTAAACTTCATTCATCCCTGAAGATGAATACTAACCAAAAACAGACATTAAATGAAAAAAACCCTCAAGTACTAACAATTATATGCTAGCAACATTGAGCTACTGCTGTAAAACGGACACCAGAAGCTATCACTGTCTTGACTGTTTCCACCAAACCAGGAGAGAATCTTGCAAAACTAACATCCAGTGAAAACCAAATTAATAGAGGTTTAATTAGAGAAGCCAGCGATAAAATGTAAAATAGTTGGTACCAGGTGATGACTGGGAAAGCAATATGGTTGGTTACTTAATGATTGACACCATTTTCCATAGTTGATTGGTTTATTTATGAAAATCCCCGAGAGGAAACTTATAACCTGAATGTCTTTATTCATGAGTTGGATCAGTGGTGATTTGACCAGCCTACTGTAATATTTAGTTTGCCGAGTTATTAACCTAAATTATCCAATCCTATAGTCCATGTAAAGTTTCTATGCACTACCTTGCAAGATGATAATTCGACCATACACTCACACACAACTCTTCGGCTTTTGTTTGTGGAGATAAACTTGGACATCTACGCGGGCGGATGCAATCACTGAACTTTAATGTCATTGAGTCTCTGCATATTTGAGACCAGAATCAGATTTCTTCTTCGACATTCCTGAATCAATTGACAAATATACGGACAAAATAATACCAATTTCAACTGGAGTCTATTGAATGATTGCATTAATGTATTATTGGAAGAGTTGTATCAAAGATAAAAGGTGACCCAATCAATACATTATAAATAAATGTACACAATAATACCTAAGGTTTCCTCATTGTATCTGTATCATTATACATGCTAAAATTCCATTTAGGGTCATCTATAATTAGCTCAATTTTGGCTGACGGCTGTTAATCCTAATTTTAAAGGAATATAAACTTAATCTACCGAGCACTGCCTTAGGATCTCCAGTTAATCCATTAACAATGCCCAGGGCTTGGGCCCCTACAGGAGGGATACTGGGTATTTGCTGGGGGAGATACCCACCACTAAATTCATACTGCTCTTAGTTAATTACGAAATCAAGATGATAAATTTAAATTAATGATGTTTTATAATGATAAGTATGAAAATAAGGACATTAACAAGAATAATAATGTTGAATAAACTTCTAGCATCTGGTATAACTCCAAAATACAAATATAATTAATTTAGGAATGTAAATATATTTTAAACCTCAACATAATACGTGTCTACAATATCATGGCGGATCGTTAGCAGTGATTTTCAGAGAGGAAGTCAACTTTCCACATTTTTCCCCTAAAATACTTAACGATGTAGCGAAACTTACACTTACATGTATACTTACATAGGACGGCAGGTATACACAATTTCCCTGTATGTATTTCCGTTAAAAATGGTTCGAATGGCGAAGAGTGAAGAGCTGATAGAAAATGACTTGGATAATGAGTGAAGTGTCTTTACCACAGGAAGGGATAATGACCTTAGGGAAGTATGGAAAAAGTAAACAGAATATCTCAAGAACACCCAGGCTCACCCAGAATAAAGTTAGTAACAATAATAATTAAATGAAGAGGCGAATAGAAATGGTAAATATTGGAAAGATATTATCTGCTATTTTGAAAAAGGCGAAGTCTCTTCCAAAATGTTAAAAACAAAATTTTTTTTAGTCCCTCTCACTCTCTATGCCCGAGAAGAAAGGGGAAGTGGGGGATATTTGGAATTGTAGGTAGAAGGAGGCGAGTGAACGAGTCTGCAACGAAATATTGGAAAGTAGAATTCCTCTCGTTTTCGCCGGGTCATTTTTCAACGATTTTTCTGGCGCAATTTCGGTGTTCATGTGAATCCATCTCCTTCGTCTGGAGGTTTGTCTCAATCCACTACTATTTGTTTCTCTCTCTTAACTTTGATTGTTTTTTTTCCATTTGTAACTGACTGTCTTTAGCTGTGTTTTTTATCTCTCTCTTTCTTTCCCTTCCATCTATATCTCTGCCCCCCCCCCTCTCTCTCTCTCTCTCTCTCTCTCTCTCTCTCTCTCTCTCTCTCTCTCTCTCTCTCTCTCTCTCTCTCTCCCTAGACCACTGACAATTAGTGTCATTCTCCCTCTTCCCCCGACCGTCTGCCTTTGTGTCTGTCTACCCCTCTTCCTATCTATCTCTCTTGATCATTAGCAACCACTGGCGATCTCAAAAGCACGTACCCCATCAATGGGACTCGTCTTCATTGGCGACCATGAGTATGTTCAGAAGAGCTGCAAGTGGCTCAATATCTATACGACCTCAAGAATTCTCCGCTTTTCCTTCATACACATTTTCAATTTCCCTAACTTTACCGCTCATTTTCCTTCTTCCCAAATTTCCTGTTTGATAATCTCATCGTTTTTCACTTAATGCAATAATAAAATGTATGCAGGGGAGTGTATGATTGTATATCAGTATACTCCCGATAAAGTCTTGGGGGATGTACGTCCGTTATTAACCAATTTGAGTCTCCTCATTTCGCATTCTTCCACACAACTCCATTTTTATCTTAACAATTTAACTTTCTGTTCACTTTTGGCAGAGCAAAAAAAAAACAAAAAACAGGAAATTAAATTTCGGCACCCGAATTGTCCGAAATTAATTGATTCATTTGGGGTTTTGCGCTTCAATTTGACTGCGCTTTTTAGTGAAGTCTTGGAGATTTTTTTTTTATACCAAACTTGTTCAGGAGAGTTCGAGTTTTTCTTCCTGCCACGCTTGTTCGTGAAGTTTTCCAGCGGGAAGGATAGAGGAGGAGGAGGTTCTACCACGATTGTTCGTGGAAGTTGTAACCCGGTTTTCACTACTACACTTGTTCGTGGAAGCTTTCGACTTGTCTTTCTCTATCACACTTGATCGTAGTTTTTTCTTCAACCAGGCGTATTCGTGAAGATTATCAAACAGGGTTTTTTTACCACGGTTGTTCGTAGACGTTTACGACTGTTTTTTTTTCAATCACGCTTGTTCGTAGTTTTTCTTCAACAAGGCTTATTCGTGAAGGTTTTCAAGAAGGGTTTTTTACCACTGTTGGTTTGCGGAAATTTTCGACTGGTCTTTCTCTAGCATGGTTGTTCAAATTTTTCTTCAACTAGGGTTATTCGTGGATGTTTTAGAGAAGTTTTTTTTAACATGGTTTCTCGTGGACGTTTACGATTGGTCTTTCTCTAGCATGTTTTTTTTTCAAATTTTTCTTCAACCAGGGTTATTCGTAAAGGTTTTCGAGCAGAGTGTTTTTTTACCACAGTTGTTCGTGGCCGTTTACGACTGTTTTTTCTTTATTATGCTTGTTCGTAGTTCTATTTTCAGCCAGGGTTATTCGTGAAGATTTTCGAGCAGGGTTTTTTTATCAAGGTTGTTCGTGGACATTTACGACTGGTCTTTCTCTATCACGCTTGTTCGCAGTTTTTTCATCAATTATGCTTATTCGTGAAGGTTTTAGAGAAGCTTTTTTACCGTGGTTTCTCGTGGACGTTTATGACTGGTCTTTCTCTATCATGTTTGTTCGAATATTTCTTTAACTAGGGTTATTCGTAAAGGTTTTTGAGCAGGGTTTTTTTACCACGGTTGTTCGTGGCCGTTTACAAGTGGTTTTTCTCTATCATGCTTATTCGTAGTTTTACTTCAACCAGGCTTATTCGTGAAGATTTTCGAGAAAGGTTTTTAACACGGTTGTTCGCGAACGTTTTCGACTGCTCTTTATATATCACGCTTGGTTGTAGTTTTTTCTTCAGCCAGGCTTATTCGTGAAGATTATCAAACAGGGTTTTTTTACCACGGTTGTTCATGGACGTTTACGACTGCTCATTCTCTATCACGCTTGGGTGTATTTTTTTTCTTCAACCAGGCTTATTCGTGGATGTTTTCGACAGCTCTTTCTCTATGATACTTGTTCGTTGTTTTTTGTCCTCAACTAGGTTTATTCGTGAAGATTTTCGAGCAGGGTTTTTTTTATCACGGTTTTTCATGGATGTTTACGACTGCTCTTTCTCTATTACGCTTGGTTGTATTTTTTTCTTCAACCAGGCGCTATTGGTGAAAATTTTCAAGCAGATTTTTTTACCACGGTTGTTCGTGGACATTTAAGACTGGTCTTTCTCTATTACGCTTGTTCGTAGTCTTTTTTCTTCAACCAGACTTATTCGTGAAGGTTTTTTTTTACCACGGTTCTTAGTAAAGGTTTCCGTGCGCGTTTTCTCTTTGAGGTATTCTCCTAAGGGTATTCAAATTTTGTTACTACCACGATGTTCTTTGGGTTTGCAATGTTTTTTGTTTACTGCGCTTGTTTATGGAGTTTACAATGAGTTTTTTCTGCCACGCTTGTTCTTAGAGATTTCCAAGGTTTTCTCTACTGCTTTGGTTCAAGTTGATTTTCAGTGAAGGTTTCGAGTTTTTTTCTCATACACCTTGTTTTTAGAGGTTTTAAATGTTTTATCTACCACTTTGTTGATAGTGGTTTTTGATTTTTTTCTGCCACAGTCTTATTCGTAATGGTTTTCGAGGTTTGCTGTATCACTTTTTAATAAAGGCTTTCGAGTTGATCTAGGAAGCGCTTGTTCATAGAGGTTTTCTCTACCACGTTTGTTGATAGAGGTTTTCGAAGTTTTCTATGACACGCTTGTTCGTAGAGGTTTTCTTTACCACGTTTTTTAATAGAGGATTTCGAGGTCTTCCAGGACACGCTTGTTTGTAGAGGTTTTCTCTATCATATTTTAATAGAGGTTTGGGGGTTTATAAGGCACAATTGTTCCTAGATGTTCCTCTACCACGTTTGTCGATAGAGGTTTTCGAATTTTTTCTATGACATGCTTGTTCGTAAAGGGTTTCTCTACCACGTTTCTAATAGAGGTGTACGATTTTTTTAGGACACGCTTGTTCGTAGCGGTTTTCTTTACCACGTGTGTTGATAGAGATTTTCGAGGTTTTCTATGAGACGCTTGTTAGTAGAGATTTTCTGTACCACGTGTTTTGATAGAAGTATTTGAGGTTTCCTTGGAGATATTTATTGTTAGAGGTTTTCTCAACACACATTTGCTACGTTTTCGGATAGAGGCTTTTGAGGTTTACTAAGACATGCTTGTTCTTAGAGGTTTTGAAGTTTTTAGTCGCGTGCGAGTCTAGGCGGTTGATCCGTTGGTCCCCGTTTTGCTTTTTTTTGGTAATAACATTGTAAGTATTTGGCCGATTCTGACGAAATTTGAAACCCTTATGTTATTTTACATTTTCTTTGGAATAATATAATTGCCAAGGTCCTTCCAAGGTTAGCCCTGGAATTATTTGACAATGACATCATAACTATTCGGCCGATTCTAACGAAATTCGAAACTTTTATGTTGTTTTACATTCTCTTTCGAATGATTTAATTGTCAAAGTCCTCCCAAGGATATCCGGGGAATTATTCCGCAATAACATTATAAATATTGGCCGATTCTAACGAAATTTGAAACCCTTATGTTGTTTTACATTCTCTTTCAAATGATATTAATTGTCAAGGTCCTCCCAAGGTCAGCCCGGGAATTATTTTGTTTTGGCAATAACATTATAACTATTCGCATGATTCTAAGGAAATTTGAAACCTTTATGCTGTTTTACATTCTCTTCCAAGGTTCTCCCAAGGATAGTCCGGGAATTATTAAAAGTTTTGAAGGTCCTAAGGTCATAAATCAGAATAAGTGAGAGCACGCGATTTTTGATTAGCAGACCTTGTTTCTTGGACATGCTTGTTAATAGAGGTTTTGGAGGATTGATTTCTAAACCCTGCTTGTTCGTGAAGGTTTAGAATTTTTCTCTGGCAAGCTTGTTCGTGAAGGTTTTCGAGGTTTTATCCACCACGCACTTTCATAGAGGTTTTAGAGTTTTTTATCAGACATCTTTTTTGTAGAAGTTTTCTTTATATTTGTTGATAGAGGTTTTTAATTTTTCTTGGACACGCTTGTTCGTGGAGGTTTTCTCTATTACGTTTTTGGATAGAAGTTTGCGAAATATATTAAGGCAAGTTTGTACTTTTATGTTTTTGAGCTTTTTTCTCAGACATAGTTCTTAATATAGTTTTTAGAGCTTTGATTGTGAAGGTTGTTCTTGACCGTTTTTGAGGTTTGCTCTACTACGCTTCCTTAGGGAGGTTAACGATGTAATTTTCCTTGTCATGCTTGTTGATGTAGGTTTTTGAGTAGGAACTTTCCCCATACCGGATCCCCGACGGTTCCCCATGTGGACTCCCTCATCGGCCTCTGAGTCCTTGTTGTAGTCCATGTAAACAAACGTCTGTGTAACAGTTCTTGCAATTCTCGATCAAGCTTCCCTCTTGCATATTGGGTGGGTTGGCCCCCCCAATGTCAAGTTAAGAGTGGGCAGTACCTGATCAGGTCATGGTGCACAGGAAAAATTATCACTGGTCATGGGTAAAGGGTCAACGAAGCCACCAATAATTGCCTGGAACACATTAAGTGACACCGTTTAGGGCATCGTTGGCACGGTAATACGGTAATGCTTGGGGCACCACTTTCTGAGATTCTCCCACACGCGGGGTCATAGACGCCATGGTCAGGTGAACAGTTGGGAAGGTAGGCAGATGGAGATAGCTGATAGGGTAGAGAGAGTCCGGGGATGGGAGGGGGGCGAGCGAGGGGGGAAGTGAGATCGTTTAATAGGTTGACTACCTATTCGTACACATGTGTACGACTAAAGGTATTATCTCGGGATTTACTAACAGCAGTTAGCGGGCGACTACATAGCAAGGAAGACTGTGAGTGGGGTTCATTATATCCCACGTTATATAGTCATGGGAGAGGTCAACACCCTAGAGAACGCCTTCGAGGGCGACTAAATTACCACTTGACCACGCGCCTCTCGCTTTGTGGTAAAATCACCCATTTTAATTCCCTTACCCCTACTGGCAATAAGTGGTAAGGGGCTGACATTTTAAGTTCGTACTGTTAGGTACCGGAGCAGTTTGTACGAACTTGTTCGTGCGACGATTATGCCTCATCAGCTCAAGGGCCGAATTGACGGGGGTGTTTTTTTTGCGGTTTTTGCCATCTTTGTCGCTATTTCGGTTCTTAATATTCATCTCCCATGTTTTTCTTCATTTTTCTGTCAATTCTCCTGCTTCACTGCGTGAAAACGCCCTCGTTGGTTGCACATTAATTAATTAAGTAAAATAAATAACCCTGGCATTCATTTTGGTGCCTTGAATCATTTTGTTCCTTGTAATAAATCCTCCTCGTCAAAGGAGGGGGCTCTCCCCTACACCCTTACATTTTTGAATACTACTACTACTACTACTAAAAATAATTGTAATGATAATAATAAAGATTGTCTTAAGCTTGTTGACGTGAAATTAGGCGTTGATTTTTCACTTTATTTCATTCATCATCGACGCAACTGCTGCTATTATCTGGGAAAAATTTATATCATTAAAGCGGTGTATGACGAAGTGCGTAAAATGGCCTAAAATTGGCTAAAAAGCAGCTCTACTGAATTCCAGCGAAGCATTTTCTACAGCACGAAAAACACCCTTCCCAGATCAACTTCAGTCTTCACTCTTCAGTCTACGGTTGCACGTGAAACGGACTTGATGTGTTATAAGTCGCTCCTGTGACCCGCGTTTTGAGGGACTTTTGTGTCAGTAAATGAACTCCATTGATACTTAATATGTTGACAGTGGAGTGAATATTGATATATAGTGTTGGTTGACTTATTTAATAACCTTGAATTATATGTGGAGCTTTGTCATAAGACATTACTTCAACCGAACTTTTTTTTTTTACAAAGTTGGATGAAATTCTAAACTTGAAGATTGTTTCTATTCAATTAGTGTTATCAAAACAATCCTTTTATGAGGTGTAAGGATTAGTGTTTTGAAATTTGAATCTTTAAACACGAGCTAAAAAGTGTATCAATTAAAAAAGATTTAGTAAAAATATATATCTTCGGACATCTATAATGCTTGAATAAAATTGGTCCTTATTGGGAATTGACAAGAATGCATTAAAAACAAAGGATAATTACTAGTTTTTGGACCTGTGTTAACCAGGTCACCAGTCTACCGTGGTAGTTTTTGAACCCCGTGTACTGATGTTAAATTCAGATCAATCTTGCACTGGTGTTAGCCGGTGTTAAATGCTGCGATTTGGCTTTCGAAATATTTCACAACGCGAAGTGAAGATGATTTACAAATTGACTCTTCTTGCTCTTCTTCTCTTTCTCGCCCCCCAAGCTCTCACCAAGCGGAGGGGCAGAAAGTGCACAGGTAAGGAGGCAACATTTGCATACCATCACATACTTATCTCTCCCATAAAAAAATATTTCTCTTTACCCTGACCCCATGCCATTTCCTTAAACCATAGCACCGAGTGACCTTCATGGAACGATCGGTTAATCTTGATTCATATGCTCTTGGAGGAGTGATTTGCTAAAGGGTTTGACCACACCTAATATTTTATTAATATTTGGAAAAGAAAATTTCAAAAAGATAAAAAAAGAACTATCGAAAAAGGGTTAATTTGATGGAGTGGAAAGTCTGTGATAGATAGATTGAATACTCTATCGGTTCGTTGAACAGCATCTCACATTACAACTTCTTATATCGACGATTAAAGATCTCTTACAAAGAGATCGTTAAACTATGTTGAGTTGTACCGTGTTTGACAGGTATGGCAGGGAAAGCTGTATATATTTTTTTAAGTCTTCCATCACAGTTCTATTCAATCTGACGAATTTAGTGGTAATAGTCTTCTATCTTGTCAGTATGGATTGCCTTCATTGTTCCGTCATTTGCTCTCTTTGATCTTTGTGTCTTCCAATGTCCATCTCTCGTGTGCTCACGTCAAATTTATTTTTCACGGAACACTCCGTGGCCCAAGGGAGAACTACCCAAACGTCTGCACATTGTTGGATCGGAAACTCCTCTGGGTTCGGTAGAGGGAGGATTAATGTGTTGTAAGTGAGAAATGATTGGGAGGGGGCAGGAGTATTGTGATTTGATTTCTGACGTCGAGGCACGAGTTCGATCTCAGCGAGCGCTAAACCAAAGCTTCAGTTGCGTTATGAGCTGGCCGCCTATTGGCGGATACACATGCATCATCCCTCACATAGACAATCACAACACCGCTATCATTTCCCTTCACGCCTTTGCAGCCTAGAACCCTATCCATTGAGTCCTGGTGTACCCTATCGGGGCACATATCCACATACCCATGATGTGGAACGGGTTGTTTTCCCTGGGTCACGAAGTGCTCCACCATCGCTGTCTGTCAAAAACCCACGCTATGAGCCCCCCTTCCCGCCACAGGATTGACCACTGCTGTCTTCTGGCGGACTCACTAGTGATTGTCACTCTGATTTTGATGTACATTTCATTCTCCGATCGGGTGGACTTATCCAGGATGCGAGGGGCAGGGGTTTTGTTTACCATTTCTGGAACCTTCTTAGAGGTGATCAAAACATTCTAGTCCTTCGGAGTGGGAAGTAGGAGGGTCCTCTTCGATGATATGTCTGTTTATTGGCATAAGAAAGGGAGCTGCCGTAACCACCGATGGCATTTTCATTTAGTGGGGATAAAGGGGGTGGATTGACAAATAAAGAAAACTGGAATGCCCAAAGAAATAGCGAAAAGGAGTGACAAAAAATCCAATACTCCTCGACCCTAAATTCTCGAGAGTTTGCTATTGACCTTAAAGAACCTGAAGAAGAATCCCTTCAGTTCTTATAGGTCGGCCTCGAAAATGGAGACTCGAAGAGACGTCTACGTCAGCCTCGAAAAGGGAGACTCCAACAGGTATGGTGACTCGAACCCACGTCTAAGTCGGCCTCGAAAATGGAGACTCAAACACACGTCTAAGTCGGCCTCGAAAATAGAGACTCGAACACACGTCTTAGTCGACCTCGAGAATGAAGACTCAAACACGCGTCTTAGTCGGGCTCGAAAATGGAAACTCGAACACACGTCTTAGTCGACCTCGAGAATGAAGACTCAAACACGCGTCTTAGTCGGGCTCGAAAATGGAGACTCGAACACACGTCTATGTCGACCTCGATAATAGAGACTCGAACACATGTCTAATTCGGCCTCGAAAATGGAGACTCGAACACACGTCTCGGTCGACCTCGAAAATGGAGAATCGAAAAAACATCAAAGTCAAGCTCTAAAATGGAGACTCGAAAAAAACTCAAGGTTGGTCTCAAAAATGAAGATTCAAACAGACGTCAAGGTGAGCCTCGAAAATAGACTCGAACAGACGTCAAAGCCGGCCTCGAAATGGGAGACTCAGAAAGATGTAGGTTCAAACAAAAGCGAGGGAAATTTATGCCCAAAAAGAAATGTTGTGCGCCGTGGTTATCTCGATTGCTCTTAGTAGTTTCCTCTGTTGATGAAAGCTAAAAAAGTAAATATAATCGATTACCATTTGGATGCTCTTCAACCTTTCCCCTTTTGGTAACTGTGAAGATTCGAGGCCCCGGGTTTCCCGCGCGATATTTTTTCCATTTAGGTATTGTTTTAAGATTTTTCAGCTATCCCACTGCTTAATCAGCGCCCTGTATTATCACCGTCATTGACCAATCAGAACCGTTTATTTTCCCAACCTTTTTTGTGTGTTTCTAAAGATGGGTAAAAATAAGTTTTTTAGGGTTTTTTTTTGTAAATTATTATCGATCTCGCCTAAATAATATATGCTTGCCACTATTTTGTCTTTTGACATAGTTTTTTATTAAATAAAATCATGTTTTCATCTTGCCAAGGAAGTGTGTTCGCCGAATCGAAGTATGAAAAGCGTTAACCGTTTATTTTTCCTAGCTTCCCTTCGTGTTTCTAAAGACGGGTAAGAAGTAGCAGTTTTGGCGGGGTATTTTCTATTTTTTTCGTAAGTTTATATCCATCTCGACTAAATAATATATGCCTGCCACTATTTTGGCTTTTGATGTAGTTTTTCTTATTTTTTTTATGAAACAAGGAATTTTGTTCACAGAATCAAAGTATAAAAAGCGTTAGCCGTTTATTTTTCCCAGCTCCCCTTCGTGTTTATAAAGACAGGTAAAAATTAGGGTTTTGGGGGGGTATTTTCTATTTTTTTCGTAAGTTTATTATCGATCTCGCCTAAATAATATATGTCTGCCACTATTTTGGCTATTGACGTAGTTTTTTCTTTTTTTTATTAAATAAAATAACTTTTTCCTCTTGCCAAGGAATTGTGCTCGCCGAATCAAGGTATGAAAAGTGTTACCCTTTATATATACTCGCGCGCATGAGTTTGGCGTCAGTTGTTTTGAAATAGAAAGTCCTTCCGCTGTCTGCTCATTATGTTTGGTTCTAACTGACCACAATAAAAGAAAGGAATTTTTAACTAACCATCAGTTAAAACAAGATCGAGTGTAACTCTGAACTTACAGTTAACAAATTAGGAATATTACGAGGGGTTTTTTTTTTCGAAACTGCCTAAAAAATTTTATTTTTTATTCTAGTCTTAAAATAACGACTCAAAACAATGAAGTGAATGAGGCAAAAAGAAAGTAGCTAGAAAAGTAGCCCAAAAAATCGCGCAGGAAGTCAGGGGCCGCGAATCTTCACAATTACCCCGCTTTTTTTATTGATGCCAAATATTTTGACCTTTCCCTAGTAGCGTCGAATGAGGACTAGGCGTGCTTGGTTAGGCGATCACTGTTCGGTTTAACAAGTTCGAACCCGTTCGTGTTCGCGTATTTATCGCCTAATCCTAGTCAAGAGTCGCGACCAGGTGGACGGTGTAACAGTGGCAAATCCCCTGCTACACATTAACCTGGTTGAATGACGCGCCCTCTCTGCCTCAGGGTGTACTACGCAAGCGGCCGTCTGGTGTAGTATTGACCAACCTAATAGAGTTGCTATTAAGAGGATTGCGTTCCCTACCAGCCCCATGCCTGTAGAGGATCTGCGTCTATGAGTCTTCCACACCTTTTTCACTTCTTTCATATTCACCACTTTCTTCCAAGTCTTCTTCTTGATTCCTTGTTGGTTTTCGCATTAGATTTAATTCTAAATAAATTCCCTGGAGAGAGAGTTTTTCCCCGTGGCATTAAGATGTAAGGATTCGATTGTAGCCTTCCCACTCCTACCCTCCCACTCACCTCCGGTCAACTCCGTTCTCAGGTTTTGGACTCGGCGAGGAAGTTTAAACGGACCCAACCTCAAGACTAATGGAGTACCAGTTATTTATATTCCTTTTTGGTTCATTAATCTAATGGGGTTCTCTTCGGTCATCTTTTAGTGTCTCGGTTTTCACTATGGTAGTTTATTAGGGTCCCGGTTTTTTCTCTACGGGCGTGTTTTATGCTCATGATTTTCTCGGTCGTGTTTTAGTGTCCCGGTTTTCACTACTGTGGTGTTTTAGGTTTCCGGTGTTATTTACGTTCGTATTTCATGCTCACTAGTTTCTTTTCGGTCGTTTATAGCCTACAAATTTTCACTACGGTGGTCTTAAGTGTCCTGGTTTTCACTAGGATCATGTTTTATTGTCTCAATTGATACTACGGTGGTATTTTATGGTCCCGAGTTTCTCTACGGTCGTGTTTTAGGGTTCCGTGCTTTTACATTAGGACTTTAGAGTCCTTCTATTGTCTTCGTTCGTATTTTAGGATCGTGCTTTTCTCTACGCTTGTATTATTTTGGCGTTCCAGTTTTCTTTATGGTCGTGTTTTAGGGTCCCGGTGTTCTCTACACTCATGTTATACGGTACTGGTATTCTCGACATTCGTATTATCGGGTCTCGGTGTTCTCTAGGCTTGTATTTCATGGTCCCAGTGTTCTGTCCGTTAGTATTTTAGGTTCCTGGTTTTCTATACGTTCGTGTTCAAATGTCCCAGTTTTCTCTATTCTCGTGTTTTAGGATTTTAGTGTTCTCTACTTTCGTATTTAAGTCTACCGGTTTTCTATACGTTCGTATTTTATGGTCCTTGTCTTCTCAACGTTCGTATTTAGGGTCTTGGTTTCCTTTATGTTCGTATCTAGGACCCAAATGTATCCTGCGTTCGTGTTTTCGGGTCCCGGTGTTCTTAATATTTATATTTTCGATTCACGGTGTTCTTTAGGTTCGTATTTAGGAACCTGTGTTCTCTACATTCGTACTAAGCATGCCGGTGTTCTCTACAAGCGTATTATGCTGTCCCGGTTTTCTCTACGATCGTATGTACGAGCTGCAGTGTTCTCTACGTTCGTATTTAGGACCCCGGTTCTCCGTCGGTTATTCGAGTTGAGGACTTTTTCAATTTAAGTTCTTCTCATCCACGATACCGCTTTTACTTCCCTTTCTAATCATTCTTTTCCTCCAGTTCATCTCTCTTCTCTACCACACCGCGTAAGTAACATTCACACCCTTCCGACAGAGATTGCTTTCGGAAGACTGTTCCGATTTCCTCGGTTCCTTGTTGGACTTGGCTTGACGCCAGAGATCATTTGAATCCTTTTTTATATTTAAATTTATCTATATTATTTATATTATATAAGAGGAACCCCGTTTTAAAGAGCTAGATTCTTGTCCCGTCGGTTGTGAGTTCAAGACCACCCCAACGTTTGCTTTTCGGCTGTATCACGTGCACCCCATAATCCCAGATGATTTTTACGGAGTTCGTTAAAGGACCTTGTTGTTCTACGGAGTGAGGAGTTTGACCTCGATTTTCATGGACTACGGCCCCATTTAGGGTTCGTTCGCGTTCCAGTTGTCCTTACCATTCACGGTCCGTTTCTTCTGTCTGTCTACCCTTGCATACCTTTTTCCTCTTTGAGTGATTGAGAGACCGCGTGGTCTACCCTGAATGCCAGAGAGCGTGTCTTTAAGATCCATCTCTCTCAATGTTTTTTTTAATATTTGTTGCGTTCGATAAAGGTCTGTGGCCTTGAAAAACGCCATACAAAAAGCGTCATTTATTATTATAAAAGTGAAGGTGGTTAGCTGTTGTGAGAAAAACTTTACCCCCTTGCAATGTTACTATTTTTATTTACACATATTTTTTTCTTGTCTGTCGTCTCTCTTTTTGTACTCATTTGTCTTCTTGTTCGTTAAAGGGGGAACTCTTTTTTACACAATTACTGGCCCGGCAGCGAATTAGGCATTCGAGGATATCGCAAGGTTAACTATGGCGTTCGAGGCTCGTAGTGCGAGTACAACCTGTAGGTTAAGTTAAGTTTTGGAGGAAGGAACTTCTGTTAACATTTTAATAAACTCTTTAACACATAAAAAAACAGTAGCTTTCAACACTTTGCATCATGCGTGAAGGAAATAAACGACTGTCTCAAAAGATATTTTAATTCTTCTTACCAAGAGACTTTTCACAATCCAACACTGAAATTGCATTCGCGCTTATTACAGCACCAAATGCAACGCGAAGATGCCAATGAAAGTTTCATAATTTGTTCATTTTTGCATAGCTTTAACTTCGCTATAGCCTCGAACGCCCAATTCACTGCTGGGCATGTTCCGAAAAAATCCATATATATATATATATATATATATATATATATATATATATATATATATATATATATATATATATATATATAATTGTGAAATATGAAACTTAAATTTAAAACGAATTAAATCCAATGGGAATGAATGAGTAGTTGAAAATCAACGAGGAAAGGGATATGAAATAGGAACAAAATTAACATTGAATTTTTGTACGAAATTATGTGAACTTTCCTAACAAATTAATATGCTTATTAATGTGACTATATTTAATGGATCAGATCAAAGGTTATTATTCAAAGAAGGTTGAAGCTGAGATGTTGCTTACCGCATCAAGTACTGTATCCTGAAGATATCGAGCGTAACCTTAGAACCACATTGCGAGAGGTGGTTTATAATCGGGAATGGGTCAGGCTTAATAAGGTGAAGACCAGTTCTCTCAGATCTACCCATATGTTGCATATCGATACCTAGAAAATAGTCATCTAACTAAAACAAAAATTTATCTAATATCCAATAACTATTTGGAATTTCCTAAATTTTTAACTGTCCTATTTCGGGGACAGAATTCTTTTGGGGAATAATTAAGCCTTTCTAACATTTGCTTTCAATGTTATTTTTATCTTCCCCTATAACCTTACCGTTCCGTTAATTTGTAATCGTGGTTATAGTCCGACCGGGGTCCCGGCCCAGGCTAACCAAGACCGTTTTTTTTTCACCCCGCCCCCGACAAAATTACGACCCCGCTAATTAATAATCGTGATTCATAGAGAACATGAAAAAATACAAGGGAGACGTGCGCCATCTAGCTCACTTTATTATTTATTCATTCATTCCCTTTATCAGTAATGCGTAATGTACATCTTATACATTTTTTTACATTTTATTAATCATTTTTCGGTGTTGGTTAAGTAGGTATACCATATATCATCAAGCTACTGGTAAATTTGCGATTTATCGTCTACTTTCTTCTTAAGTTTACGATCTTTGCGTCTAGGTTTTAGTCGCGGGCGACTCTACATCTATATGTCGGTCGGTCGGTCTCCGTTTTGCTTCTTTTGTTTCGGTAATAACATTGTAACCATTTGGCCGATTCTAACGAATTTTGAAAACCTTATGTTGTTTTACCTTCTCTTTCGAATTACATAATTGTCAAGGTCCTTCCATGGTTAGTCCGTGAGTTATTGAAATTTTTGAAGGTCGTAAGGTCCTAAATCAAAATAAGTGAGGGCACGTGACTTTGGTCAGCAGACCTTGTTTCTCAGTGTTGAGGTTTCTGCTTAAGGTTTGTTGTTTTTTGTTTAGTTCCAAGTTAAGGTTTGTGGTCTTCCATCTAGTTCCTGGTTAAGTTTGCGATAATTTCCCTGCTTTTCTGTAAAGTTTGCTGTTTACATTCTACTTTTGGTTCAGTTTGCGGTCTTAAGCCTAATTTCTGGTGTTAACTTTGCGGTCTGTAGTTTAACTTCTGGTCAACTTTGCGGCTACTGTCTCGTCTTTTTTTTAGTTGCGGGTTCCCATCTAATTTTATGTTAAGTTTGCGATCTGTAAAACAGGCAAAGGCGTCGGTGTTGGACCGTTTATTTTTCAAGGCCCGTTAGCAAAGTCGATGTAACGCTTCTTCTAGAAAATAATATCGGGTTTATTTCTCGATTTATTTTCCGATTCCAAGACCAATATCCTTGGTGTCAGGAAAAGGGAATAAGTGGACTGACGAGAGTTGTTTTTACGATTTTTTTATTTCGTGAGAAGGAAATAAAAGTGGAATTATTGTTCTAGTCTCTACTTTGTTTTTCTGAACTTGAAATGGATTTACGAGACGTTATTTAGTAAGGAGGTAGCCGCTTTCGAAATCTGAACTCTAGCTGAATTTTGCAATAAATTATGGAGATGAGCGTATACATATATCGATTCAACTGGGACTAGGAGGTGCTGCAGTTACCCAATGGTGTACAAGGGGATGGGGGCTGCATTTTTTATTTTAGACCTATCAAATTTAAGCTGAAATTTCATTAGATGTCCGGTGGTATTTAGTGGGTTGAGTTTACTCTAATTCAGCTGGAGTAGTTGTAAGATTAGTACGATTTGGATATGCGCAAAGCGCATATCCAAATGTTACATTTTTCTTTTCTCTCATTAATTTGTTTTCGCCAAAATATAAACTCCGTTCCTTTTGCTTTTTACCCAATATATATGAGTGAATTATACTTGTATATTTTTACACATAAGCAGATATATACATATATGCACATTCAACCTAGAAAGGACGATATGTTTACAGGATTACGGTCGTCTATATGATCAGCAATAAAATGCTGGACATGTGGGCTTTTCAGTAATACTTTTATTATTCACTATTATTAGGTATTAATTTTAATATCATTTCTTTATGAATTGATTAAAATTAATTCAAATATTATTATTTCATTATTAGTTTTTCCTATGTAAGTGCAGCTCATTTACAGATGCGTATTTTCTAGTTAAGTTTGAGATCTTTCGTCTAGTTTTGGGTTAAGTTTATAGTATCCCGCATATTCTAGGGGTAGTTTTACGGTTTCTGCCTAGTTTCTAGTTAAGTTTACGGTCTACCGTCTAGTTTATAGCTAAGTTTGTGGTTTGTGTCTACTTTTCTGTCATTTTTTTTGCGATCTTCCGTCTAGTTAAGTTTGAGGTCTATTGCTTATTTTCTTGTTAAATTTGTGGTTGTCCGTCTAGTTTCTGGTTGTTTTAAAGTCTAATTTCTGATTAATTGTGGATCAAGTTATGTAAAAAATAGACCTCTCTAAGCCACTTTACCAAACCCACACTTAAACAAAAAGTAGACCGCAAACTTAACAAGAAAATGGGCTGTCGACCGCAAATTTAATCAGAAACTCGAGAGCACACAGCTACTTAACCAAGACCTGCTTTTTTACGAATCTCTATTAAAAAAAACGTTCTGGCGCCGATGCTATGTTGATTTTTTTTTTTATTTCCTCATAATAGTTTTGGTTTATTACTAAGACAAGACAAAACTAATGTGTAAAATACTTTTGCTTTTAGCCAAAGCGAAATAACTGTCTTAATCCGCCTGTATGTACCTGTTGTGTGAGTACCTATGACTGTATTTTTCCGTGTGCGCAAACGGGAGGTTAAAAACTGTGGAATGAGAAGTAAGTTGAAATCCGATTAAACACCGCTGTAAAGTTCAGCTCGTTATTAATTTTAGGATAAAAATGGACGCGAGGCGCCAAGACGACCTATTAAGTAGCATTAGTCTTGATAATTACCCGATGACTCCCGTCGAACAAAAAAGATTTTGCTGTCGCTTTCAATGAACGGCGGCGATAGATTCGAATTACTTGGAAGCGATAAAAAAAAATATCAGATCTACAGGGTGGTCATAAAGTCGTTGTGATAGTCAAATATATGCATATTTGAATTATACAAGGACGTTAGGCGAACTTTGAATCTTTGAATTGCTCATTGACTTCTGGACCACCTTGTATTCAGAAAAGAGGGGACTTTGAACACCGAGGCGTTCATCTGCTCGTCGATAGTCCTTTAGCGGAGATAAAGAAGAAGAATGTGTGTGTTGAACTAGACCAGTGTTTCCCAACCTATTTCGGACTAGTGCGCACTTTGGACGGAAAAAAATTTAGAATACTATAGTAAATTTATCTTTCATAGCAAGATAATACATAGGTATTAATGCAAAGAAAGATTTTGAATATAGTTGTTATTTTTATTATAAGGACTAAATGAAAATGCTAAGCCTCTGACTTTAAGTTTCATGCTGCTTAGAAGTAATCCCAGATCTCTTCCTTTTTCAATTTGGGGGCTGTTTCTTTGTTTAGTAAAAATCTGAGTAACTGCCCTAAAACCACGTTCAGCCTTATAGGAATTTGGAAAAGCAATGAACAAGAATTTATAGCTTGCCACAGATTGGTAACCTTTCAGAATTTTTTTTTTTGTAACCAAACTCCTGTTTTGATTATTTGAAGAGAGGCTTTAATTCGAAGTCATTTTTAAAGCAATTAACTCCTTTTGAATTGCAGAGTCGGTTTCATTTGTACAAGTATCAATAAATGGGTTTATTAGCCAGTCAAGTATTTTCATATTCATGAGATCCTGATATCTACAGCTCATGTCCTCGTTCAAAGAATTAAAATGGTCGCAAAAATCTAAAAGTCATCATTTAATATTGCGTTATCAGCCTCATAATCATTTTCTACTCGATCAAGATTTGAAAATTGCGATAGCTCCGGACGACCATAAGTATGCCTAAGGAGTGAAAGCTTGTCCATAAATGGGTGAATAACACATTTTGCTTTGGTAAGATTTTGCATCATAGCCTTGCAATTGCAAATTCAGATCATTGAATATATTGAATAAATCTGTTAAGTAAACAATTTCACATTTGCTAGCTAAGAGTTCGTCATTCAAACTACCTCTTTTAGAAATATGCATTATAGTGTTGAAAAGAGAATAAAATCGCTCTAAAGAGTTTCATTTGGATCATTTCACTCCATTATATAAAAGGAGACGATCAAATTCTTTGTCATTGTTGAAGGATAGTTTTCTAGAGATTCAGGAATTAAAGGGAATGTATTTTATTTTATTTATTGCTATGATCACAACACCAAGTGATTTATAAGACCGATCACTCAAGTTCCTAGCATGAAAGCCTCTATACCGCCCTGTTAATGCTTTAGTAGCGTCTGTTGCACAAGCAATTATATTGTTCATAGCGATTTATTTTTCTTGGAAAAACTGCTCAACCCTAGGAAACATAGATTCACCTTTAGGGTATGTTTCAAGTTTCGTTGCGAACAATAATTCTTATATTTAATTTTCCTACATTTAATAAAACGGTCATATCCTAAAAATAGCGTTTCATTGTCTGGGAGAGTAGATTCATCCAATTGTAAAAATATTGTTAATTTTTGATTATGTAATATAAGGTCTCCTCAATGTCCTGGGTCATTTCATCAATTCTTCTTTGCTTAGAATTAAGTTTAAGGGGCGGTGAACATGATCAAGGGTGGGGGGGGGGGTTCCACTTTTATTTCAAGTTTTAAAAAAAAATATTCATTATTTGTGTTTGGTAGTGTTTGTTTTTCTACAAACACTCCCAATTATCAACATTTGCCAAGGGCTCATGATGCATTTGACAGATCAAGTAACGGTAGAGTGGAATTATCAAAGCACCCCCTTTTTAACACAAAACGCCCACAAGGGGGCGATAGCACCCACGTTCGGAATCAATGGCCGAGAGTAAAAAGGTGCGGTAGAAAACTTCAACCAGAAATATATATTGAAGATTGGTGGATATATTTGTACTGATAGATTTCTTGTAAAGAAAGTGATGTATATGGAGGATGTGAGAAGTGTTGAATATATATATATATATATATATATATATATATATATATATATATATATATATATATATATGGTTAAAAGGCTATTTTGGGCAAACACAGTCTTCATCAAAGCCCTCGGAAGTTGCTCTTCTCACATACACGAGAAGGTAACACTTAAAATAGGCGTTCTCTCAGATAGCTCCATCCGAAAGCTTTGAGGAAGATTGTGTTTGCCAAAAATAGCCTTTTGACTGCATAATTAATGGCGTTACTGCATTAATTTTTCTTAATTTATAAGGTGTGGCGAAGATGGAGATTAAAACCAATTTTCCATCCTCTTCGAAAAGCAAGGGTGACACTTAAAAACGCCAATCGAAAGATAGTTTTTTGGCTATCTGAGAGAACGCTTATTTTAAAGTGTTACCTTCTCGTGTATGTAAGAAATAGCTTTTTAACTGGATAAGTAATTGCGTTACTGCGATAATTTTTCTTAAAATATATATATATATATATATATATATATATATATATATATATATATATATATATATATATATATATATATGCAGATCATTCTGTATGAAATAGGGGTCGGAAAGATACATATGTACGAGCACTTAAAGCTGAAGTGCACACACTCCTTCAGATGTCATCTGCAGCATACCTTTAACTCTTTGTGGGACCAGGAGGGCATGCATGCCCTTCCTTAAGGTTTAAAGGCTTAAAAAAATAGCAGGGGCTTTATACCTCTGGCACACCTTAACAGGTACATGTTAGAAGACGTGGGTCATCTGGTAAGAATGTTACCACAGTCTTTCCATCCACAGAACGAGACATGATGGAGTCTTTCTCTCAAGGCTTTCGTGTAAACTAAGTACATTCGGCCCTCATAAACCGACTACTTGTACCTACGCTGTGATCCAGACCATTCCAACTTTTCTCATCTCGAGTTAAGAGATCATATTTTATCACTCTTGAATTAAAGCGAATTAATCCCAACTTATTTTCATCTTCAGATCACCTCTAGTTAACCAGTTTCAGCTCTAATTTTCTGTCAATTTATGCCCTTTCTAATCGTGTTTTTCTTTGGTCTATCTTCAGCCAATTTCCTCACGAGGGGGCGGGGGCTTGGGGATTTACTGTACGAATTTACTTTGGGGGGGATTTAGATGCATCGGGTCTTCTTTTGGGGGAAGGCCAGCGCCCTACTTAAGTTGTCTTCCTGAGTAAAAATAGACATTTTAAGGATTTCAAAGGAGCGACACCGGACTGGTAGACGCAAGTTCTTCGATTACTCGAAGGACATCGGCCAACAGCATCCTGTTAGTAGGATTTCCCCTAAAAAGTTAAAATAAAATTGTCCTTGTTGGCTTTCAGTTTACTTCTTTTATAATTCAAGTGTCACTCAGCCCCTGCTAATGGGGACCCATTATCTCATTCTGCACCTTATCCTTTTCCCCGCAAGGGGGTGGATGGTAGAGTGGGGGGAATACCCCTGCTTAAACTAAAACCTGGGGTTACGAAACGACCTCCCAATCCCAATGCCCCCAAAGAAACTGCTGTCCCCGCCCCTCTCTCTCTCTTTGTTCGTCATTTGCACCCCCTTTTAAAGCTCCGACTATCTTTTTCGCGTCTGTTTAGACCCAGCAAAAGGTGACAGATGGTGTTAAACGTTCTTTAAAAAAACTGTTGTTTAGGGAGTACATTCAAAATTAGGATCTTTTTAATTTTTACTATGTATTCGTAGGCGAATTAATAGTTAACTCTTTAGTATAGTAGTTCACTATCATCGTATAAATTGGTTAATTAAGTTAATAGCTCCCCCTCGCCCTTTCAATCGTGGACAATTGAAATAGTAAAAATAGTCATTGAAAAATTGACTAGTCGGAAAACCTTCAAGTAGACCCACGTCGATTTTTTATAAACCATTTTACTATTTAATCTTATAATAGGAAATCTAAAATAACTAGTATGTAGACTAGTAGCTTTACCATTCGCTACTATTCTCCGCTCGCAGACGAGATTTGCATGTTGGCTTTTTTATTCAAATTTGGCGGCCAGTTGCTGCCAAGCGACTTAAGCTAATTATAGTTTATATCAACAGCTAATTACATGCCGCACTCTCAACCCAGCTACCTTACCCATATTCAATGCGAATAAAAAAAGGAGTTTTAGTAGATGACAATGGAGAAGTCTTCTGGACCTTTCACTCTTGAATAGACCGCATTATTTTTTTGTCTCCACAAACCGACGGCTGCGCGATTTTCACCCAAGGACTAAATATCGATCGATTCAACCGGGTTCTAGGATTGAATCCAAGGCTGTCTGGGCATGTTTGAAGCGGCAGGCCACTCTATTAGGAGCAGCTAAAGGAAAGCGTACCCAAGTACAGTTCAGCGTCCCCCAAACCTTCAAGGTTAAGAAAAGCGTACCTAAGTACAGTTGAGCCTCCCCAAAACATCCAAGGTTAAGAAAAGCTTCCCCCAAAACTTCATAGTTAAGAAAAGCGTCCCCATAAAATTCCAAGTTAAGATACGCCTCCCCAAAGTCGTTGGAGATGTTTTTCTTTACCTTCTCCCTCTATTAGACCCATGAATGCCCATGGAGTTACATTGTCGTTTATCTTTAACGTTCATTCAAGAGGCGGAGGATTTTCGTCAGGTTCAAGTCCTCAGCCCCGATTCTCGCCACTCGGTTGGACCCCGATTCTCGTTTACCCGAGGCAGATTATTACATTTACTCGCTGATTAGATTAGAGCCAGAGTCCCTTTGCCCGTGTACCCTTAAGTCACAGATTAGGTCGGGTTTCGTTCTTTTATGGCTGCGGGCATCTCGAATGTTATGCCCCGAATCTGTTAAGATAATGCCCATCAAAGGGATACTTATCTATGGTCAAAATTGAGGGAGGTTTTGGGCCTTAATCGGGTTTCCCAATATTTCGAGTCGGCTGTGGTTGGTGTGCAGTCAGATTTTTAACCTTATTTGAATCTTTACACGACGCTTCAACATCTACCAGTTTTCCTCACAAGGTGGGGTAGGTGGGCTTCAATGACACTACAAAGTACCCCCTACCCTCTGTTGGCCCCATTAAGCACAAAGACACGCATTATTTTGCCCACCCCGAATGGCCGTTCGCTGGGGGGCGGGGGAGGGGGCTGTGGACAACATCATCTCGTCCAGTCAGGGTTCATCTTTGGGAAAAAGGCCCCAAGCACTTTCCCCTTCACAAAGCCCCTCCATTCACACCTAGCACACTATACCATCTACTACCTCTTCGGTCAGTCCTTTCTCTCCCAAACATTCATTCACACAATCAACCCCACTTTCACGCGGACTTCCACCCCTTCTCACACCCTGACACTCAAGTATTCTCCTCCATCCATTCTTCTTTATATCCCGTTACCACCCAATAACACTTAGGTCACAACTTCATTCACACCCGACTTCACATCATACCGCACCAATTACCGTCATTACGGATGGCGATCGTGGGATAATACCTTCGGGGGCCCGGATTCCCGAGCAAACGGCTCACTATCCGGAATTAGTCGCTTTTACGACATGAGCTGGACGGCGGTATGGGTATTCTTCCTCCTCCACATACCGGCAATTATCAGAAAATGGGAAACAGTATGTTCAAGTGTTGTTTGGGAGAAGCAGTAAGTTGGAGATCCAAGTATCGTCATGCTGTCCTCCAAAGTCATTAGGATTGTGGCTCAATTATTATTATTTGTTAGAAAAATATTTTCAACCGATGGACTTTCCTCCCTCCTTTTTTTCGTCTGTCTGCCACTCTTTGTCCGTCTATCTTTCACGTGTCTGGGTATCTCTTTTCTGCTTAAGGACCTGCGGTGAGTGTTCGGAGCTCTGTTGTTGAAAATTAAGAAGGAAAGGAGGTGGAGAGCGGTCAGTGCGTCCGCACTTTCTCGTTTACGAAGACCTTGGGATATTTTTAATGAGACTATGCCTTCTGTCCCCTAATTGGGGTTTTGGGTGAGGATAAGCACATTTTAAAAGCGTGGGATCAGGAGGGGAGTTCCTTACCCCCCTCCCTTCTGGGAAGGCATTCAACTTTTCCAAAACAATCAGTTTATTGCTTACCCTTAAGCCCTTTATTAGCCAGTAAAGGGAGGTTGGTATTAACATTATTATTATTATTAGTTCTAAATTTAACTTAGATAATTCTTGAGGCTTCAGGAAAACTTGTTTTATATTAACTTTATTTTTTTACTATTACTGAACTTTCATCTTGGACTTATGACATCTTCAGAGGGTTTAAATGTCCTAAAGTCCCATGTCAAATATATAGAACCAATTCGAGGGACAACGAAGGTTGTGTTTCGTGCTCCTTTCAGGTACTTTGAGAAGTACCTAAATTACGATCTTGTACAGGTGATCGCCACTGGTAAAGATGGCACTTCACACCATTCCCTACAGAAGGCTGGATGATGTACCAGGGGAAATGGCCCTTCTACGACTAAAACCTGGACGAGCTGCGCACCCTCCCTACCCTAGTGCCCCATGGGAAACTTGTGCTCTCTCTCTCTGGTCGTCTCTTGTACCTATTTTAAATCTCTCACTCTCTTTTACACGCTTTGGCTAGACCCAACAAAAGGTGAAAGAGGACGTTAAACTTTCTGCTAAAAAACATCATTGGAGAGATTAATCCGATAGACAGAAAAGGAAAGGTCATTTAACCCAATTGAGTGTCAAGTAGTAGCTGCACGTTGTGAAGGGGTAGGTAGCAGATGGTTTAGCGTGTGATTGTATCTTCCTTGGCTCCTTAGTGGACTTTATATAGATGTATAGTTGACCTGCCTCGTTCTATGGCAGAATTAATTAATTTTAACATGTGTAGTGTATTTTCAGCCCTACCCAGGAGGCATTTTCTCAAAAAGTCTTATAATAAATCTACTTTTTTGATATTTTATAGATTAAATGTTTCCCTGCAAATGTCACAATGTAACACATGGGCATAAAAATTCCAGAGATATCCCGGCCTTGACTGAATACAAAATTAGTTAAAATCTCCTTAAATTACAAATACTCGAAGGTATTGGCTCGTCTGACATAAACGATTTAAGCCATGTAATTGATTACCATCGGTCTCGGTTAATTTACACTTGTAATGATTTTCATAAAAGAAAAAAAATACTGAATCTACATCCTTAACCATCCAAATAGCTTGGTAGGGAAAGTTAGGGTTTCTCGGTTCTCTTAGAATCAATTTTTAATGAAACTTTTTCCAGCTGGTCTTCATAATATGGCAACACTAATGTTATGTTTTCGTTATGCTGCGTTACGTCCTTCAGAGGCTTCAACGATGAAGAAGTCTTTCATCATAAATAAACGTGCAAAAGGCACCTCTGTTTATGTTATGGCGGACAAATTAGTTGGCCATTTGGACACGGTTAGACGATTTATGAAGAACACTTCGCTAAGAAAGAATCGACCCGATTGTGCGACCTCCAGATTGTGACAGCTATGGATTTGATGAATATTGACCCTCAGTTACGTGGAAACCCGGAGAAACAGGCAAAGTCCTTTTCACCACCATTGGTCGTCCCCATGTACCGAAGACCACCAGGAACCGTATCATATGGCCTATGGCTTCCGTGCAGCTCCCATGAAACTACCTCCTTTAACGCCTCGTCACAAGACTTTGAGAGTTCACTGGGCCCAGAAGTGCATGACGTTGGACATGAGTTGCGTTCTTTTCACTGGCAAGACAGCGCAACCCTGGACGGACCTGACGATTGGGCAAATGGTTGAGTCTATTTCGGAGATGAGTGTTACAAAGGTTTGCGAGATCAACATCAGAGAGGAGGAGTTATGTTGTGGACTGGTAAAATTGAACACATACTTGTTGGCCGAGTCAAGGTGCCTGATGTGGTTATAATGACCATAACCGCCCAATTTTTTGATGGAGGTCTTGGATCCCTGGCTAGATGACATACTGTTGTCAATTCTAAGGACTCTAGTTTTTATGCCTCGAACGCTCCATCCCACTCTGCCAAGGCCATCCAAACGTCCCTAGGCTTTTACGGCATACAAGGGGATAAGGTGATAGTGTGGCCGCCAGCCTCTCCGAATCTCAACCTAATCGAAAATTTGGGGTCCATCATTAAACTTTTCGTCTAAAGAAGTCTTATGGGGGACCATCAAAGCTGCAGCAGAGACAGTCAAAACTGTTCCTATTGAGAAGTTGACAGATTCTATGGATGATAGGGTTTTTGAAGTCATCTGTCGAAATGGAACTCATGTGGGCAAATAATTCATTATGCCCATCAATTGTGTATATTAATTATTGTTTTCTGATAAATATATACGCAAGGTATGCTTAAATGTGTATAATTATCCCTTTTTTCTCCGAAACATGTCTAGATGGACTACTTTCATTCAAAAGCTATTAGCGTGGTTCGCCCATAAAATGATGAAACTAAAATAAGAATTAAAGGATGTAACACAGCATATGAAAACATAACATTAGTGTTGTCATATTTTGAGGAGCAGCTGGGCAAAGTTTCATCAAAATTGTTTTACAGAGAACCTAGGAATCCAAACTTTCCCTACTAAGCTACTGCGAGGTTCAGGGTATGCTTTAATTTGAGAAAATATCCAACTTTAACCTTTCGGATGAGACTTTAAATGTAGCCACTTTGTCCTAAATATAATTATTAATGATATTATTAATGACCTTAGAATCACTTCCCCAGATAAGTGACATTATTTAGCCCGAGATGTTAATGAGTAGATGTCTGTCTTCTCTCAGAATACTACCGAAGGAGGTATGGAAAACTTTATACCGAAACTAGTCGTAAATAAATATTATGCTTCTTTCAAGTGGTTTCTATTAACATTTAATCAACTCTCTATTGAGCATATATATATGAAAAAAGTTCACAAACTACACATGAGTCACACCCTCAAAGGAAAAGTGAAAAACGATTCCGAGCACTTCACTTTCGTCTTTATTCTTAAAGACTTTCTCAAGGGATGAACAGGAGGCAGGACATACATTGCCTTAAATAGACGAAGGGGGGATTAGACTATCCACCTCTGAACCCTAATTAGGGGGTACAAAACCCTGAAAGAACTTTATTTGAGAACTCGTTGATGGAGATACATTCTAATATATTTCTCGAAATTTAATTCCTGCATTTTATGACTGGTCTGGCACTGTTCCAGTTAATGCGATGGTTAACATTTTACATTAGGGTGATGAATTTTTTACTTTTTTTATCAAAAATTATTTCCTGTAGCACGAATGAATGAACTTTTGCCTATTAATGACAAAAATTACTTTTATTCCATTGAAATATTGAAAAAGGTCACGCACAAACCACTTTGAAATATAAAATAGGCCATTTTAGCATTTTATATGCGTTAAAAATATTTATATTAAATATATATCATCAAACAGACTTGTGCAATAATTTATGTACCATAGAATTGTATAGAATTTTCCAGAAAATCATCACATCATCGCTTGGGCGATTTCTGTAGAGTTCCAGAATTTTGTTCACCGCCATTTCGCGTGCGGTATATAAGCGAGATGTTTAAAGCGGGTAGTTACTAGTTCAGTTTTAACGGCGTTGATATTATTATTGCCTTATTATAATTGTTTTGTATTCTCCAGCGTTGATTGTAAAGAGATCCTGCTATTATTTGGTAAGCTACATTTAACTCTCTCACTAATTATATAATATAATAGCATATAATATTTTATTAGTGTCTGCCTTCTCTCTTATTTTTTATAATTGTAATTTACTTGTTTTTTAATAAAATATATAAAAGTTCAATAACAGTTTCTTTAATTTGTTACATATTTAATATTTAGGTTTATTTTTTATTTCAGTTGCTGAGTACAAAAGATGCGTTCAAGAAGAGCTTTTTTAACACGGAGAAGAACAAGAAAACTTGGACAAATAACTTAGTCCAGTTTCAAGCACCGTTAAGAAGAGGCAACGTGGTAGTTTATGAAGCACCCTTAAGTGAATGGAGTCGCATGCCCCTAAAAATCCACGTCATTGGAAGCTTCAAATTTCTTGAATTCACCTCCAAAGAACGGAGGGAGAGGATCGGCCTAATTTTTGTGGAGCTAAAAGCCCTATGGAGCAAAACATTGAACTTCCCGCATGTATCTGATCAAGCCATTTGTGCAAAACTAGAAAACCTTCTGAGAGACTATGAGTACTGCAGAAAGAAACAAAACTTTAATTCTTTCAATGAACTGTTTGACGTGACCAAGGTGAAAGGCAACTAACTGGTTGTGCAAAGAAGATGAGAACCTCTATGAACAGCAAATTTTGACCAAAGGCCAGGTTGGTTATTCCACTGGTAAACCTGCTAGTGCCAAGACCATCCACCCATCCAAGCGAAATAAGGCAATGGAAGCAACTGTGTCCCCACTTTCCAGCTCAGCACCACTTGATTGTTCTGAAACTAGCACGGACTCATCCAATAACAGCGAAGACAGTTCTTGGGAGGATGAGAATGCAGCATCAACGAGGAAAAGGAAGCATAACCCAACAGGCTTAGCAAGACTCCATGCTACAAGCTCAACGCTGTGGCCCCACAGAGCAGCAAAGGTATGTCGCCAGCTTTCTGGTGAGGCCATTGAAATCCCAACCCCATGTCAGTCAGCAGTCCACAAGGCTATCTACACGAGAGCTGCTCAGATGAAGAAGCAATTGGTGAGCATGCTTCATCTGGAAAAGTGGAGCTTACACTTTGACTGCAAACGCATTGAGGATTCCTCAAGAATAAAGCGAAAGAAATAAAGTTGGCTGCGCTCAAATTGAAGAATGGGAAAGCTGTAACAATTGCAAAAGGGCTCCAGAGTGTGTTAGAGGAGTTCAACCTGTGGGGATCAATTGTTATACTTGTCGCCGACACAACAAGCGTGAATACCCGCAAAAAGACAGGCGTTGTTGTTCGACTGCAGCAAATGTTCGAAGATAAAGGTCACCCCTAACCCAAGTTCATCAGTTGCCAGCACCATGTCCTGGATCGGATTCTTCGCGTTGTCATGGACGATGAGCTCCATGGGTCGACTAAATCACCAAACATAGAGTACTTCTTTGTGGAGGATTTGACGAGCAATTATGATAAATTGAAAGCAGCCTTCAGCAACGGTAAAACTGAGATTAAGGAAACAGACGGCTGGAGAGACGACATGAAGTTTCTCTATCACCTCACGTGTGTCTTCCGTCACTTCACCGAGATGAATGAGGTCCCCTTTGTAAAGTTTCAAAAGATCCCAAACATCAGCAATGCACGTTGGAACTCTCGTGCCATTCTAGCCCTTCTTGCGTTCATTCTGATGCCTGACACCTATAGCAGGCTGCTTAAAATCTGTTCATTCATTTCTCACTCATGGGCTAACCATTGGTTCAGCACCCACTTGATCCGCTCTGAAGAGTTTTATGAACTATCTGCAGCTCTGACTGAATACCCAACAGGTCTCAAATGCTTGAAAACCCACTGGAAAACAGATAAATCTCCAATCAATATTGCCCGAAGCAACCAGTGCTGTGAGCGTGCGGTCAAAGTTATGCAAGACTTGCACGGGTCCTGCCGCAACAAGGACAACCTTTCACTGAGATTCATCCTGTCCAATGACATTATTGTAACTAATTTACTTCCTTGTGTGTTTGATGATCCTATATAATGTTATATATATGTGACTCATAAGCTTGTGTTCAATCTTGTATATGCTGCCAGTGACTTCAAATACTGGACAAAAAAAGCTGACAAATAAAATTTTTAAAATCATTTTGTGCGTGAGGTTTTTTATCAAATCACGTTGAAAGTAAGGTTTTATATAATCTTTAATTAAAGCTCATCAAATTATGACACAGGGACATGAGGCTGTAAAAAAGTCATCACCATATTGTACATATGAAGAAAAAGCGCAGATTGTTCACTGTGATTACGTACATTGGCTTGATGTTGCTTAACCAGGCCATCTAATTCTTTCCCGGTTTGTCCATAATAACATTTTTGGTCAGTTGTTGCAGCCTATCGAAAGCGCTCGGAATCGTTTTTCACTTTTCCCTTATGGGTGTATCTGCAAATTTGCATATATATATATATATATATATATATATATATATATATATATATATATATATATATATATATATATATATATATATATATATATATATATATATATATATATATATCACTAACTCTATAATTTAAGGAGGGAATTTTTTTGAGTATTTGAATAATAATTTCATCTTAATTTGGTTATGACTTATGTTTTTTTTTATCAAAGTTATTTCTAATAATTCTTTTATAATATCAAATAACAAAATGGTGAAGTTCAGAAAATTGATAAAAAAGGTAACCATGGCTGCTTTTTTTAGATTTTAAATTTTAATCTTAGGAGCGAAGCCATTGCCTGGTATATATATATATATATATATATATATATATATATATATATATATATATATATATATATATATATATAGTGTAGCTATGATTTATTTGAAGAGGATTTTTTTTAATCTATTTTTTACCCTTTTTAGCACATTTGTCTGAGCGTAGGCAAAATCGGCTTAATTTGAGCTGGACGTCAAATAGCTTTTAACATCTCTGATAAGCCATTGATTGCCAGATTGTATTTTTATTTTTTATGGAGTTTGAATGGCACTTTGATATAGGACATGGAGTATTTATTGTCTATGTGTGGAAGCATATATGATTCCCATACCTACACTACAATTATGATTCTGTGCTCGTTAAAGTGAATCTAAGTTTACACGAACTTGTGTACATGTTTGTGTTTGTACATGAACCTGTATATTCTCGATGAATCTCAGGGACTTTGAATAAAATTGAAATTTAAATTGAATACTTAAAAATATTGACTTATAAATTAAACAAAATTAAAGGGGGAAGGGGGGGGGAAGCTGCAAATGACAAGTGTAGTTTAATTAAGCCTTTTAGAAATGAAGAAATTTGAGAACGCCCACAATGAAATCCTTAAAAGATTGGAATTTTAGGTAAGGTGAAGCCCCTCAAAAGGTCGCCCTACTAAGAAGTATTTGAAGATTAGCATATACCCAAGTGGTCCATCCCCCTTACCTATCTCCCTTTCAAACAAAATTATTCCAACTCACAATCTTGAATGTTAGGCTTATTTTCTCAATTCTATTCATTTTTTTATATAAAACTTACTAAAAGCTTTTCAATCTTAATCTCCTCTGAAGAATCTTAATAGGCTAAGATAGAAAATACTTGTGTCAAGAAATTGCGGCTAAAAAAAATCACTCTTTTGAAGGAGGGGAAAAGATCTTCCCAATTTGGGGTATGATAATCGTTTTCTAGACTCTTGGATCAACGGAACCTTTGGGTCTTTTTAGTTTAGGCCTTATGGTGGTTAATGGTGTATCCACCATTCTTCACTAGAATCCACAGGCCGCTTAAATCAGGTTGTTAGGTTGACGTCTGATTAGGCCTCGACTAATCAGGTGCTGTGGACAAGGAAAGAGCTGAGATTCTGTTTGTCCTACGTGCTGAATACCCGTGTTAGAGCATTTGTGCCCAAATTAAGACACCTGTTTATGATACAAAGAGATAAGGGCACAGATAAGGAGTATTTTTATACCCTTATTTAAGTCGGAGTCTTATTATCAGCCTTTGACCTTCCGCTTTAGCTATTCATAAGTGTTGTCCAGGTGAAAAAGGACTGATTTTGGGGTTGGTTGGTTGGTTAAGAAATAAATGGAAGGTTGGGTAATCTAAAGAGAACATCTGAATTCAGTTAAAGAAAGAAGATTATCGATTAAGGAAAAATAAACCTTAATAGTGATAATTTTTAAATCAAGTAAGGATTAATATTTCAAGTAAGATCACTTTTCATTGTATGAAAAGAACAGAATTGAATATGAATATAAATGGAATAGAATTAAATATGAATAGAATATAATGGAATCTGACCGGAATAGAATTGAAAATTAATACAATAGGATGAAATATGAATGGAAGAGAATTCATATTTGCTTTCTTCGCCGCCGTGCTGACGGCACTCAGCGCCCCGTCCGGCCCCAGCTTAGCCTCTTCTCCTTCTTTCTGCTAGATTGCCAACGGCAATCTAGTAACGCTATGGCTTTTGCCATGATAGGTGATATTGGGGTGGTGCCATAGCCTTTGAATCAAGGTCTTCCAATACCCTTGTTTCATCCATCTCTGATGTTATGGTGCTATACAGCATGCTTTCCTGTCCTGTCTTACAATGAAGAAGACTAGATTGTCTGATGGATTTTCCAGGAGGTTTTCCTTCTCTTGGCTTCTCTTTTTTTTCTTCGTTGAAAATCCACTGCTACTGTTTCCCTTTGGATGTGGCGTCCTTAAGGGTTTTTTGTTTGCCTTGCTCAGATGTGATGGCTCCATCTGAGTGGACCTTTTATTTTCCATCTCATATACCTCCTCTATGGGAATTAATTCTTTTCATCAAACCTTAATTTTACTTTTACTCGTCTTATTGGCTGGTGATGTTGAGTTGAATCCTGGTCTGTGGACTTCATAAGAATCTCAAAGATCTTACGATGGCTGCTACCAATCATGACATAATTTTCTGTTCTGAAACTCTGGTTTCCAACCAAAGAAATACTTCAGAGCTGCTTATACCAAATTTTAATAAGCCTGCCCTTATACTAAGGGACTCATGACTGCCTGCTTACTGCCATGGCCTCAATACAGTCTGTTGATGTAAAGGCATCCTTCATTTTTGTTGGAGACTTAAACGCTCATCTTCAAGATTGGTTGGGTTCTGTATCACCAACCAATCGAAATGGTCTTGAAGCTGATTGAGGGTCATACACACAATTCTGGGAACTGCCAGGATCTGTCGAGACTTCTGTTCTCGCTCCCATAGGTACCTTTGATCATAATCCCATCCATTGCAGAATTTGTCTTCAATTCACTGTTCCTGACATAACTATCTCCCGTCAGGTATATCTCAAATCTAGAGTCAATTGGGACAATATATACATGGAAGTTGACCGTATTCAGTGGAATACTATTTTTAATTCTAGTGACCCAGTATTAGCTCTGAATACTTGTCTTCTTAATATTCTAAATTGAAGGGTTCCATCCAAAATAATTAAATCCCGTGTCAAAGATAAAGCTTGGTTTGACGATGATTGCAAGTGTGCCTTTGATGACAAACAGGCTGCTTACCACTTGTGGAGACGCAATCGAAGCCTGTGGCTTTGGGATAATTATGTTGCTCTTAGAGCTGAGGCTCAAAGAATTTATAATGCTGCTGAAGCTGCTTATAATTCTCATTTACAGGGTGTTCTTGCTGGAGCTACTCAGCCACACAAATGGTAGGGCGCCCTTAAGGCTTAATTGTTTGGTGTGGACTCGAGTATGGCTTCACTACGTGAACCTGGTGGTTCCATGTCTTTTGAGCCCTTAAATAAAGCTAATTTGCTAATTAATACCTTTATAAACAAACAGAGAGATCAGGAGTTGTTGATTCCCTTGACTTGTTTCCACTTTCCTCAGTTAAAATCAGTTACCTTTAAATCAACTGAACTTAAAAAGTATCTTCTTGATCTAGATACTTAATAATGGTGGGACAAACCCGGATGGCTTTTTTTCCCTTTTCTTCAAGAAGCTCGCCCCCATTTTGGCACCTAAATTGGCTGTTGTTTTTAGGTTGCTTCTGAAGACCGGTTCTTTTCCATCTTGTTGGCGTAAAACAAACATTACTCCCATTCCAAAGGGAGCATCGGCTTCAACTTTATCATCTGAATAGCGTCCTATCTCAATCACACCTATCTTATCTAAGATCTTTGAGAGGCTCCTTGCTAAACGATTGACCCTGTATTGTGACAAAATTGGTGTGATACCTGATTCACAATTTGGGTTCCGCAAGAGTGTGGGAACTTGCGATGCACTCCTAACACTGACTCATGACCTTCAGTCCTCTTTGGACTGTGGGCATGAGTCGCGTGTTGTAGCTATTGACTTAAGCTCAGCCTTCGACGTTGTTAATCATAAAGCTCTAATTTATAAACTGCAAAGTTATGGTATTGGTGAAAGCCTTCTAAGTATTTTTAAGAATTTTTTGACAAATAGAGCGTTCTTAGTCCCTTATTTTTTTATAATTTTCACCTCTGCCTTGGTATTGGCCTTGAAAATAAACTGATATCGTATGCCAATGACACAACTTTGTACTCCTCAATTCGATCTCCATGTAACAGAGGAGAAGTTGCAGCATCTCTAAATAGGGATTTGGCCAAGATTACCTCTTGATTTCAACTTTGGGGCATGAAGCTTAATGATAATAAGACGCATTCTACTACCATTAGTAGATCCCGTACACTGGATCCAGCTCATCCCAGTTTCTACATATCAGATGAACTTATTTAGGAAGTGGATGATTTACGTCTTCTTGGAGTAATTCTTGACTTGAAGCTAACTTTTGAGAACAACATTCGTTTCTTATCCTCCTCAATTTCACAGAAGACTGAATTACTTCGTAAGTGTTACAGAACTTTTGGTTGTAACTCTACAATTATCAAATCTTTTTATGCCTTCATTCTGCCTCATTTTGGATATTGTGCTCCTGTTTGGATGTCTGCTGTTAATTGCCATCTCAAGTTGTTGGACAGAGCGTTGAACTCAATTAAGTTTATATCACCATCTCTGTCCCTTGATTTGGATCATCGGCGTTAGGTTGGTGCCCTTAGCATTTTTTTCAAGGTATTTAATGCTATTCAGCATCCGTTGCACGCAGCTCTACCTGATATTTTTAATCCAGTTCGCGTGACAAGGTATGCTCTTAATCTTAATGACTTGGCTATGAATTTTATGAATGTTAGTACGACACAGTTTTCACGGTGTTTTATACCATCGTTAATCAAAACGTGGAATGCTTTACTCAACGAGAGTGTACACTCAAGGGATATTTCTTCATTTAAGTCCCGTGTGAATGCATTCTTGAAACAGTAGTTTTTTTATCATCTACTATTTCTTATTCATCTAGGTTTACTATTAGCCCTTCATTTTCTTTATGGCTGCCTTTGCTTTTTTTCAGTACCATTTTGGTAATTTGTGTGGAATCAATTTAGCAGTTGTGTTTGCACCCTGGAGGGAGGCTTTGGTAGCTCTCAGAATAATAATAATAGAATATAATGGAATATGCACGGAATAGAATTGAATATGATGGGAAAGAATTGAATATGAATGGAATAAAATTGGATATAAATGCAACCGAATTAAATATGAATAGATTATAATTGAATATGAACAAAAGCGAATTTCAATGGGTATAAGTGAATCTGAATGGAATAAAATTGAATATGAATATAATAAAATCGTATATCAATAGAATAGAATTGAAAATTAATATGAATTTTAAAGAATCATGTGAAGGAGGACACACTACTTCCAACAAAACCTCTACCACACCGCACTCTAGTGTGCTGGAGCAACCTTAGCACCAGGGACAAGCGGAAGTCACTCCGCTCATCAGAGTACTTGGAAAAGCAACGCGTTCGAACCTCCACAGCCGAGGACATTGAACCAATATGTGGCGTAGTCTTCGTAGTTCGGTTCGTCAGACGCCGCTGCGTCCGGCGAGTGTGGCCAATTCGGAGGCGACATAAAATGACTTGACAGTCTCGATGCATTGGACAATAGGCCCATGTAAAAAGCTGTCGTAATGTCAGGCAACTTCCTGTCCACTTTCTCCTAACTTCTTGGAGTGTCTCAAGTTTGTCTGGGCAGTATAGGCACCGTCGAAATCGGTCGCAGACAAAATGAGAGCATTGGCGACTGTAGGAGACGCTGAACCCAAGCTTCATGCACTGGATACTGCGTAAAGCGGGTGACATTTCCCATGCATTGACAAGGAGGATCCTTGTAGGGGAGGTGCGGAAGGCACCAGTCACCGAGAGAAGAAAGGCGTAGTGGATCGAACCACCATTTACAAGAAAGAGGTTCTCTGATGCATGAGAATAAATCTCGCATTCATAGTAAATGTTTGAGCCAACAAAGTGGTCGAAAAAGACCACCTCACACGTAGGTAGAATCGACGATCTTGTTAAAATGACATAGGTACGAGATACTGTCTGGACCTTGGGGTGTATCCGCTTAAGAACAGACAGAGTAACGCAACTTGTTAGGCAAAGACCAGAACATTAAAGAATTCCCTGCCTCTAGAGGTGAATTCCAGCTGGCGGAAGCAACTACTGACGGAACAACATCCCAGCTAGAGAAGGTGGAAAAAGAAGTTGCAAAATATTCCGCCACGGACTCTGGGTCCGAGATAGACTTCTCGTCTTCATGAAGAACGGGTCCGTGTTCTTCTAAAGGCTTACCCCAAATCCTTTTGACATGCTTCCACACATTTGCATGAAGGGCTCTCCCATTGAATAAAACACGTAGGCTAAAGTGGCCACCTTTAAGGAGTAAGTCCTAGCACTGATACCTGTAGGCCGCAAGGTGCCAAACCTCCAAAGACTATTAACTGCTAAACGCGCTATTGGCTCTGACACCTTCGAGGTCTTAGAGGCAAAAGTTCGGCTTGGTATAAGAGTCTTTTACTCTTGACTCGAGTCCTTCGGCTGGCGGGGAACTTTGGGAGTCGGCATTCCCTCGTTTTGGAGGGAGGCTGTCCACCCATTGAATCTCGTTCAGCTTCGGGTAGGGGCCATATGACTTGGAATGTCTCATTGCTACTCTCCTTCCGGGAAGTAGGGATAGAAATGGCCAGGGGATGGTTTACACAACCTTCCTCTAATTCTGACTACTCAATGGATGAACGGGGCTGCTTTGTATTCCTAGAAGAGATCAAAAAAGTTTAAAAGATGTCCAAGTATTTGTATGAGTAGGGTTTGCGCCTTTTCCGCTGCATCTGGACCGTGGTGGCGCCCGGGGAAAGTGCATATAACTTACAGAAGGGTTTCCAATGTGCGTGGGAAACCATGAAGGACCAGGAGCATTGTGTTTTTTCACTTGAGAAAATTAAGGGGTGCCTGGTCGTGAAGGCCGCGACAGGATTATCTCCTTAGCCCCTGTAAAAGAAACTAGATCTCCACCAGGGGCACTTTTTCGAAGAAATATAAAGCGCAAAGTTTAGAGAACGAAAGAAGCGATCCACCAGAATTCCAGAGTTGTGAAGTAATGAAGTACAATTACTTAAGTAATATACTCAAGTAACTTTGTTATACCTTTAGTTCCTAAAAGGTACTCACTAATTTGAATACTTTCTCTTCTACTTGCGTATTTTCTTATGTTACTTTTACTTCATTACAATGGAAAAACATAGAAGTATTCGTTACTTCTCAGTTAATTTTGGCCAATCACAGACGTAGAAGCAAAAGTCAGACGATGACCAAACACAAGCGTGTACTCTAGTTTGAACCAATCATAAGCGCTTGTTCATGTTGGACCAATCACATGCATCCTTTCATACCTGATAGACAATTCGTTTATCTCTCCCGCTTTCCCGCTTGAAAGAGAACGTCAGTTTATTAAATTATTCCTCCTTGTCCTAGACACCTAGTGTGCTGCCGCGCCATTATTGCACCATCATGAGTTCTATTCCTACCAGTGAAAATAAAACTAGTTTCCATTCCTACCCATGGGCATACTTAGAATCATTTTTCAAATACAAGAAGAAAGTGGGAAACTCGATGAAGTTGCAATGTTTGTTGTGTTTGCCGAAAATTGCCGAGGTGACCGCATACATCAATTCGCCTTCAAATTTAAAGAAATACATTGAGGTGAGCATTGATGCTTTTAGCTATGTAGTGTATAGGCTATTTGGTAAAAATACCGAGATGCTGGAGAGGAAAACGTATAGGCTATTTATCAGGTCAGAGACCCCATACACTGTAATCTCTACGTTAGCTTGCTAAATCATCCTTTACTTGTACCGGTAAATATTTGAATAGGTATATCTTATTTTGCATTAAAACGTGTATATAATCCATAATGTGTTCCCATTATTTGTTTTTAGGGTATTAATTTGGGAAGTAATTTTTCAGTTAGGCCCAGTCGTTTCAATTGGGGGTTAGCTTAGATCAATTTTAACTTTTTAAGGCTTATGTCAGGTTCTCTTTACCATAATATAATCCGGTTATGGTTTAAAAAATGTAAAGTTTGTATTAACAAACTCTGGCCCAGTCAGTCAAAACAAATGCACGTGGCCTCACCTTTATGGGAGAAATTTCTTATAATATAATTTCTTATATTCTTGAATTCCGTTAAACTGGAGTTAATTTTAATGTTAATTTTTTAGTTAATTTTAATTTGTAGAGTTAATTTTGCTTTTCATATAAACTAGACTTTCTAATCAATATAGGAATATTTACAGCCTGATTGTTAAGTCCAGTTTAACTGAATTCCAATAAATAAGGGTCAGTACAGCGGGTATAAAAGGGTTTACTGTACAGTATACTCGAGTACTTCATGAATAAGATACGTTATTACTTTTACTTTGATTAAAATTTGTCAGGGTAACAATACTTTTACTTAAGTATCATAGCAGGGTACTTTTTACAACACTGCAGAAATTACAGACTTGGCCTTGCACGAAACAAGGTGTCGTGCACTGCTTTAGAGCAGTTTACACAGACTTGAGGTTGACCCAATTTTGCACGCCAACCCGAAGTTCACTGTCGATGAATGTAGCTAGGCCATTGCGGTGATGAAAAATGTGCCGTTCAGACAGCCTTGTGGTACCAGTCGCGCGAACGACTAGAAACCGTTTGAAGCAGGCGGGCTCGAAGACACCCATCAGCCTTTCAATGAGGAGTCCCAATGTCCCTAAGACTCCGCTCGCTTTTGTTGTCATGTTTTTTGTGTGAAGAGGGCAGAGTTTTCCCCCACTTCTGGTGGTCACAATGCTGAAATGACGAAGGATTCATCTTTCGGGGACTCAGTCCTCTTGGAAGGGACCTACGTGGGAAAAGATTAGGCATGGCTTCGGTCTCTCTAAGCCATGACCTCCCATTACCCCGAAGAAGACTCAGCCGTCCTCTGTGAAGCTGGCTTAGCCCCAATATTAGGACGTCCATCGAGACATCCCTCGTCATGGTTTGGGGGGGTCCCTTTAGAACTTCCAGAGAGGACTGCTTTCAGGGTATGGAATTTGTTTTGGACACGCGACGATGTATGGCTGGAAGTATGAAAGGCACCGGGGGCGAGATTCTTGTGAGCCGGCACACTGGCCCCCATGAAACTTACAAGCCTGGGGTTTATATGTTGGGGAAGGTTCCACTGGGGTTCCGCCAATCATCGCCGCTGTAGGGGATCTAATTTGTTCCCAGCTCCGACCATTTTTAAATTTTCTTTTTTTGAGGCACCAATAATAAAGCTTAAGGGGGTGGAGGGCTACACATTAAATACGGAGCAGAGGCTTGGGGTGGGAAGGGCTCCAAAAGAAAGGTGGTAAAGTAGAAGCCCCTAGACCGAAAAAATATAAGTGCAGGGGAAACCTTTCACACTCAGGAAGTAAGTTTAAGTTTTGGGGAGAAAATCACCATTGGGACCCCATAAAATAAAGCGGAAGCAAGGACTAAACGACCCCCCCCCTCTCCCGGAGCCCAGGTCGTAACGGGCGCATAGGTTGCCAGTTGAGCCGGCTTCGCATCCTTAGGCACTAACATGATAAAAAAAGAAAGTTTGTGGTAATAAAATAGGTAAAAGGAGAGAGAATTGCAAGAATGGTAAATACCAACATCCCATACCGTGGCCAAGAATCAATGGGGGTGAGCCCCTCCCCGAGAGCTGAATGAGCGAAAAATGGCCGGCGACTAGCCTTCAAAACTAGCCGCCGGCCGAGAAAGATAGGAGAGAAGAGGTTAGTAAAGAAAGTGTCCCCAAAAGGGTAAAATCTAGGACTAAATCCGAGGTAGTCGCAATCTCGTTTGACACTGCTGGGAACACTGAGATCGGGAGCGCGTGCCGCTCCTTCAGGTATCACGTGTAACTGTCTACATGAAGCACACCCTTGGGGCTACGGTGACTCACCTTTGTGCCAGCGGAAGAGGACACGGCAGTCGTACGGGGGTCCGCCAACGTGCCCGTGTTCCCGAGTTCGAGATTGCCAACCAGCATCACTTCTGAGAGCCGAACACATCAAGAAGAAGGGATCGAAGGAGGGTGAAGCTTTTTCGATGATCCCTAAACTACTTGTAGGAATGACATTTTCTTTTACACCCTCCTTCACCCTTTATTCGGTCTGCGCAGGCGGGAAAAATATAACGAGAGGTTTAAAAGAGAAGCGACATCCGAAAGAGCACATCAGTTACTCTTGAGGTAGTGGGGTCTGGAAGGCACGTCGCTCCTCCGGGTTTCAGTTGTAGCAGGGACATTGAGTGGTGACTGGAACAAGGAGCAGAAAGGGGCTGTTAAGGTTGAACAGCACCGATGAAGGCATGTTTTAGGGGGATTCAGAGAGGCCGTGTCACGTCTAGCGTCCCCCTGAAGGAGCCCGGACGTCGATCTGCAGGAGAAGACGAGGAGGAGGTCGGTCGCAACGGAAAGCCGAGATCGGAGTCGCCAAGGGTCGAAAACATGAGAGCGAGATGTCGATTTCTTTGTCACAAAAGCAAATTAATCTCCAAGAAAGTGGAAGGGCACCAGGGATCGGCCTCAGTAAAGGTACATGAAAACTGGTAGTACTGCGTTTTGCCACGCATCAGCAAGTCTGAGAAACCTTCGTGGTTCAAGGGAGAACCAGCTGTTCCGTCAGGGGAGTATGGATTGGAAACCCTTCTTCGGATTCCGTAGAGCGAAGTGATGTGTTATTTGCAGAATTCTTCCAGATGTTTTGAATGTGGAAGTGGCGGGAATCAGGGTGTGAAGGTAAATTAAAGAAATGAATGCCTAGAAAGCAAAGAAATGGGGAACGAATATATAAAGGCAATCCTAATTTTGGGGACAATTTCGAATAAGTTTTTGAATAGGAAATATATGTAATATGTTTATTGGCCAACATAACTTTCATTTTGTTGTATATAGTTTTGTTGATGACTTTTACATCATTCCAAACCAGTTTTTATAAAAGTGTGACTTTCTTCATTGTAACCACTCACCGGAATGGCGCTTTTCTGTCTTCTATTACTGACTTAAAACGAGTCCTATTGAGGTGTTCTTGATAAATAAGGAAGCCTTTCTTTTGATTGTATTACTGGTTTCATCTCCAGTCACTATTGATGGATATCGGTTTCATCTCCAGTCTCTATTGATAGATTACCAGTTTCATCTCTAATCACTATTGAATTATACCAGTTTCGTCTCCATTCACTATTATTGTATACCGTTTTCAACTCCAGTAACGAATGATAGATTCCAGTTTCATCTCAAATCACTATATATGGATCCCAGTGTCAGAGATCAGAGACAGAGGGGGAGAGAGAGAAAAAAAGATACGCGCCGCCGAGCCCTTCAATGGAGATAGAGACAACAGACACCTGGGCGACACTTTTTGTCTGCGCTAATGGAAGTGCGGAATTATGAGACGCCGTGAGACGCTGTGATGACCTGAAGGGCCGCCATCGCAGAAAGCTGCGACAAGTTTGAAAGCCCAAAAGGTCCCATCTGGAGTCGGACAAAGTTTCGCCTCGCCGGCTTAGGAACTTTCCCACGATCGTGCTAAAAGGGCAAAACTACTCTCGTCTGCCAATTTTTCTGACCCTGGAACCCTTCCCTTCGGACGGAAGGGGGAGAGGGGGAATTTTCCATTCGAACCCACTATAAAACCTCCGGCGCCAGAGTTCGAAGGCATTATCTGCCGCTCGTCCTGCCCCGTCAGTATCCTCGCCGCCCCATCCCCGTCGGTACCCACTATTTGCGTCCCATTGGACTCTGCTCAATTCTCGCAGAACCCTTCAAGCTCCGGGTATTCTCGTTAATTCACGTGAGTCTACCTCGTACCCGTTTCTACCCGCTCCTCAAACGCAATGGGCTTAGTCTCGATTCGAGTTTCACTCGAAAGCAAGATCTAAGTTCATCCCGTAATAGTCATTGTGAAGAGACTATTACTTGGACTTTCCGCTAAGGCAAGGATTACTCCGTCGGACCAAATCTTTGAGCTAACAGCAACGTCCTACTCTCCTGTGCAAATGTTCTCTCTTATACCCCCCTCCCCCCCAGTATAAGCTTCCATCGTCCGCTTTGTATACGCTCATTCGAGGCACCCTCGGTCAATATTGTTCGTTTGTTTGTGTGGTGACCATTCCCATCAAGTCTTCTCCCTTTTTGCCGCTGAGACTCGTGTATGTCTAATGTGTATATAGCTTGTTTTAAAACTCCTTTTAACCTTGTAAAAGAATATTGATTTACATATTAGTAAAGTTATTTTTGTACCCGTTTTTCTATTGTCTTGGAACCTCTAAGATAGTCGACTGTTTGGCCAACCTACATTTAGTTAATTCGCATTCTGCTTGTATTATAAACCTCCCGCGCGCATAGCCGTTCGACCTCGGCTGAGAAACGAAGAAAGGGTTAACTTGACCCTATTCTACGGCACCCAGTTTTATTTCCAGTTGCTATTGATGGATACTAGTTTGGTATATATTCACTATTGATAGATATCCGTTTCGTCTCCAGTCACTATTGATGGATACCAGTTTCGTACCAGTCACTATTGATGGATACCAGTTTCGTACCAGTCACTATTGATAGATACTAGTTTCGTCTCGAGTTGTTATATATGGATAGAAGTTTCGTCTCCAATCACAATTGTTGAATATTGGTTTCGTCTCCAGTCGTTAATGATGGATACCGGTTTAGCCTCAAGTCCTAATTGATGGATACCGGTTTTGTCTCTAGTTACTATTTTGTGCGTAAAACTATTTCCATTAAATCCATTTTTAATCAAATGAAAGAAAGCTCTGTTCACTGGTCCAGATGTTTTTTGCTCAAAGCTTTTTTAACCTAATCTAAAATAAGGCCTACTCTTTAGCATTGACTACCGTGCTGAAGGTGACATCAGAAGGATTGCATACCGTCCTTGCCCCCACACATGCAGTTGCGTATCCTCCCACACATACTGCCTGCAAGTTGTTATATATCTTCCACATATTTTCATTTCCTCCCATCATCACTTTCTTGACTCATCACTTCTTACAAACTTTCCTCGCGAGATGCCACTAATTGATTTTCGCTATAAATTAAAGAGTGACGGTCCCATAACGCTGTTTTTCTCCTTAATTAAGGTCGATTATCTCCCAGTTCTTAGATTCTGATTGGTATCCATCACTAATGTCCGTCGACTTCCAGTTAATTGCTGCACACTTCCCGGAGAATCTCCACTTAAGACTGAACCCCTCATTGTCTCCGGGAGAAGGATATCTTTGCATGTTTAAGGCGGATCAGATTAACATATTACTTCCCAAATTAACAATTGAACATATTGCCATCCTTCAACATCCTTATTGCTTCCAATTTCACATCAATGTAACAAGAACTCAACCTAGATTCCTTGATTCTTCCAATAATAGCTGTTGTTAGTACTCGTAAATGCAGCCAAAACGAATACTAACATATTGCAACCTCTCGACCTGGGATACAATATGTTAAAATGATCATTTGTAACCTTGAAACATTAATTTTCAATTAATTCGCTTATTCATTATGTAATAATTCGAAGTTTTCGCTAATTTTCTGGATTTCCCTCGTGCACACTCCAAAACTCAAGAAACAAACTCTGCTACTTTACAAGGTGTCACGGTCGGACCTATGGTTGCTTGCGCCCTGGGCAAGCAGATGTTCGGCGCCCTTTTTAAGTATAATTACGAAAATTTTCGCAAGAAAAAACTAAAAATAGAGAATAATAGAAATAAGTTTATTACCTAGATTGTTTTTAACAAACAATGAACAATAATATTGTTTTTCTCAACAGGGATTTTGGACAGTATGAACAATTAGCCTACCTGAAACATGTTTTCCTAGCCTTTAGATCAGCAAATCTTTCCATGGCACTTTCTATATTTATATTATTTACAATATCATTTTCTATAGACAAAGTTGTCCAAAAATTGATTCTATCTTGAGACATGGATGGCAGTATGTTTTTCGTAAGCTTTGGTTTACTAAAGCTTCTCTCGCCAGCGGCCACTGTAATAGGTATTGGAAGCATTATTCTTAATGCAACCCACAGATTTGGGATGACATCCTCTAACTTATTAGTGTTTATGAACTTAGCGGCTTCGATTGGAAGCTTTACATCACCAGGAAATAATTCTCTGGCTATATTTAGTTCAGTCAAGAGATCACATCCATTAATATCACTATTTTCTTTGTACCTTAACTTATTCTCCAAAATTTGACGCTATTTTGAGCTTATTTTTATCTAGCAGATCTTTTAGGTCATTTAAAAATTCCCAAGTGTCATTAAAACTTTGTAACTGTTCGAATCATTCTGATAAAGAATTAATAGATTTGTCCAGTATTACATTGAACACATGATTTTTGATGGCGCCGCTAAACCCATGGCGCGCCACGGGAAACTGCCCGAGTTGCTGATACCTTAATTCGCAAGGTGTTCCTCAAGTCTGGACATATGGTCAAAATGCATATTTTAAAATTAAAATATTTTAATAACATTATATTTAATTGAAATATTGCTAAAAAACATTTTTAATATGATTTCCATTTGTGATGAAAAGTTCGAAGCGCTTTTGCGAGATTCACTCGATGAACCTGATGAATTAACTCTAAATTTCTGTCAATTTGAGCACGTTCATGTATGATGCGTTGTTCTCTCGGGTGTCTCGTATCATTGAATACACCTTCTCCTTTAGCATACCACAGAAAAAAAATCAACGGGTGTAAGTAAGGTCTGGTGAACGAAGAGACCATTGCGATATTTCCTATGTGTCCAAACTTTAGAGACACCCCGTATAGATCTGAAACTTTAAGTGTATCATGGGTTTGTTTGATATTAAATCCGATGCTAAGAGACAAGTATGATATCAGTGAAAGTATAGTGCAGGGAACATTTGGAGAATAGCGATCCTTAATGACCCAGGAACAGGTACACTTCAAAGGTGCAAAACTGTGAGCCATATTTTCGAAATGGATCAATTGGGATCTCTATTCTTCAGTTTTACAGTTGTCAATTCGATTTTACAGTTCGTTTAGAATGGCAATTTAATACATAATTTGATAAAAAAATGGAGTGTGTGAGGTTTAAAACTGTTTTGTTTCAAAACAGGATTGCCAAATGTCCCTCAATTTTTTCATTTTTCCGACTTAACTTTATATATTTCTTTAACTTTTAATCATCCATATAACAAAAATGCTCGCATTAATATTTGTCTTTCATCATCCCTATAATTAATTTTCCAACCTAACATGTTATAAAAAATAGTATGACTTGGCAACACTTTCTCTACACTCGCTACACAACCTGCGCTCTGGGAGGGCTAACAGCCCTGAAGGGCGTATTATAAATACCTATTATTATTATTAGAGGATTTATAAAACATATAGGTAAATAGTTAACTTACGAGTACCTTCGACCGATTTTTTACAATATGAATCAAGATATGCACCGCAAGAGAAAAAATGGTGCTTATCTTTACTTGGTTAATTTAGGGAGTGCTTGAGAAGTCTTATCTTAATTAGGGTCGGTAAAAATAAACAACCTACCATCCCTTTCTCGACACAAAAACCTTGACCCCCAAAATAAACAAACTTGAGTATGTAACTACAAAAACCATAAAAAACTTTTGCGGTTACTAGAGCAATTTCTCAAAAACACATTTAGGGAGCGGTTATCTTTATTTGGTCAATTTTGAGAGTGCCCATCTTTAATAGTGATCGTTAGTAGTACTCATTTTTACTACCGATCGTTGGGATGGCTGATCTTTACTATTAGGTCGTTGGGGGTACTTTTATTTCACTGGCCCAAAATGCATTCACAGTTACCGGGAATTTAGGTAGTGATTATCTTTACTTCATCCAAAATGCAACCAGCAGCTGAATTTGGGAACTGCTTATCATAAGTAATTTGATTAGGGAGTGATCATCCTTACTCGATGAAATCAGTGCGGAAATGTGTAGTAGGTGTGATAGGAATGAAAGAGTTATAAGAGTCTGGTCGCCCTGGTTGTGAGGGCATCACCTTCATTCTTCTTCCGTATTTCTCATTTTCCTACTTTGGCTCCTTACTAGTGGGCGTTGATAGTACTTTACCACAAATACAAACCGTTTTCTGTAATCTTGGTGATGCTTATCTTGGTCAAAGAAATTCGGACTGCTCATCTTTACCAGAGTTCATCGGGGGGAAGGGGGGGTGCTTATAGTCCCTCGAGCCCTAAATACAATGACATTTTCAATGGAATTTTGCACCCGCTCCGTTTCACCACCATTTGTAAGTTTGTCACAAAGATTAAGGACCAAGTAATCGCTCCAAGTAGTCTCCTCGCTTTGTTACTCGGGTTTTATACATTCCCTACATTTTCATTACTCTTAACTTCACCTTTTTCTTTACAAACCTCTGTCGAAGCTTTCTAGCGGTTATACTCACGTTAGTTTCTCTTTTTTGAATTAATAAATAAAAAGTAACAGAATCTTTACCTGGCCCCGCAGGTAAATTAACACTAGGTTGAATGAGTTAACTCATTCATCCTAGTGTTAATTTGTCGGATTATTTGTCAGTAACATTATTCAAAATAATAATAAGAAGAATTAGAAGATTGATAATGATGATGATAATAATAATAACACTACTACTACTAATAATAATAACAAGAAGAAGAAGAATTATAATACTAATACTAATAATAGACAGGTGTTAATGATCCCTGGTGCGAAATGGACCCGCAAGAAGATGCCAGGTGGCACCTAGATGCTCGTATGCCTTTCCGGCCCCACCACCCGCAATTTGAACCCCTGGCCCTAATGTCCGCAGTTAACCCTCCCGGCTCCAATCCCTGCAGGAGGTTCCGTGGCTATCTTCCTCACAATTTCACTTCCCCTTACTTCACCCCTTCATAGATCTATCCTAACAAGCGAAATGCCCTCGTTGGTTTTCGCCTTAAATTCAAAGGGGGAAAATGGCGGGAAGCGAATCTTAAGAACATAGAAGAAAATAGTGGCTTTTATATACAGGAATTAATATTATCAAATATTATTAATATTATCAATCTTATCAAATATGATTAAAAATATAAAATATTATTGAATATTGCTATTATTAATAATACTTTTAATATTGTTAATATCATCAAATATTATTAATATTATCAATCTTATCAAATATGATTAAAATTATAAAATATTATTGAATATTGCTATTATTAATAATACTTTTAATATTGTAAATATTATCAAATATTATTAATATTATCAATCTTATCAAATATGATTAAAATTATAAAATATTATTGAATATTGCTATTATTAATAATACTTTTAATATTGTTAATATTATCAAATATTATTAATATTATCAATCTTATCAAATATGATTAAAATTATAAAATATTATTGAATATTGCTATTATTAATAATACTTTTAATATTGTTAATATTATCAAATATTATTAATATTATCAATCTTATCAAATATGATTAAAATTATAAAATATTATTGAATATTGCTATTATTAATAATACTTTTAATATTGTTAATATTATCAAATATTATTAATATTATCAATCTTATCAAATATGATTAAAATTATAAAATATTATTGAATATTGCTATTATTAATAATACTTTTAATATTGTTAATATTATCGAATATTATTTACCTTAGCAATATTATCAAATATTTTTAATGTTATAAAATATTATTAATATTATCAATTTTATCAAATATTATTACTATTAATAATACTTTTAATATTGTTAATATTTTCAAATTTTATTATTTTTTAAAAATATTATTAATATTATCAAATATTATTTACCATCAATATTATAAAATATTAGTAATATTATCAAATATTATTAATAGTGCAGGAAAGAAACCAGAGTGTTAGGAGCGATTTATTGCGAAACCAGGTTTCGACGGAAACGTCTCTCATCTTCAATATTTTTAATATTATCAAATATTATTAATGGTATCAATATGATACAAATATTATTAATATCTATAAATTTAGTGGTTAAATTTGTCTGCTTTAATTAATGGTTAGGTTTTGTTCGTGATATTACCCTCACATTTTATTTTATTACTATTACCATTATTATTTTTATTACTAATACCATTGGTATTATTTATTATTATCCCGATAAGGAAAAATTATGTAATTTTCTTTAAGGGAAAGAAGATTTTGGACCAAATCTTGTCCGTTGGTTTATCTCAGGTGTGTCTTTGAGGATTCGCTCCTCTCCCAGTTTTCAGAGAAAAGGGGGGAGGGGGCAGAGAGCGAAATATAGATAGATAGATTGAGAGAGTGTGTGTGCGTGAGAGTGTGTGCTTCTGTGAGAGAGAAAAAGACAGACAGAGTGTAAGAATGTTTGTATATATATATATATATATATATATATATATATATATATATATATATATATATATATATATATATATATATATATATATATATATATATATATATATATATATCAAAGTATCGCGAGAGAATGATGAAAATGAATCCATTAAACCACATTGAAAGAGAAAACGGAATCATTTTTCCTTGCAGTAATATTTTGATTACCTTTTTTCGAAAAAATCAGTGCAGGGAAGCGATTCGAACCAGGCACACTGAGGCAGCGAGCACCGCTTTGATCACAGTTAAAAGTATGCGTAGCGTTTTGTACTAACGGCATACTTTTAACTGTGATCAAAGCGGTGCTCGCTGTCTCAGTGTGCCTGGTTCGAATCGCTTCCCTACACGGGTTTTTTCGAAAAAAGGTAATCAAAATATTACTGTAAGAAAAAAAAAATATTCCGTTTTCTCTTCCAATGTGGTTTATTTCATTCATATATATATATATATATATATATATATATATATATATATATATATATATATATATATCAATCTTCGCCCTCTCCCCCTTTTTTTTCTCTCTCTCACACACACACACAAATATTCTTATTCGATCGTCCGTGTCTGTACCTTCGATGTCACTCCCCCCTCTCCGGTTTCCCGTTCACACTCGAATCCCGGGTCAAGTTTCGTTGGTTGTGACGCGGTATTTCGGGTATCGGTTTGCTCTTGCCCCCTCTATCAGTACCCGGATACCAGTCCCTCAACCCGATACCCCCAGCGCCTTTGAGGGGCTGGTGATACCCCAACAATACCCACCTCGAGTCATAATGAAGTGTGTGGTTCTCCCACCTGAAGTACGTATCTGAAAGTCCCATAACGAACAAGTGCGGGCTTGAAAGATTAGGTGACTTGGATTTACGAGACAAAGGCACTTGAAAATACGAAGAAGTTCGCACCCGGGATTCTAGGCGACGAAGATACGAAAAATTCACATCTTGATATACTAGGCAACTTGTAGATACGATCAAGTTCGTACCTGAAAACAATGTGACTTGGAAATAAGATGAACTCCGTACCTGAGAGACAAGGTCAGAGATACGACCAATTTGCTAACCTAGTAACGACTAGATTTGCAGTTACTAACAAATTCGCACCTGGCGTTCCTGAGTTTTTTTTCTGCGTGTAAATGCTGTTTAACTTACCTATTTTCCGGAGTGGCGTGGATGCCTATTTAATTGATGCTCTGCTGCAAAACGCTTCATTTGGCCTGGTTTTATCACTAATTAGCGAATTGGACGCTGTTTTGAGAGCACGTGTTGTTTCTAGTCCCATTTCAGGATCCCATTAACGCCAGTCACCCATATACACCTATATATGCGTTCACCGTGAGTATCCGTACCATATATCACACACAGACATACCCAAGTGGCCCTCAAAAGGTGAATCTGTACCTACTAAATATTTATTACCCCCCCCCCCCCTCCATCCTCTGACCAGGCGAAGTGCAGCAACCCGATGTGGCGTGGATTTCACAAGTGTACAAAAAACCTCTGTAGAGGTGTTGATCCAAGCCGTATCGATAGCTGTCTACAGTTCCCTAGTATATTTTAAAGGGCCAAAGAAATGAAAACTGGTAGCTTTGGCGATGAGCCTCAGGGTCATTTTAGCGAAGAGTGCTTAATGACATAGGTTCAAATTCAATTCCTTTATTCATTTTCTTATAACGGTTAAAATAGTTTGCCCCTATTTTTATGTTACTATATCTCTCATTTTCTCTCTTAAGCTTTAATGGTATATGTAATAATAATTTCCTTAGCGTTTTTCCGGGTTGTGTTACCAGTTTTCATTTCTTTGGGCCTTTAAAATGCATCTATTATATATCACGTGTCTTGTGATTTTCAAATATTCCCTGATATTTGTAGATGCCGGATCTTGAGTGCGAATACACCTGGCCATCACGTCCCAAATATTCTCGATTGGGTTCATGTTAAGTGAACGTGGTGGCCACAACATTCTTTAGAACTGTCCAGAAAGGTATTCGAACCAATTCTGGCCAACTTAGGCTCGATCACACGGTGCAGTATCTTGCTGTAATATCCCATCGTTGGTGGGTATATGAAGCCCATGAATGGATGGATGAAAATGGTCACCGACCAGTGCAACGTAGCGGTCATAAGTCATTGAAGTAGTTTGCACATGGCTAGCCTGGAATTATATATTATACATATATTTGGATATATCTAAAAAAACTATCTTCCAAATTGCAGCAGCCAAAAGTTAAGGGTCACTTAGAAAAACAATGTAAAGTGGAACAATAACAAAAAAGAAACCCTTACTATTAATATTTTGTGAACATCCCTTTACTAGCAATGACCTCCCGACATCTGTTGCCACAGAACTGAATTAATTTCTTGCAAAATGATGGGGTAATATTGTTCCATTCGTTTTTCAATAATTCCCAGAGTTCATCTTGGTTCTTTGGATTTCTCCTTCGCATCCAATCTCCAATAATATTCCAAACATTTTTTATAGGGTTGAGATCGGGACTTTGAGGTGGCCAGTCCATGAGATCAACCCCTTCATCACTCAAAAAAATTTGACTCTCTTCGCAGTGTGGGGGGGAGCGTTGTCCTGCGTGAAGATAGGAGGTTGAACTGACGAGGATCGGAGATGTGGAAGGGCATACTGTCTAAGAATCTGCTTGTAGATTTCAGCATTGGCAATCCCTTGTAGGCGAATAAGTGGACGAGGGCCAGCAGCAGAGATTACTCATCATACCATTACACTGCCATTGGAACCAATCACATTAAACTTCGATTCATCGCTAAAATGAACCTGCGCCCACTATTCTTCTGTCCAAACGACATGTTCTTGAGCGCAACGAAGACGGGCTCTTTGATTCTCCCTGGAGATCAGATGTTCCTTTACCGGTGCCCGAGCAAGCAACCCAGAACCTCGTAACCTCCGGTAAACTGTTTTGCGAGATACGTTGACATCGGATGCGGAGCTGAACTCGCGGGATATCTCAGCAGCACTCTTAAGCCTATCCTTCAGTGACATTCTAACCATAATACGATCCTGTCTTGGTGAAGTTTTACGAGGTCTACCTGTTTTGGGTTTAGCATCTGTCCATCCTGATGACTTAAAACGAGCTGCAATTCGTTGCACAACAATTCTAGACCTTCTTACAGTAGTTGCTATCACAGAATTTGACTTACCCTCTTGGTGAAGGTACACAATCCTTTGCCTTTGATCACAGGACACCGGTCGTCTCTCACAAGCAGCCATGTTGACAGATGAATGTTCCAATAATGTGTATGATCATAAGAAGTAACTGTTAGCCCATCAACTGTCTCCCAAACACAAATACCTCGGTTGGTAGTTCATTTTTTCTAAGTGACCCTTTACTTTTGTCCGCTGCAATTTTGAAGATAGTTTGTTTATTTCTTCATAACTTACGAAATATTTATTCCATTCATTTGAAATTTTCACGAAAGATAGATATTAGATATATCTAAATATTTTATTGAAGGCGACTGCTAACTTATTATTAAGTGTTTTCTTTTCGAGTCTCTCGATTTGTCTTATATTCCGCTTTTGATCTTGGTTTAACCCGTGGATTAGTTCCCCAAAATTCATTAGAAAGTCGTGACGAACGAGGACAGAAAACTGGTTCACTTAGCAGAACGAAACTATTTATTGGTCTGACGCGTTTCGATATATACACATATCATTTTCAAAGACTAAACAGTTGTAACTAGGGAATAAGATACACGACTTTTATATATGTTATTAGTTGCGATAACATTTATACGAACATATTTATTGGGAATGGAATTTCTTTAAATGGTTGAGACTATAATGGTCACAGGATTAAGATGGGGAGGGATTATTATTAGGGGCTGGCGGACGGGAAGAAGGCAGGATGAATTGCGAATTTGTTTGAATAGAATATTTGATTACGGCTGTTTTTCATTGATGTATATGGCCTCTGATATAAGGAATTGTCGTCGGTTTGGGGCGTGTGCTAAAATCTCGGTATTCTCTTTAAGTGACTTCCGGTCCATTTGTTTTCCATGCTTTTCCAACGCATGTGTCCTGGGGGCACCGTTGCTTAAGTGGTCGGTGATTCTTCGTGTTAGCTTTGTTTCAGTCATTCCGATATATGAATGAGGTTGGAGTTCACAGTCTCCCATTTTAAAAGTATATTCATATATCAGGTGACTTCTTTGCTTGGGTGTTAGATTTGGTTTTGGGTTGTTTCTCATTATGAGGTTGGAGGTGTGTTCGTTGTTGTAGTAGATTATGAGAGATACTTTATTTTCATTTTGTATTGCTTTGACTCCTTGGTTTATGATTTCCTTTATAACTCTTTCATCTGTTTTGTAGGGTGTGATCATGATGTTGTTGTAGTAGAGTTTAATGATGTTCATCTCTGCTTGTTGAATGGTATTGTCATTAGGTGACTTATACTCCATTTTCTTGCGAATAGCGGCGTGTAAGTCTCCGTTTGTGAACCCATTGTTCACAACTACTTGTGTACCACGCTCGAGTTCTTCCTGTTAACTATACAATCTAAAATAGCCAAACTAACAAACTCCCATTTCTAGATACTCCTACCACTAAACATAACGGCAAAATAACTACCAGTGTTTACGTCAAAAATACAAATCCAGGTCTGTGCATGAATGTGAAAAGTGAATGTCCCGAATGTTACAAAAAAAGCGTAATAAATGCATACATCAACCGCGCGTTCACCCTTTGCAGAGGTGGTAATATTCAAATTATAAAAATGCTGTGCTTTTAACTATTGGCAATGTGAAATATGTTTTTGTTTTTAAAATAAAAACTGAGAATAATCAGTTTTGGCTGTCTTCGTTGTAAAAAAGGAAGATAATAGAAATATTATATATGTGTGTATATATATATATATATATATATATATATATATATATATATATATATATATATATATATATATATATATATATATATGATCGAGTTCACATCTAGGGCTCCCCTGTGTTCCGATCCACCGTAGTCCTCGTGTGTCTCGTCAGTATTTCAGACTTAATCTCTTCTGCTATTGCCACACACACCAAACACATACACCTATATGTACACATGTACATTCATACACATACCATCTGTCCGGGCTAACTTTCCCCTCATGCTCTTAGGGGGCGGGAGCCACTTCCCACGGCGAAGTGGGCACCCTTGACCTAGAGCCCCCATCACTGCGCCGAAAAGGGTGCCATCGTGTGGCGTGACCCATCCACGGGGTCATCCCCCCCCCACACTTACCCCCTCCCACTCGAATACGCGTTATCTGGTGGACGCCCGCGATCTCCTCTCTCTCTCATACGAACACAAACGCACATACCTACGTTTGACACACTACTTTTCGGTGTATGGGGGGGGAGGGGTATTAAGAAGGATAAGTTGCGGCATGCATCCCTCGCAGCCAGGACGAGATCCCTCGCCCGGATACTGAAATTCTCATAAAGATCAGAATGACAATCGCTGACAAGCCTGAAGGCACTTTTCATTAGGGAAAAGAGGGGCAGTATTGCGTTTTTATACCCACCTGCTATCATAAAACCCCTCGTGGTTCTACCCAAGGAGAATGTAGATATGAGCATCCCCCCCCTGGGGAAAACAAGGACTCCGCGTCGGGGTATGTGTCTATAAGTACCCCATTGGGGACACTAGTATTCCATCGGCAGGGTTCGGAACATAGGAGAGAGTGGGCATGTTGTAATGTGAAGACGGGAAGGGAAATTATTGCGGTGTTGAGTTTGGCTGTCTGTGATGTTGCGCGTGGAGTCAATAAACCCGCGGGGGGGTAAGTGTCAGCGTATCCGCTCAAGGGGCGGCCAGCTCGTGACGTTGCTGAAAGTTCTGTGTACATAGATAGATAGGTGGGTAGATAGATGAGCGGGTAGGTAGGTGGTTGAGTGGGTAGGTAAGTAGGTGAGTAGGTAAGTGGGTGGGTAGGTGATTGGGTGAGTAGGTAAGTGGGTGGGTAGGTGATTGGGTGAGTAGGTGGTTGGGTGGGTAGGTGATTGGGTGAGTAGGTAAGTGGGTGGGTAGGTGGTTGGGTGGGTAGGTAAGTAGGTAAGTGGGTGGGCAGGTGGTTGGGTGGGTAGGTGATTGGGTGAGTAGGTAAGTGGGTGGGTAGGTAAGTGGGTGGGCAGGTGGTTGGGTGGGTAGGTGATTGGGTGAGTAGGTAAGTGGGTGGGTAGGTGGTTGGGTGGGTAGGTGAGTAGGTAAGTGGGTGGGTATGTAAGTGGGTGGGCAGGTGGTTGGGTGGGTAGGTGATTGGGTGAGTAGGTAAGTGGGTGGGTAGGTGGTTGGGTGAGTAGGTGGTTGGGTGGGTAGGTTGTTTGGTTGGTTGTGAGTCTTCTTCTAAATCTGTGTAACTTTTCGGATGCGCTCGCCCTAGTTAATGGGCGTATAAAATACAGCTTGGTACTACCCTCATTCTGGAGCTTCTGCCCCCAATCATGGGCAGAGTCTGTTTTCACATGAGCCTCGCCCCCTTCATTCCTGCTCTCGCTTGCCCTCTCTCGATCCGCGAAGGGGTTCATTGACTTCCTATTTTTCACCTCCCTAATTTTACCACTTCTTTACCAACGTCTTTTCCAAAGCTAAAACTGTCGAGTGGTTGTTTTTGCTTCCCCTTTCTCACCAAATTATTGCCTAAGCTAGTGGGCGCTGCTCCTCGATCCTTGACGTGTTCCAGTTTTTCACTCCCCCTAACCTTACCACAATCTTTCTAAATCATTTTATTAAAAAAAGCCTTAGCGAAGATGCGCACGTTGATGGGCGCTTCTCCGAACTTGAACTTCTTCCCCCACTCCCCCTCACAGAAGGCTTTCGAAAAAGGCTTTATTTGGTTGGTCTTTTTCCATCGCTCTGCCTCCTTTCTAGGGCCGAATAAAAGCTTTCGTTAAGCTTTACTTTTGAGACGTTTTCCTTCGAAAAGTCTCGTATCAAGGGCGAAAAAAGGGCTTTCGAAAAGGATTGACTTCAAACCTTTCTTTTATTGGTATTTCCCTATCTCCTTGATCCATTCTAGGTCGAAAAAAAGATTTTCATTAGACCCTTTCTTACGTTGGGTTTTCCATAGCCCTTCTTTCTAGGGTGAAAATAGGCTTTCAAAAAGATTTTAGTTAAAGACTTTCTTTTGATGTTCTTTTTTTTCATCGTCCTGCCTTTTCTAGAGTTAATAAAAGTCTTTTGTTAAAGCCTTTTTTTAAATGCTTTTTTTCCCCAGCGACTTGCCTCCTTTTGGGGTCGAAAAAAAGGGAACCTGTGCGAGGCTATTTTATCTCGAAACTTTCCGTTGATTTTCCGAGTTTATTGCCAAACTGGTTCGTGTCTGATGGCGTCCGTGCGAACACACTCGACCTTGCGTTGGCATTGATTGGTCGTATGTATGTACTTGTAAGCATGTATTAATGCGTGTTTCTACGTATGTGATTCCAAGCCCTGTCATTCGTACTTCAATATTACTTCATGATTCCAAGACATTTCTTGTACTTGTGTGATAAGGGACTATATTCGCTTATGTGGACATGTATATGTATGTATGTAGGGGTTTGGGTAAGTTTGCAAGATATTTATAAATAATGGTAGGCGTCTGTCTGTTTATGTGTGTTAATGTAGAATGGCATTAGCGTCTGCGCACGTGTGTATTAATGTGTATATATGTTAAAATGTGTATGATGCTGAACGTGTGCTTATGTGAACGCACCTGTGAATTGGGGGCTCATATACATATTTGCATGGGCAAGTTCAGGCGTGATAGTATTTGCGTACATGAGTAACCTCATATACATACGAGGAGCGGTCAATAAGTTTTGCGAATCGGTAGGGCAAAACAGAGGGAGAGGGATGGCTGTTTCTGAGGGTGTTAGGACAAATTATGACAAGTCAGGACCTGCAGCCGCACGCTCCTGCCTCGTCTATTTAAGAAGCAGTAGCTGATCGCAGATCGTCAGTCACAAATTTGTCAACAATGGAAAAGGTTGAGCACCGCGCAGTGATCAAATTTTTGAGCAAGGAAGGCAAGAAGGCAAAAGAGATCCATGAACGCATGGTTGCAGTGTACACCGACACCGCCCCTTCCTATGAAATCATTGCTCGTTGGAATAGGGAGTTCCGCCATGGTCGTGAGTCCCTTGAAGATGACGCCCCTCAGACGTGACAAACGAGGACAATGTGGCTCGTGTACAGAGAATGATCCTCGAAAATCGACAGGTGAAGTTCGAAGAAATCGAGCGAAAACTTGGAATATCACATGGAATTGTTATGAACATCATCCACGACAATTTGGCCATGACCAAGGTCTCTGCCCGTTGGGTCCCTAGAAACCCCACGCCCCATGATCGACTTCAACGTCGTCAAAGTCCACAAGGCCAGAGTTGCACATGCTGCCCTGCGCGAGTGCAGATTCGAGGAGCTCAACCATCCCCCCTACAGTCCAGATCTGGCCCCTAGCGACTACTTTTTATTCCGCCAGCTTAAGGCTGCACTGCGTGGACGCTGGTTTGGGGACGATGAAGATGTGCAGCTCGCCGTCCAGGAGTGGATTGAACAGCAGTCGGGAGATTTCTGGTTGTCGGAGATTCGAATCCTCAGGGACAAGTGGCGCAACTGCCTTGAAGTCGAGGGTAGTTATATTGAAAAATAATAAAACACTTTTCCTCATATCTCGTTTCCTTATATCCGAATTGCAAAACTTATTGACCGCCCCTCGTATGTGTAAGTATGAATGGTTATGTATGTGCCCATTCAATATGATTCTTGCATACGTGCTTGGGAGAGAAATGTGTATGGATTTTTTGAGTATATGCAAGCAGACACTGGGGACTGTTTAAATGTGTGAGTGAGTTTGGTTGAACTGTATGTGTTTGGAAATAATTTCTCATCAGGTTTTTCCCTGTTGTGTTGAGTTATCTCGTTGAGACGGCGCGAAAGCTTTGCCTCTCCGCTCCATTCGACGCAAGAAAGCCGGAAAAGATAAAAAAAAATAAAACATTTTTGGTTTCTTCGACACCGGATATTAATTATCACCCCAAATTGGGTGATGATAGTTCCTTCACCCCCTTCCCTTTTTCCATTCCAAAATGCCCTTTTATAGAACGCTGCTATTTCATCGTTCCTTTCATTGTTTTTTCTCTACTCTTTCCCGGTTTTGCCATAGATGGATTCTGGGGTCTCTGTTGGCCTTTCTGTGATTTTTTTATTTTCTCATTTATTCTTATTCTTATTAGCCCAACTATCATTAAAAACCTTTAAAATGATAATAAGAAAAGAAATTTTGTCTATCTCAGCGTCTACCATCTTCAACAATATTCAACCCTGAGTTATGTCCTACATATTTCAAGCGAGTAAAAGTTCAGATAATTGATTCTGCGCACATTTAATGCATTGCTAGAGTGGAAGTGGAGTTTCTATTCTTTGTTAACATCTAAGTAATGATTACATTCGCCTCACATTTAAACAAAAAGAAATACAAAGTTATGAACATTTCGGGGTTAATCAGTAAACGACTTCTTCAGGGAATTTAAGAGCTCGTTAGAATGAAGATGCAAATGGGGTAGTTAGGGGGAGGTTGGGAGGGAGTTGACTGAAGTTGTGATATTCCCACATTTGTGAAGATGACGGATGCCGATAACTGAAGTTGTGAGAACGAACTCCTTGGGAGTAAAGAAACATAAACGAAGTTGTGATATCACTATAAAGATAGTTAAAGTTGTGATATCCCTCTTTTGTGAGGGAGGTAACTGACGTTTTAACCCTTTAATGGGAGGGAAGAAACGGAAGTTGTGATATCCCCCTTTTATGAAAGGCAGGTGATTGAAGTTGTGATATCTCCATTTTATGAAAGGGAGGTAACAGAAGTTTTGCTATCACCATTTTATGAAAGGAAGATAACTAAAGTTGTGATATCTCCTTTTATGAAAGGGGTGTAACTGAAGTTGTGATATCCCCCTCTTATGAAAGTCAGGTAATTGAAGTTGTGATATCTCCGTTTTATGGAAGGGAGGTAACTGAAGTTGTGATATCCTCTTTTATGAAAGGGGAGTAACTGAAGTTGTGATACCCCCCTCTTATGAAAGGCAAGTAATTGAAGTTGTGAGGAGGGTGAATAAATGAAGCTCTAATATTCCCTCTTTTATGAGGACAGGGGGAAATTAAAGTTCACTTGTTTTTTAAGTATCTCATCCCAGCCCCGTAGTTACGGTTGGGTTGGGCTTCAGAAGACATTAGTTAGCTATCTAACCCACCCCACCCCCGCCCCGGCCTAAATTCCCATTGTTGGTTTGTCCAAAATTGCCGCTTCGAATTCGCAATGATGGTGTCGATATTTCGTTCGTACTTCATGATTCCAAGACATTTCATTAGTACTTAAAGATTCTTTTCTATCCGTCATCTTTATCCTTGTTTTTAGTCTTGCGTCTTTAGTCTTTAGCCTCCCCCTCTTCCTTTATCCCCCATTTATATCCGGGTATCAATTTCTCCTTGTCATTTGACCTCAAAATAATTGTCATTTCCTGCCAGTTTTCGCCCGATCTATGCCTGTAAGATCCAGTCCCCTTATGCTCGTATGCACCCTCGGCCTAGGCCGGAATACCTAATATCCCTGAAGACCCAATATTTCATTCCTCTATACCCGTATGCCCCACCTCCTATATTCCCGAATATTCCATTCCTCTATACCCGGATGCCCCACCCCTATATGCCCTTATGACATATCCCCATATATATTCGTATGCCCCATGCTCCCCTATTACAGTATATACCCCCTATGCCCCCCTTTTTCCAGCGTGCCCACATCTCGCCTATTCTGCATCGCTCATCCGTCCGTATGGCCCCATATGTCTATATACCCACCCTCCTCCTTCTTACCCATATATCCCATCCTAAAGCCGTATGCCCTAACCTCATATGCACTATCCCCCATATACTCTATCCCTCTGTCCGTATGTCCCAAACCTCCTATGTTCAACTATCCATCTCTGCCCATATGTCCCCCCCTTTCCTATATACTCCCTTTCCAATATGCCCAATTTCATTCTCCCTTATGCCTGTATGCTGCATCAGCCTAGGCCTACATGCGCCATCCCCTATACCCATATACTGAATCCCTTAGGCCTGCATGCCTCATCTTCTTATGCCCGTATGCTGCATCCGGTTAGGCCTGCATGCCCCATTCTGCCCCCCCCCCATGCCTGCACGTTTCATCTCCTTCGTCCTGCATGTCGCATGCCCTTATGTTTCTATGCTCTCTCCCCCACATGTACGCACCCTTCTCCCTATGCCCGTATGCCCACCCCTTTATGTTCAACATCACCTTGACCTGACCACTCCGAGGAAGCTTCAGACAACACCTGCAACAAATCAATCTCACCCCCTTTAACTCCCACCCTCTCCCTTCCCCCTAACCTCGATTGGGGAAATTGATGGATATAGGAGGGGGTGAAGGGCTGTGGGAGAATGGCCTGGTTATGGGAGATCTTCAGGCGGACTAGGATGGACAGAAAAGTCGTTTGACCAACTTACCAAGAAGAAGAAGGATAAAGAAGAATATAGAATAGATAAGTGAAGGAGGAGAAGAGGAGACACAATGGAGGTAGTGAGAAAACTGCTTAATTTAGGCCCATGCCCCTTTCTAATCATTTGATTAATTGGGGTAGTGCCCAAGTATTGCTGCCTTCAAGTAGTGTCTCCAGAAGCATCCTTGAGTCTGTTGGCATCGCATCCGCCCTTCTGAATTTTGACCTAAATCCTGGTTTGTTTTCTCTTCACACTTTTATTGTTAACCTCATTAAAGCCCAAAATAGCAAAACCTTCCTAAATGAAGTTATCCCCCACCCCCGATTTCTCCACCACTTTATTAGTTGTGTCCTTCTTTTCTATCTTCTACTCCTATTCATTCCGTAACTGTCTAATTAATAAAAAACGAAATCACTTGGAATCATATTTTCATTTTCCTGTGGCTAATTTACACATACACAAGCCCTCCATCCCACATATATATATATATATATATGAAAGATAATGGTAAACCACAATATTTGAATCAAGATTTTATTTATAACTATCGGACTAGTTTCGGCAAGATGCCATTTTCAACTAATAATAAAAAAAACTAGGCAAGAAACACACACACACACACACACACATATATATATATATATATATATATATATATATATATATATATATATATATATATATATATATATATATATATATATATATATATATATATATATATAACTGCAACTTTGAATATACGTGAGAATAACTTTATAAATCGGCTTCGATTGGGAAGTATGGGTGAGTGGGGGAAGGATGGAGATTAGGTCGAAAGGGAAAAGGGAGAGTTCTATAGACAGGACTGGGAACACTTGAAGGGAGGGAGTGGGGGGGGGGGGTGCGTAGGCGCCTTCGTATAATTGATGGGGGTCATTCGTCTTCACCCTTAGCTGACGCGAGATTAGTCATGCTTGTTAAGGGAGAGAAAAATGAACCTGGAGATTTCTGTCGGGGTGAATATGATTCAGAGACATGGGGGGGGGGAGTGGGTGAATGAGGTTGAAAGTGGGACACGAACGTGACTGAGTTAAGAAAGAGAATAATTTAAAAAGACAACGATTAAGAAAAAGGAGAATAAAAAGAAAGTATGAAGAATGTAAGAATAAGAATAAAGAAGAAGAAAAAGGAGAATAAGAAGAAAGTAAGGATAATGTAAGAAGAAGAATGAAAAAGAAACAAATGTATGATGAAGCAGAAGAATCTAAGCAGAAAAAGAAGATGTAAGAAGAAGAAGAATCTAAGAAGAGAAAGAAGCTGTAAGAAGAAAAGAAGAATGTAAGAAAAAGAAGGAGAATCCCTCGTGGGGTAGCCCCTTTTTCGTGCTCCGCCCATCAGTGGGGCGACAGGTCCCTGGGGATCCTTCGTCCCCGGGTGATGCCAACGTGTGGAGAGGGGCGAAGGAGGTCCATTAATTATAGAATTTGTAAAAATCTTTACCGAACGGAAAATGAAAATTGGCTTCCGAGATCTTTCCATCGAGTTCTCGTTCTTTATCAAGAAACGGTCTCATGCAATCTACATAGCTCTGACTATGTAGACCGCATGTTTTCACTTTTCCAAAAATTACCACGTTCTGCCTGCACTTTACCTTTCAAAGTATCTTTTTCTGGATGTCCTCGTTAGTGTTTGCTTCTTAGTTTTATGGGAATAATAAAAACAATTTTATTAAAAACTAATATGCAAAATTTGCAGTCTAGAGAGGAGACTACTTGGGGCGCTCTTGACTGAAAGAATGCGCATTTCTACCAAACCAGCGAAGCGTTTACTTTTAATGTTGATCCCTCCCTCCCCCATCTCTCTTCCTCTACAATCCCGGGTTTTGAGACAGCTGAGGAAAATCACGAGTCGAGCGTGTATCAAAACAGCGATACTTCTTCACCCTTTGTCCCTTTATTGGAGTCGTCCCTCATTTTACTCTCCTCTCTTTTCTCCATCATTAAAATCGTGTCATCGCTCTCTGACCTACTTTGCTCCCTAATTAAAATTGTCTGAAATGAGTCTCTGACCGACTTTTCCACTTAAGTAAAATCGTCTGCCATGAGTCTCTCGCAACCTTTTCCCCACCATTAAAATCGTCTACCATGTCTCTCGCAACCTTTTTCCCACCATTAAAATCGTCTGCCATGTCTCTCGCAACCTTTTTCCCACCATTAAAATCGTCTGCCATGTCTCTCGCAACCTTTTTCCCACCATTAAAATCGTCTGCCATGTCTCTCGCAACCTTTTCCCCACCATTAAAATCGTCTGTCATGAGTCTCTCGCAACCTTTTTCCCACCATTAAAATCGTTTGCTATGAGTCTCTCGCAACCTTTTTCCCACTATTAAAATCGTCTGCCATGAGTCTCTCGCAACCTTTTTCCCACCATTAAAATCGTCTGCCATGTGTCTCTCGCAACCTTTTCCACACCATTGAAATCGTCTGCCATGAGTCTCTCGCAACCTTTTTCCAACCATTAAACACGTCTGCCATGTGTCTCTCGCAACCTTTTCCCCACCATTAAAATCGTCTGCCAGGAGTCTCTCGCAACCTTTTCCCACCATTAAAATCGCCTGCCATGAGTCTCTCACAACTTTTTCCCCACCATTAAAATCGTCTGCCATGAGTCTCTCGCAACCTTTTTCCCACCATTAAAATCGTCTGCCATGAGTCTCTCGCAACCTTTTTCCCACCATTAAAATCGTCTGCCATGTGTCTCTCGCAACCTTTTCCACACCATTAAAATCGTCTGTCAGGAGTCTCTCGCAACCTTTTTCCCACCATTAAAATCGTCTGCCATGTGTCTCTCGCAACCTTTTCCACACCATTAAAATCGTCTGCCATGTCTCGCAACCTTTTCCCCACCATTAAAATCGTCTGTCAGGAGTCTCTCGCAACCTTTTTCCCACCATTAAAATCGTTTGCTATGAGTCTCTCGCAACCTTTTTCCCACCATTAAAATCGTCTGCCATGAGTCTCTCGCAACCTTTTTCCCACCATTAAAATCGTCTGCCATGTGTCTCTCGCAACCTTTTCCACACCATTGAAATCGTCTGCCATGAGTCTCTCGCAACCTTTTTCCAACCATTAAACACGTCTGCCATGTGTCTCTCGCAACCTTTTCCCCACCATTAAAATCGTCTGCCAGGAGTCTCTCGCAACCTTTTCCCACCATTAAAATCGCCTGCCATGAGTCTCTCACAACTTTTTTCCCACCATTAAAATCGTCTGCCATGAGTCTCTCGCAACCTTTTTCCCACCATTAAAATCGTCTGCCATGAGTCTCTCGCAACCTTTTTCCCACCATTAAAATCGTCTGCCATGTGTCTCTCGCAACCTTTTCCACACCATTAAAATCGTCTGTCAGGAGTCTCTCGCAACCTTTTTCCCACCATTAAAATCGTCTGCCATGTGTCTCTCGCAACCTTTTCCACACCATTAAAATCGTCTGCCATGTCTCGCAACCTTTTCCCCACCATTAAAATCGTCTGTCAGGAGTCTCTCGCAACCTTTTCCCCACCATTAAAATCGTCTGTCAGGAGTCTCTCGCAACCTTTTCCCACCATTAAAATCGTCTGCCATGTCTCTCGCAACCTTTTCCCCACCATTAAAATCATCTGCCATGAGCCTCTCGCAACCTTTTTCCCACCATTAAAATCGTCTGTCAGGAGTCTCTCGCAACCTTTTTCCCACCATTAAAATCGTCTGCCATGTGTCTCTCGCAACCTTTTCCACACCATTAAAATCGTCTGCCATGTCTCTCGCAACCTTTTCCTCACCATTAAAATCGTCTGTCAGGAGTCTCTCGCAACCTTTTTCCCACCATTAAAATCGTCTGCTATGAGTCTCTCGCAACCTTTTTCCCACCATTAAAATCGTTTGCTATGAGTCTCTCGCAACCTTTTTCCCACCATTAAAATCGTCTGCCATGAGTCTCTCGCAACCTTTTTCCCACCATTAAAATCGTCTGCCATGTGTCTCTCGCAACCTTTTCCACACCATTGAAATCGTCTGCCATGAGTCTCTCGCAACCTTTTTCCAACCATTAAACACGTCTGCCATGTGTCTCTCGCAACCTTTTCCCCACCATTAAAATCGTCTGCCAGGAGTCTCTCGCAACCTTTTCCCACCATTAAAATCGCCTGCCATGAGTCTCTCACAACTTTTTTCCCACCATTAAAATCGTCTGCCATGAGTCTCTCGCAACCTTTTTCCCACCATTAAAATCGTCTGCCATGTGTCTCTCGCAACCTTTTCCACACCATTGAAATCGTCTGCCATGAGTCTCTCGCAACCTTTTTCCAACCATTAAACACGTCTGCCATGTGTCTCTCGCAACCTTTTCCCCACCATTAAAATCGTCTGCCAGGAGTCTCTCGCAACCTTTTCCCACCATTAAAATCGCCTGCCATGAGTCTCTCACAACTTTTTTCCCACCATTAAAATCGTCTGCCATGAGTCTCTCGCAACCTTTTTCCCACCATTAAAATCGTCTGCCATGAGTCTCTCGCAACCTTTTTCCCACCATTAAAATCGTCTGCCATGTGTCTCTCGCAACCTTTTCCACACCATTAAAATCGTCTGTCAGGAGTCTCTCGCAACCTTTTTCCCACCATTAAAATCGTCTGCCATGTGTCTCTCGCAACCTTTTCCACACCATTAAAATCGTCTGCCATGTCTCTCGCAACCTTTTCCCCACCATTAAAATCGTCTGTCAGGAGTCTCTCGCAACCTTTTCCCCACCATTAAAATCGTCTGTCAGGAGTCTCTCGCAACCTTTTCCCACCATTAAAATCGTCTGCCATGTCTCTCGCAACCTTTTCCCCACCATTAAAATCATCTGCCATGAGCCTCTCGCAACCTTTTTCCCACCATTAAAATCGTCTGTCAGGAGTCTCTCGCAACCTTTTTCCCACCATTAAAATCGTCTGCCATGTGTCTCTCGCAACCTTTTCCACACCATTAAAATCGTCTGCCATGTGTCTCTCGCAACCTTTTCCTCACCATTAAAATCGTCTGTCAGGAGTCTCTCGCAACCTTTTTCCCACCATTAAAATCGTCTGCTATGAGTCTCTCGCAACCTTTTTCCCACCATTAAAATCGTCTGTCAGGAGTCTCTCGCAACCTTTTTCCCATCATTAAAATCAACTGCCATGTGTCTCTGGCACCATTTCTGTCCAGAAAAATCGTATACATACTTATGAGTCTCTGTCTTCATTTCCCAGCAATAAATTGTACTCTGGCACCATTTGTCTCCATCATTATCAATCATTTGCGTTGAGTCTCTGGTAACCTTTTATCCCTCTTCAAATCTTCTGAAGAAGTCTTTGGCCGTTTTTCCTCATTGAGATCGCCTGCTCTGAGTCTCACACCCTTTTCCGCCTTATTCAAAATTCGCCATTATTCTTTGCCACCCTTTCTGGCTCATTAAACTCTTCTCCCATGAGCGTCTGACTCCCTTTTCCACTCATTAAAATCATCTGCTGTGAGTTTTGGGTCCTATTTACCCCTCATTAATTCTTCTTCCAGGAATATCTGTTTTCCTTTTACGCTCAATTAAAGTCGTCTACATTGTCTCTGACCCTTCTTCCCCCTCATTAAAGTCGTTTGTCATTAGTCTCTGACCCTCATTTCCCCTCATTAAAGTCGTCTGTCATTAGTCCCTGATCCACTTTTCAACTCATTAAAATCGTCTGCCAAGAGTCTCTGGCCCTTTTTTCTCCCTCATTAAATTCATCTGCCATGAGTCTCTGACCCCTTCTACCTCTCATTAAAGTCATCTGCCATGAGTCTCTGACCCCTTCTACCTCTCATTAAAGTCATCTGCCATCGTCCCTGACCCCATTTGTCCCCTCATTAAAATCGTCTGCCATGAGTCTCTGACCCCCCCCCCATCCTCATTAAAGTCGTCTGCTATAAGTCTCTGATTCCTTTTACCACTCATTATTGTCGTCTTCTGTGTCTCTGACCCTCTTTTCTCCCTCATTAAATTCGCCTGCCATGAGTCTCTGGCCCACCTCTTTCCACTTATTAAAATTCGCTGTCATGAGACTCTGACCAACTTGCCACCTCAATAAAGTTGTCTGCCATGAGTCTCTGACTCTCATTTCCCAATAAATATCTCAATAAAGTCTTCTGGCATGAATCTCTGACTCTCATTTCCCAATAAATATCTCAATAAAGTCTTCTGGCATGAGTCGCTGACCCCGTTTTCCTCCTCGTTAAAGTCGTTTGTCACGAGTCTCTGAGCCCCTTTTCCCCATTAACGTCGTCTGCCATGAGTGTCTGACCCAATTTTCTCCCATATTAAAGTCGTCTGCCATGAGTCGCTGATCCCCTTTCCCCCTCATTAAAGTCGTCTCCTATCAGTCCCTGACCCCCTTTTCCCCTTACATTAAAGTCGTTTAAAATGAGTCTCTGACCTCCTTTTCTTCCTCATTAAAGTCATCTGCCATGAGTCACTTACTCCCTTTCCCCCCTCATTAAAATCGTCGGCCATGAGTCTCTGACCCTCTTTTCTACCCTCAGTAATATCTTGGAGGACCTTTTACCACCGACCAGTAGTCTTGAGTGAGCTTTTAGAACCGATCTCTACTCTCGGTGCAAATTTGACTGCCGATATGTACTCATATATGAGGTTTTTATCACCGAACTGTACTCACCTATGAGATTTTATCACCGATTTGTACTCCCATATGAAGTTTTACCACCGATATGTAGTCACATATGAGGTTTTACCACCAACTTGTACTCATATAGGAGGTTATACTACCGAAGTGTACTCACTTAGGAAGTTATACCACCGATCTGTACTCAGATATGCGGTTTTGTCACCGATCAATACTCACATATGAAGATTTACCACCGGTATATACTCACATATGATACTTTACCTTTAACCATTACTCACTTATGAGGTTTTCCACCGATATGTACTCACACATAATGTTTTACCACCAGTATGTACTCACGTATGCGGTTTTATCATCGAAAATACTCACATATGAGGTTTTACCACCGACATATACTCACATGACATGCTTTACCATTTATATGTACCTATATATGAGGTTTCCACCGATATATACTAAATATGATGTTTTACCACCGATCTATACTCACCTATGCGGTTTTAACATCTATCTATCCCCACATATCAGTTTTACCACCGATATGTACTCACATATGAGGTTTTATTACCGAACTTTATTAGCATATAAAGTTTTACCACCGATATATTATCATCCATGCGGATTTACCACAGGTATATACTCACATGCAAGGCTTGACCACCGACCTGTACTCTCACGTGGCTTTACCACCAACACATACTCACATATTATATTTTACCACCATGATATATTCACATATGAGGTTTTACCACTGATATTTGCTCTTTCTTGGTAGTGGTTTTAGCACCAATGTGGCATATCAATAAGTTATTTTCTTGGTAGGGATTTTACAACCGACATTCACTATTAGTATGAGTTTACCACTAATCTGCACTTTTCCTTGTTTCTTCTTATCACTGATATTTAATTTAATGAGGTTTTAGACCCAAGCTGCAATGTCGTAGTTTTTTTTTACCACATATCTGCATTATTGCTATGGAGTTTACCACCCATATTCACTCTTTGGTAAGGTTTTATTACTAATTTGCCTTTTCGGCAAGGTTTTTTTTTTACATCAGTTCTACACACATAGTAGGCGAATTGCCACCGGCGCTCTGCAATATTTCTAGACTTCCCACCGATCTACACTCTTGTATGGGTTTTATTACCGACCTCACTTCTCAGTCTGGGTTTTACTACTTATCTGCCCTCATGGTAGGGCTTTTATTACAAATCTGCAATCATATAAGATGCCTTTTATTTTATTTCTCTGTGAGTGGGGCCTACTTATTAAAGTGTAATCCGAACCACGGGTATCTCAAAGCATGGCAACTGCCGAGGCAACCCGAATCAGGACTCCATCCAACTATTTACCACACTTGAGGGTGCATAATTTCGCTGTAATAGAAAGCGGTATTTCCACTCGACTGGCCGTAGCTTTCGAGTTGGAAGTATTCCCGTCCTAATCATGGATGTGACCCTACAATACCTATTTACTATGATCGCAGTCTCAATCACACCTTAATGGTTTTTAAAAATGTCTTTCTCGTCTCTTATTAGACTCATTCAGGATCTTAAGTTCCAACTTTTAAGTTCTTGTGACCTTTGTACGCATTTATCATTAGCACGTACTCGTATTTTGTACGTATTTGTCCTTTATAGTACTTATCCTATGTACGTACTCTTTTGTAGATTTATGCTTTGTATGTGCTTGGCTTCAACATCTAAATCAGGATTTTGTTATTCCATTCTGTCATTTTATTCTTTTATATATCCATTTTTATTCTTTTGTTTCCTCCTTTTTATTTCTGATTGGAATTCCTCCTTTTTTACGAAAAGGTTTTATTTTTATTTTTGTAATGAAAAATCCCCCCCTTTTTAAGTCACTTTTCACCTCCTCCCATTACCTCTACTTCCCCAACTCACAAACGTGTTACAAACTTGTCGATATAAGTTTGGACACGCGCGAAGCCTTAATCTTATAAAGTGAAGCTTCAAAGTTATGAATGAAGAATCCACAAGTTAAGATCAATTTTTAGCAAAGAAAAATCCTGCTAGGACTCCTTCGTGTTGCCCAACGTGCGGTAAGAGAATCCCTCTGGGATGTGGCACGCATACCATTTAGTACCAATCCCGGATTATTTAAATCCGCGTCAAGAGTTTGATCCTAAAGATGTTTAGGTCCTACCTGGTTTCATTGATCCCATGAAGTTAGAACTACTCCGCTACATTGTAACCACTTTGCAAACATCTGGGGTCGGAACACATCAATGTCTCTAAATGTTATTCCCCTTCCTTTTACGCCCTATCAGACAGTCTCCCATCATTTTCCCCCCCCCAAATTGGTCTCATCGCTATGAATTTACAGTAGAACTTGCGACCACTAGTTGTGGTTGTGGTGACAGAAAGGAAAAGACCATGACTTCTATTTCCTCAGGTTACTCGTCTTGGTTTGTACTGGATCCAGGTACGTGAAGAAAAAAGGTTGCTTATGCTTAGAGGTGTCTACTTAACAATGAGGAGCGATAACCAAGAATGGCGGAAACGCCAGAATGCTTGTGAAAAGTACATCAAGAAAAGGGTGTAGTTAGGAAAGTGAAATTGTGCTGGAGTGGAATCCATCTTTGATCATATCTGAAAAAGAGGTAACATAAGGTGAATCAAATTCGTCCTTCACCCAACGTAGAACGAACTTTATCCAACGAAGAATCCCCTATGGCACCTTTACTCAGCGAAGAATTCGTATGAGAACTTTTCCCAACGAAGAATCTTGTATGAGAACTTTATACTCAGCGAAAAATCTCAAACGAGAACTTTACCTAACGAAGAATCTTCTATGACAACTTTACCCAGCGAAGAATTCGTATGAGGACTTTTCCCAACGAAAAAATCTCGTATGAGAACTTGATACTTAGCGAAAAATCTCAAACGAGAACTTTACTTAACGAAGAATCTCCTATGACAACTTTACCCAGTGAAGAATTCGTATGAGAACTTTATTAAAACTTTACCTAACGAAGAATCTCATATGAAAACTTTACCAAACAAAGAATCTCGTATGATAACTTTACCTAACGACGAAAATTGTGCGAGAGCTTTACCCACGGTAGCATCTCAAACGATAACTTTACCCAACTACGATTCTCGTGTGAGAACTTTACCCAACGATTAATATGGCGCGAGAGCTTTACCCAAGTTACGATCTCATTCGAGAACTGTACCTAACGACGAATATAGTGTGAGAGCTTTACCCAAGTTAGAATCTCAATCGAGAACTTTACCCCCTCATAACTCTCGTGTGAGAACTTTAATCGAATAACAAATCTTGTGTGAGAGCTTTACTAAGGTACAATCTCAATCGAGAACTTTACCCAATCACGACTCTCGTGTGAGAACTTTTCCCAATGAGAATTCTCAATGATAGCCTTTTAACCAACGAGGTAACACTATTTGCTACGAAGAGGATTTCTATCCTTACACGGAAACATTATCTCAAATGATCCGCCAAATAGAATTTAACCCCTGTGGGGTGTATTTCATGGGGACTCGAGGACGGGGATTAGAAATGGGCCATATCCAGGGTTCTGATGACGAAGAAAAGATAGAATTGGGAGTCTACAGGTAAGGAAAAGAATGCAAGGGAGGGATATCATTATCCAAGGCTCTCAGCGAACCTCCGCTGACTCACATCGAATGAATGAATCAGAGGCCGAAATGTCAGCGCCAGTCGATATTAGTCTGACACTCTCGATGCCAAGTTAATTACTCTTCCCTACGCGTAGAGAGAAGCTACTCCCCTCAGTAGGTGGAGGGGTATTGGACACTCACCAACTAGGGTATATGGTTCATCGGCGAAGAAAAGGGTGATAGTGGAGGAAATTGAGTCAATACAATGTTTCCCTCGTTTGCCCTGGGCACCCGACCAGATAGTGATATTGGCATAAAGATCACAACAACCGTATTTTGTAAGCTTGAAGGCACTAAGGGACGGTTATCGTTAGAGGAAAAGGGACAGGAAGAACGGTAGGTACTGTGTTTGCCATTAACCACAAGCGGTGAGTTTATGTCCGTTTTGACTATATCCATCACACGTGTGTGTGTACTAATCGAAATATTTCTTCTCTTCGCTGAGGGTTAGTCCATATGGTTATCCTTGTGTTTCTTTGGGTACTCCCTAAGATTGGACCTCTTTTTGTGTTCACCGTCCAAGTTCCACCTTTTTAAGTTAAAACTGTTTTACACCAAACTTTCGCCAAAACATTCCAAAGTAATTTCGTTGTTCAGGTGATTTCCGTATCTATCATCGCCCCGTCAGGAGGAAATTTTCGAATAGTTCTAATTTGCTGCAAAACTATCGTCGAGGAATATTTCTATTTATGAAAAACTATCGTCTATTCGAATGGTTCTATTTTTTGCAAAACTATCGTTGTCGAATATTTATGTTTGCCGCGAAACTATCATCTTTTCGAATAGTTTTATTTTGCTGCAAAACTATCGTCCATTCGAATAGTTCTATTTTGCTGCAAAACTATCGTCGTCAAATAGTTAGTTATATTTATGTCAAACTATAGTTTATTCTAATAGTTGTAATATTCTGCAATACTATGCTTGCTGCAAAACTATCGTCTATTCGAATAGTTCTCTTTTATGTCCAACTGTCCTTCATTATTTCGGTCTTTGATAATTTATTCGTTGACTCTAATTCTTCTTGATTTGGGGAGAATAAAATACATAATCATCGCCTTAAATATCTCTCATCAATTCTGATTCCCTTCTTGGACCATCGTTCGAAAAATCTCCTCAACTGCGGATGTAAGCAGTTTGGGAGTCATGGGGTACATGGCCTTAATCCTTGTCTTTGTATTTTTATATTGACTGAGTGCAACCTAAAAGACGATTTTACATGACGTTATATGTAGAAGATTTTATCAATGTAGTTCTCGCTATTTCCTGGCTTAGGTAGTGCTTTAAAAACTTAACCGACTGCTTTCACTTCGTCTAAGAATGCCATTTTAGAGAGGTATTTCATATTCATTTGTTCTCTGCCCAATTGCCTTCAGCCTCAAGATGATCATATATTGTATAATTACTTCTAAAACCTGCCTCTTTCGTAGTCTGGTTGCAACTCGAGTGTTTGTGTTTGTTGGTTATAACTTTTGCAATTAATTTGTGTGTTAAGCGATTGATTTTATCGTGTGTTTTTTTTTTAATTCTTCGTGTCTCTTTTTTCTGAAAAATGAAGCACAATTGCATCGTTGGACCATGCTATTTTAATTATACTTTCCATTAAGCATTTCCTAAACAAAATGGCAAGTAGGGCGACAAGATTTTCCCCTCCTAACTTTTACATATCCACATGCAAACATATCTTCCTTAGACGGGCACACATATGTACCTACATATACGGCCATTGGATAAGTGTAATGGATGATTAGTTCTAAAGAATGTAGACGGGTGGCTGGGATGAAACAGGAACTTCTAGAATGGCTTCCGCGACGCTGCCTCGAGCCCCGAATTTTACGACCTTTCTATGACACTAGACCTTCTCCAGCGTCGCTGGGACAGCCTCGGTCGGACCTGGCGTACGTAACAAAGGATTTTTCCCGCTAGGCAACCGGCGTGCCGCTCTCTGCCTATCAGGTGGTGCTGGCCACAGGTGGGCCTTATCCGCATATATGTATGTTAGCCCAGCTGGGCATCGGGTTTGTTTATCTGTTGTGTGTCTCCCGCTTGCACTTATCCACTCGTGTTTATCGGGTTGTGGTGGTGTTTACTTCTGTTTTTTATTTGGTTGTCTATGTCCCCAGTGTCTTGACCTAATTGTGTCTGTCTACGTTTGAATTGTCCTAAGTATGTTTATATCTACTTCTGCAATTATCTGATTGTGTAGTTTTGATTCTACAATGATATGTTTGTGTATCTCTGATGTATTAATTGTGTATCTGTCTACCTCTGTGTACTGACTTGAGTGTTTATTTGTCTACTTGGACATTGATATGATTGTGTATTTGTCTATTTCTGCAGTGACTTGATTGTGACTCTGTCGGCTTCTACAATGATATGATTGTGTATGTTTTCTCTGTTGCTGTGGAATTGCCTGCCTTTGTGTATTGATCTGATTGTGTGTCGTCTTTGTTGACTGCAGTTTCTTGCCTCTGTGTATTGATCTAATTGTTTATGCCTTCTTTGTTGCCTGTGTAATTGCTTGCCTCTGTGTATTAATCTGATTGTGTATCTTCTTTGTTGTCAGTGCAGTTTCTGGCCTCTATGTATTGATCTGATTGTGTATGTCTTCTCTGTTGACTGTGGAATTGCATCTGTTTACCTCTGTGCCTAAATCGCAGTGTGAATCTGTCTACTTTATGTATTATCTGGTTCCCTGTTTTTCAATTTTGTGTATTTGGTAGTGTGTATCTTTCTACGTCGTTGTGTTCATCTTATGTTTACTTGTTTGGTATCTGTCTACTATACATTTTGCCTCTGTCTACTTTTTAGTCGCGTGCGAGTCTAATCGCGAGCTACTCTACATCTCACTATGTCGGTTGGTCCCCGTTTTGCTTTTTTTTGTTTTTGTAATAACATCATAACTATTCGGCCATTTTTAACTAAATTTGAAACACTTATGTTGCTTTACATTCTCATCGAATGATATAATTGCTAAAGTCCTCCCAAGGTTAGCCCGTGAATTATTTTGTTTTGTCAATAACATCATAACTATTCGGCCGATTCAAACAAAATTTGAAACAATTTGTTATCTATAGTTTTGAAAATTTTGAGTAGAATATTATTGAATAGGTTGGAGTCGATGGTTGATGGCATTCTAAGAGATAAACAGGCTGGGTTTAGGAAGGGGCGAGGGTGCAATGATCAGATTTTTATCGTTATACATTTGATACAGCAAGCAAATGAAATGAAACTTACTTTAAGCCTCTGCTTTGTTGATTTTGAAAAGGCATGCGATAACATTTCGAGAAATACCATGGGTAAGATCATGCGACATTATGGAATACCGGAAGAGTTTTTTGGGGTCATTTTGAATATGCACGAGAGCATAACTTTTAAAGTGATGGTTGACGGCGGTTTGACTGATCCATTTGAAGTAAAGTCTGGGGTGCTACAGGGTCGCATTCTGTCACCTCTGATATTTGTATTAGTTATTGATTACATCATGGAAAAGGTAAAAGCAGAAACTGATGCTGGTATAGACTGGGGCTAAAATGAGAAACTACTGGACTTAGATTATGCTAATGATATAGTTCTTATTTGTAATGCGCCCGAAGAGATACAAAGAGTGCTGGACTGTTTGGTTTGGGAAGGACGAAAGGTTGGTTTGATAATTAATAGCAGAAAAACTGAAATCATAAATATGAATATAGAAAATGCCCAGAATTGCTCGATAGAAGGAATTACTATAAAGCAAGTTGATAGGTTCAAATATTTAGGTACTTATTTAGTAAAGAATGGTTCTCTAAATTTGGAATTTGAGGAAAGACTAAGACGAGCCCATCAGGCAATGGGAATGCTTAAGAATGTTTGGAATAATAGCAACTTTTCTGTGCATACTAAAATCAAAATTTATAAGGTAATGGTTAGAAGTATTTTTATTTATGGACATGAGTCTTGGTACAGCACTGTGACAACAGATAAAAAACTATTGACATTTGAAAATAAGGCTCTGCGACGAATATTGAGAGTTAAATGGTGGGATAGAGTGTCAAATATCAGAATCAAAGAAATAACGGGGGTGTAACCAGTCGATGAGTTTGTTAAATTTTCCCATTGGAAATGGTTATGTCATGTTTATAAAAAGCAGGGTATAGTTCGGGATACACCAGGGTTGATGGCCTCTGGTAAAAGAGGTAGAGGTAGGCCTAGGGAGTCTTGGATAAAGACTATGAGGTGGGAGGCAGGAGATGATTGTTGGGAAGATCTTGACGCATTAGATCAAGATAGAGCGTGGTGGCGTGAGTTCATTGAGGCCCTATGCATCTCCGTGGGTGCCACAGGAAATAACTGATTGATTGATGTTGTTTTACATTATTATTCGAATGATATAATTGCCAAAATCTTCACAAGGTCAGCCCGGGAATTATTATTTTTAGCAATAACATCATAACTCTTCGGCCAATACTCTGCTAGATTAGATTAGGCTATAATATGCTATACTCTGCTGGGCAAGCCTAGAATAAGCTATACTATGCTAGGCTATTATAGGCTAGGCTATACTATGATAAGCTATGCTAAGATATAATGTACAAGAGTAAGATATACTATGCTAATTTAGGCTTAAAATGCTATGCTAGGATATCATATAGTATATTAGGCTAGACAATACTAAGCTATGCTTGACTAGGGTATAATAGGATAGTCTAGGCTATACTTGACTAGGGTATAATAGGATAGTCTAGGCTATACTTGTCTAGGATAGTTAATGCTAGGCTAGGTTATACTATGCTAGGCTAGGCTAATCTATACTAGGCTAGATATGGCTATACTATGATATGCTAGGGTAGGCTAAAGTATAATAGGCTAGGGAGGGCTATGCTAGGCTATGCTAGGTAATACTATGTTAGGCTACGATAGGCTAGCTAACTAAGGCTGTAATAGGTTAAGCTATGCAAGGTTATTCTAGTCTAGGGTATTGTATGCTATACTAGTCTAGGATATACTAGGCTAGGCTATAAGATTATACGCTTGGCTATATTATGTTAGGTGTGGTTATGCTAGGATAGGCTATATATACCATGCTAACCTATAGTATGTTATGCAAGGCTAGGCTATTGTTTGCAAAGGTATATTGGCTAGGCTATAGTAGCCTATTCTAGCATGACTGTACTAGGTTAAGCTACTCTAGGCCACGCTAGGCTAGGCTCTGGCATGCAATGCTAAGCCATACCTGGTTAGGCTAAGTTAAGCTATAGTAAGCTAGGCTACACTAGGCAATGCTGCGCTAGGCTATACTATAATATGCTAGGTTAGAATAGGGTCATCTAAGCTAGGCTAGGCTATACTAAGCTAAGGTAAGATAAAGTAGGCTATACTATGCTAGGTTATTGTACAAGTCTAAATACCGCGTACATAAGTGTACGCATAAATACTCCGACACAAGCTGCGTGCCCCTCCCGTATTTCTAAATATCCCAGTCGCCTTGAATTCTTTGTTACCCTTTTTCGCGCCATCGTAAACTCCGAGATGGCTCGAAGGTGCGAAAGACATACTCTCTGCCCACAGATGAAAAAAGTTCTTTCGCGCGGCGATACGGATTTTACGAGAATTCGGTGCTCTCTCTCGATTTCTGCTTGCGAGGGAAATAAAAGGAAAACTTCTTCCTGGATTCGGGCAGAAGATCTTGGACCTACTTCGAGTGTGTGGAACCCGATCCACAAAGGATACCGTTCGCCCGCTACAAAGGAGGAACTTCTCGAGGAATTGGTTGTTGCCGTCACGGTACTTGTAGGTTCCAAACTTCTCGCCCCCCCCCTCCCCTTCAGAGTCAGAGGTTACACAGGACCTCCCTCTGCGGATTACCCTAGACGTAGCTAGGTAATCGGTTTTGGCTACCCATTCCAGGAGCCGAATAATCGGACAGGTACTTCGAGGAAGAAATCTGATTGAGTCACCGCTCGGCTCACCTTCGTGATCTGGCAAAGGATCAGTAAATCACCGGTCTAGGATTACCCTCTCATTCGGTAACCTCGGCCGGCCGGACTAGGTGCGATAATCGTCACCAGAAGAAGATCTTCACCTCCCCCTCTTCAAAAATACTTACGAACTCAAAGCTATCGTCAATTGAATTATCCCCTCCCCTAACTTCACCAGTTTATTTGTGTACTAGAATTCTCATCCTGAGCCCATACCCTCGAATATTAGAAGTGCTTACTTAATTCAGTGTTTAACTCAATAATAATATTCCCTTCGTTCTGTCTGGTGTTATTAAGACGCAAACATCCCAGTGAGTAATCTGCAAGTAATCCCCACGTCATTTTTGTAGACTTATTTATTCAGTGCAAGATTAATTCTATTTATATTTATATACGCTGTTGCTTATTTCAAATTCATGTACATTAAAGATTATTTTTGTATCTGGGTGTTTAACTATTTTGGACGATCCTTTGGCAATTATTAAGCAATCCACTCTACTTAAATCTCAATATTACACCGATACATCCATGATTGGCTTTTACTGAGTGGGGACACACTCACGGGATCATCATCTTGGTTTTGATCAAAAAAGGTGAAACCGGGGTTATTCTTATTCACCGGAAGGGGCTAAGGTAGGTGTATTGGATACACTTCACCTCCGCTTCACCTCGGTACGGTAATAAAATATATGTTCAGGAAGTAGGACTGGGATTATCCACTTACTAAACGTCGACAGTTATACTAGGCTAGCTAGATTATACTAAGCTAGGCTAGGTTAGGCCCAGCACAGCTAGGCTATTCTATTTTAGGCTAGGCTATCCTATGTTTGGCTAGGCTTGGCTATACTAGGCTAATACAGGGTAGGTTATACTATGCTATGCTTGGCTATGATTTGCTATTCTATACTAGGTAAGTTTAGGGTAGTCTTTTGAGGGGTTATACTAGGCTATGCTATGCTAGATAATACTACACTATGCTAGGCTGGGTTGTTCTCTACTATGCTATGCTAAGGTATGTGGCTATACCAAGGTTCTGCCATGGTTACTCCGGGAATTATTGAAAATTTTGAAGGTCGTAAGGTCATAAATCAGAATCAGTGAGCACGCGACTTTTGTGTCAGCAGACCTTGTTTGGTTCTATCTTGGTATCGTGTTTATCTGGTTTGTGTGTCTATCCACTTGTGTAGATCTTTCTCTATTTTCACTGTTTATATGTGACGTTCGTTAGTTTCTTTATGTTTCTGTACTTCGTCTCGATTTGTATGTTTGTTCTACCTATGTTTATTTACCTGTGCAATCTAGCCATTTGTATGTTTATCTACCTGCGTTCATGTCGTGGTGGTTCGTTTATCTTGCGATGTACGTGTCTCTCCATAAGATCGTGTCAGCTTTCTCTGTTTGTGTAAGGCTTTAAATCCGTCGAGCCTCGATTGCTCATTATCTCATCCTAAAATTTCCTAATTTATAATAATACAAAAAAATACCTACTCTATATAAGAAATATAATTATATGTCTAAAGTAAAAAAAAAAATCAAATTTAATTGAATGGCAGAAATGCCATAAAATCAACTTTAGAATCAGGAGAAGTAAAGAAAAACTATGCAATGAGGGAATAATAAAATAACTCAAAGACTTAGAAAAACACGATTTGAAAACATTAAATTCATGAAAATTCAACTCAAACAATTAATTACAAACCAAAAGGAACAATCTGGTTTCCTTTGTATTTTTAAAATCTTTGTAATTAATTCTTTCCTGGTTTTAATATATATATATATATATATATATATATATATATATATATATATATATATATATATATATATATATATATATATATATATATTTATATCAAAAGAAGTATAAAGTACCCCTCATAGATTTATATATATATAATTAACATATTTAATCAAACTTTTTAGAATTTATCATATTATTCATAAGTATGGGAATGTTTGAATATTTTGTTTGAATTAGTATTTTACCTAATGGTAATTAATAAAAGAGTATTTTTTAAAAATCAGAATTTAACCAAATATTTCTTATTTTTTAGTTTAAATTTATAACTATTGTGGATTCAATATCGTTCTCAATAAATAATATGAGTAAAAGTAAAGAACTGAAAGAAGCACAGAGAGCACAAATCCAACTTCTCCATAGCTAAGGGTTATCACAAGTAGAAATAGCTAAAAAGAAAGCAAATGTTCAAGATATGTTGTCCAAACCACTCTAAAAACAATATCAAGAGACCAACAGGGGTGTATCGACGAAGAGAACTAGCAGAAAACGTCTTACAACACCTAGAGGAGACATCTATCATTTGGGCTTCAGTATATAATCGCAGAAAAACATCTTCTGAACTTGCTATGGAGTTCAAGTCCAAAAATATGACCCAGAACATTTAGAAGACCCCTTAAAGATCAAGGTTTAAAAGTCTGCAAGCCGAGAAAGAAGCCATGGATAATATATATGAGGTCAACACAAAATTATCTCTTCAGTGGGCCAAAGGTCACCAAAAATTGTATTAATGAACAATGGTCTGAAGTTATCTGGGCAGATGAAAGTAATTATGAGGTATGGAAGAAAGAGTCTTCATTGTTTTACATCTAATTAATATAATTCCATTTAAATCTATCTTGGAAGAAAATTATTTAAAAATTTAACTTTTTTGTAACAATTTTGAAGATTTTCAACACATTTGGGGCTACCTTTGGGAGACGAAGATTTGTGTGGTAACAAATGTAAACTTGGCTGCGGGTCTTCTTCATCAGGGCGAGGGGGAAATGTTTTTATGCCAGAGAAGAAAGAGCTCCACGCCTTATACCACCCTGTTGTCATATGTTTTAAAGTAATACATCCATAAATTGCATCCCGAAACACCAAGAAATGAAGTTAGATTTCAGCAGGACAAAATCCCATGTCATACATACACCGCACCAAGAATTGGGGTGGAGTAATGAGAATCAACACCATGTAGTGACCACCACAGAGCCCTCACTTAAATTCAATAGAAAAAATTACACGAATTTCTGTTGAGTATTTGAAAAATATATGTGGATATTTTGTCTATCTATGTCTGTCTGTTTGTCTGACTCTCTCACTATGCCTATTCTTAAGCTGTTTTTTTTTGGGGGGGGGGTAGCGGGGGCTCTCCTTGAATACTGCTTCCCTGGTATGGACAGCAATGTCTTTTGAGCTACCTATTTTGTATGCGCCTCACTCCCCCCCCCCCTCTCTCCTATATTGGAGGCAAAATTTGCCATTTCATTCCCAATGATGATTGCGCAAATTTTCTCGACATAAAAATTGCCTCAAATCTGCTTTATTTTCATACTTGTGAAAAAAAAATTGGAAAATATTTCTCCTCCCTCCATTAGCCCCTATTCTTTTTCTCTCCCCCCCCCAAACTAAACGAAGGTGAAGAATTGGTAAAATATAATAGTATTCGAAATTTTTTCTTGATATTTAAAAAAATATATATTTTCATCCGTGGCGGTTTTAGATCCCTTTAGTGAGCATGAGTGTGGCACATTGGCGGTTTCCGAAGTGCTTGTTACTTCTGTTCTTCTCATTCGCGATCAACAAACTCATAACTCTCCTTCCGTCGCACTTACGACCCCCTAGAGGGTACCTAACTACATTGCAGGGGTTAACAAGGACGGGGGTCGCGCCCCTCTAAACTCCTACGGAATTTTCCATTCACTAATTCACCACTTCATATTTTAGAATTCTCCATCAAAAAATTGCTCATGTTGGTTTTCGTTTCTTACTTTTTAAGTAAATAATGGAAGAGGCTGAAAGAAGAAGTAGAAGAAAAGAAGAGAAAAAAGAAAGAAAAAGAACTTCCTACCGATAGGCCAACTAGGATCAGTTTCCCTCGAGTCTATTATAAATCAAGCCTACATCACCGCCTACCTTGTTAATAAGACCTACTCTTAAGTAGGCCCAAAAGATTCAATTTTCGTCACCTATCTTCAGGAGGCCTACTACTTAATTATGCCCAGAGGCGTCAATCTTAGTCGCACGTTTCGAGAAGGCCTACTTATTGAGTAGGCCCCCAGAGCAGCCACGCGAGGATGTCCTGAAGGATGGCGCTTGCTCCTGCCCAGGTAATTATTCCCAAGCCATCATACATGCCCAAATTAGGACACTGGGCAGGAAACAGAAAAGCAAAGAATTGGTACTGTTGCTAGACAGTGAATTCCAGAGAGTACAGATGAAAATTACCCGCAGGAAAAAGAAAAACGGAGATTAAGTAAACTCTCTCGTCTTTAATACCTCATTCAATGTTTTTGTGAGATTTATTTTGGAGAGTACTGCGATGCTCCTCCCTGCGATATGCCTTTATTTGTGAAACAAGCCCAGATTGCAAGAGAGTTGCGTGCTCCCCTCCCCTATTTAATCTAATAATGTGGGGTTTTTTAATTGAGCTAAATCATTTCACATACATAATTTCACGCTTTTTTATTATTATTATTATTATTATTATTATTATTAGAGTTAGCAGTCTCATTTGGCCAATTACAATATGCGTACATACTCGTATGATTACATGTGCGTGCAATGCTACGCGTACACTTGTTGCTGATGGAAAGGATAAATATTCTTCTCTTAAAAACCCGGACACTTTTTCCTCCGCGTCGAAATGAAGCTGCGTCTATTTATAGCTGCTTCCGTGTAGGCGAAGAAGTTTTATGTACACACACAGCTACGCACACTTCCATAACATACACCCCCACCCCACTCACAACCTCTGCACAACTAATGTAATACTCGTAAGGTAATTCTCGAGGAACACACAAATACCCGTGTGAACATATCATAGTGACATGCTACAGATACAAATGGATGTGACAGTGCTCTTTAACACACATGTGCGTACATGAGAGCAGTGGAGGGGGAGGGGGCAGGGGGGGGGTGATTGCGTGAACTTCTCGGGTGGTTGGTTATTAGATTTCGACCTTTTCTCAAGAACTTTCAGGCAAGTTTGCCTTCATGGTAGATCCAAGAGAGTTGCGCGGCTGTCCGCCCCTTAATTGATTACTCGGGCGTTCCGTTCACTCATTTCCACTTGCCATAACTTCACTACTTCTCTGTCTAACCTTTTTTTTCAAATAAATCTGGTGGAAACGGTTTTTTTTTAATGAGAAAAAGAATTGGGAGAGGAAATACCCCAATTGGTTTTCACTTTTCCCCCAAGCAAATGCAAATGTGGGTGGTACAAGGCAAAGCTCGTTCAAGAGGTCTATAAAGACAAGTCATCCAGTTATGAAGTATCATTGCCACTTTTTGAATTTCAGTACCACTCATTACCACCATTGGCAATTAAACGAGTATATTCATAAAATGGTTCGAACCTAACCTAATCTGAGCGAATCGTAAATTAAATAAACCCTATGGAAACGAACCAAAAGGAACCCTATCAAATCTAACCTTAGTAACCCCCTCGAAACTCTACTTACTAACCTAGCGGAACTATATCTAGGATAAAGAAACCGTATCTAACCCAACCAACCACAACCGAAACTAACGTAACATAAGCGAGCCTTGTATGACCTAGTCGAATCCTATCTAACCTAACCAAACCTTATCTAACCCAGCCAAACCAAAATCGAAACTAACGTAACCCAAGAGAACTCTGTATGACCTAACCGTACCCTATCTAACCCAACCAAACCCCATCGAAATTAACCTAACCTAACCTAAAACATGCGTGCAGAGATCCACTGAGAAACCAGACAGTTGCCAAATCCCAAAAATTAATTGTCACCTTTAATTAGCAGCCATGGATTAGCTGTCTCACAATATTTTATATCTATTTAATAATTAAAAATCACCGCTAATTGGGGCTAACATCTCTTTTTAAAGGGTTTGAATATTCTAATTTTGATAATAATAGAATAATAATACCAATAATAAAATCGAATGTGATATAAATTGTATAAAAATTATAATATCAATTTCCTCATTCTATATCGTTGTCCTTTTAACAGAATACTCCACTTCGCTCCAATTATCGCCGATTCCGCCTTCCTTCATCCCCCCCCTCCTCCAGCCGCCTCCTCGAGTAGTGCCACGTTAATCGTGATTGCATGGTGCCAAGTGGGCCATGAATGGCACTAATTACAGACACTCAATTATCCGTTCCTTCTGTCGCCATTTACAGAATTCCCCCTTTTATTGGATCGATAGGGGACCTAAGTCTACACCCCAAAGCCCCTTTTAAAGAAATACGTACATAAATGCATGCGTACACACATGCACACTACTGAACAAACGAGGGAAACTGTAAAGTGCGATCATATTTACGCATAATTCTCATCTCATTGTACACATATGGGACATTCCCTCTCACATCTGTACACTTACGTACATATGTAAATACATACGTATACATTCAACCCTTACATTCACAAACGATCATAAAAGGGAACCCATAAAGTACGTTTGTTTATGTCAGGTTTTTGTTTGTGCGCGTGTACGCCTAACTCTGTTCTCCGCGTACACATGCAAGCCTCCCTATACTTCTCGCCTACTTCGTACACATGTAAATAAGTACGTGTACACGTTCAATATATAAACATAGTCCCGCCCCCATCAAATCAGAGCAGCCACTACATGCGTTCTGTCGTCCTGTGTGCGCGTCTATGCCCAACCGTCCTCTCCATATGAACATGTACGCCATTTCTTTAACTGCTACCATTTGCATGTGTATATCCGTTCCTATCTGTGTATGTCGTTACGTGTTTATCTACACGTGGAAATGTACTATCATTGTGTACGGCAGCTACTCCGTTCTACGTATACATAGATGTAGACTAGGTGTTCCCAGCTATGTGTACCCAACTGCTCGCGTGCCCTTCCCTTTGTGTACAGTGTAAACTAACCTCTACGTACACACTTCTTGGACAAAGACAGATAACCTTATCAGGACAAAGATACAGCTATTGAACGACCCGAGTTTTAATTCCAATTAATCGAAAAGTAACAAATGGAACACGTAACTAAAGGAACGCGAAGTAACGTGTATACAAAGTAACAAAATAACATGAAGTAACGGAATGGCAGAAGTAAAAAGTAACATGAAGAAACTAAAGGAACAAAAGTAGCAAAATTACGGCAGGAACACGAAGGAATTCCCTAAATAAGCTGGACGATTAAATGAATAGACAGGAGCAAATGGACTGTGCTTGGGATATGCCATGGGAGACTCAGGCAAAAGCATCGATACACAGAATTACGAACGCGGGCGAATGAAAGGGGAGTACGGATTTAGAATTAAAGAGAACAGTTGTCGTTAATTGTTTTCATTTATCCACATCTATTTATCCATTTTTTTTATACATCCTTGTTCAGAACAGTACCATATAAATGAAGATGGATTTACAATTCACCACGCGAGGTCAGAGCTCCTACACAGTCTGTCACATTAAAAAATGGCCACTTGGCCCTCCTGCAATCGTCTACTTGAAACCATCAGTAAATTCGGTGACTTTATTGTACCATTGTCCTTTTGGGGCTTGACTCCAATCCTTGCTGTTGTATTAATTTACATATTCGAAATGTCTATTTGAGATCGACTAAAACTCCCACACGAAATCTCTACCAATTAATCAAACTTGAGCCCATTTTCAGAAATGGTCACAATTGACCTTTGTCGCCAAGCACGCATGGTTTCGAAAACTAGCAACGGTTCGTAGTAATTCGGTTGACCATGTTTGTCTAAAAGTATTTACTATTATTAAAAGGTTTGAAGTTTTACCACGGAATATTAATAAATTATGTTATAAGAATTAGTAAACGTACTAATATAACAAGCTATTTTTAAATGAAAAAGAGGTACATAATTTCAAACAAGAATATCATTCAGGTCAAAGAATATTTGAAATCCCGATTGATCAAAGTATATTTTCGGAATCCAAGTGAAATTCTAAAAAAGGTTATCAAAATTTTTGAGGATAAAGTGAATAGATGCATTTTGAAAATTGCAATCAGTAGGTTCTGAAGAAATTTATTGCAAACTTCAGGGCACCGGTTCATCCATTGACTAAATTTAGGGTCTTCCAAAAATTCACAAACGAACTAATCCTCTTAGGCAAATCCTTCTCTTTTTTACGTACAAATCACGATCTCTAAATTTTTAGTCCGCTTTCTTAACTCCTTTACATATATTGGAATTTCTATGAAAATAGTTATGAATTTTTAAAAGAAATTCTCACTTTAAATAATATAGCTTGGGTATCATGTCTATATTAATATAATTTTACAATATAGGTTTAATAATCTTATTCTAACATGGCTTATCCAATTCTTAGTTTGAAAAAATAATAAAAGTTTGGCTCATATAAATCTTTTTTGAGATCTTGATGGAATAAGAACATAAAAAAGAAGGAATCTGCAAAAGGCCTATTCAAAAGCTTATACAATCCAGCCCCTGTTCCCATCACCAAATTCAGTCCCACCTAGCATACATCCATAAATCTATCCAATCTATTCTTAAAACTCGAGGAGAAAGATGCTTCTATCACACGACTACTGAGCCTATTCCATTCATCTACCACTTAATTTGTAAAACAATTTCTACTAATCTCTTTCCTAGACTTAAACTTGTAGGGCTTAAACCCATTGCTACTTGTCCTATCATGTTCACTAAAAATAATAACCTTACCTATATCTCCCCTATTGTAACCTTTTACCCACTTGAAGAACTCAATCAAGCTTCCCTCGAACTCTTCTTTCTAACGTATGAAGATTTAGTCTCTTAAGCCTTTCACCATAACGTAAGCTCCTAACTTAGTCATCATTCTTTGCACAGACTCAAGCAAACCAATATCCATCCTATAATAGGGTGACCAAAATTGCACCGGATAGTCAAGATGAAGCCAAACAAAGGCCAGGTACATTTTCAGAATTACATCAACCCTCTTTTTACTTGCACTCTTTCCTATAAACCATAATACCCCTGGCCGGAGGTCTCAACTTACCAGGTCACCTAAGTTTCTATCTCATTCAGACCTCCTAAAACTGTCCCATTCAGTTTATAATTATTCAGTGAATTATACTTACCTACACTTAGTACACTACACTTGCTTATGTCAAATTCCATTTGCCATTTCTCTGCCCATTTCTCTCATTTTGTAGTACCTCAGCATCAGACTCAGACCTTATAATCTTACCAAACTTAGTATCATCGACAAACTACTTATACCTAAGTCAAGATCATTAATCTAAATTAATAACAGCAATGGTCCCAACAGTGACACCTGAGGAACCCCACTGATAACATTCTCCCACTCAAATTTTATCGTATCTATACTAACTCTTTGCTGTCTTCACTAAGCCACTACGGAATCCACCTAAAATCTTTCCATCGATCTAATGCGTTTTAGCTTTATTCAAAAGTCGTAAGTATGGAATCTTGTCGAAAGCTTTACTAAAATCAAATTAAACAATATTTGAATTTTCATCTCTATTGGCAGCATCGTACACCTTTCTATAAAAAGACAGTAGATTAGTCAAACACGATTTGCCCTAATAAAGTCATGTTGAGATTTTTTAATCAACTTGTTTATCTAAATGATCCCTAATAGATTTCGCTAGTACAGATTCCATCATTTTCCCCACCACTCATTTCAAACTTACTGACCGGTAATTTGAAATAATCGTTTTATCTCCCTTCTCATTAGCGTTCTCCCGTGTCGTTTGTACAATGCTAGTCTCTATCGATTCTCTAAGTAGGATGCTAGGGGCTCACTTAACACATCTTTACATTCCTTCAAAATGCTAGAAACAATCTCATCAGGGCCCGACGTTTTACTTAATTTAATTCTATCTATTTCTTTTGAGACTATCTCCTTTGTAATTAAAATATCTTCTAATTTCTCCTCCTTATTACCCCTAAATATCAAGGTTCCCTCAGGTACAATTAGATTATCCTCGAGTTTAAATAATTACTGAAAGAAAATACTTATTTATCATCCTAGCTATTGCATCACTATCACTCACATACTCGCCATCTGTAGTTATAAATGGGTTTATTTTATCTTTAGTCTTAGAGCTGTACAATTGAATGAAACCTTTGGGATCTTCCTTTGCCTTATTTACCTTAAAAACTTCTCTTTGCTAACCTAAATTGGTAAGCCTTTCAGCAATTCACATCTTAGTGCGTCTCCTACTCGGGTGATTGTAATCTTGCAAAATGGGAAGGTTTCGATGAATGATACTCGCTCATTTCGTATCTTCCAAACATCAGGCGGTGAAGAATGAAATTTTTTTTAAGTGCTTTCTGTATTCCATTCCAGGATACCTGTAACAAACGGTGAAAAAAAGTACTAGAAAATTATTCTAAAACACCCTAAAAGACTTACTTTTCAAATTTTATTATTCTTTTAAAATATATTTTTAGGATAGTAAGAAAGATTGCGACATCGACCACTGGTCACCTTCAGCATCATAACACTTTCATTTTTGTGTTTTTGTAGCATTCATGCCGTTGTCTGAATATATGTTTGAGCTATTACCTAGTTACGCATCTTTGTATGTTTTGGGACGTTTATAGCGTTTTATCTGTTAGCATAGTTTGTTTTATTTTTCAGATTATTTACAATTTGGATTTTTTCATTGGCGCACTTTAGTACACCTTGTATCACTTTACTATATCACTTTTGGTGTTGTTATTCGGTGTTCATATTATATATTTGTGTAGCATTCATGCCGTTGTGTGAATATATGTTTGAGCTGTTCTAAGTATCTCTGCATGTTTTGGGGCGGTTACAGTGTGTCTTATTAGGCGAGATTGTCTTTCTTTTGGGGTGAGATGTCTATATTCGGGAGATCTGTTTGCGTTCGGATTAAATTGGAGCATTGTGTTTAGCTCCTTATGAGCTGGATCTTGATTTTTGGACTTTTGTCCCTCTTTCTGCAAATAATGGCTCATTCTTCATTCCAAACTTAGTTCATCTGCTTGGAAATGGTGAACCATTATCTACTATGGATAGTTTCAGTTGTCCTTCGTGGTTTGTCTGATGGACCTTAGAACAGTCGGTACCACCACCTCTACCCCTACCGGTTATTACAAAAGTCCTGTTACATTCGCTACAGCGCTCTCAACAAAGGACACGGTCATATTTTTTCAACAAACGACACAATCATATTTTTTATGTAGATACATTTTTATTATTTTAAAATATAAATATTTATTTAGATTGTAATATTAATCAATGTGACCACCCTCGGCAGCCAGCACGCGCTCCTGAAGGCCGCATACGAGTTGCGGAAGAAGTCCTCCCTTATGCTGGCCCACACGAAGTCAAGGGAGGACTTCAGCTCGTCGACGTTGGTTTGTCTCCATTTGATCGATCTTTTGTCTGTTAAATAGTTTATCCAGTGACCTGAGCCACACTGAGGCTGAGGATTTCTGAGGAGGGTGAGTTCTCTGAACCACATATAAATACCATTTTTGTTAACGTGGTATTGAAGGTTACTGCAAAAGTGGTGGTTTACCTATGTTCGTTACGAGTATACCCGTAACTAGTTACTTAAATGATTCTTTCGGATCGGTGAGGTGTTTTTGTCTTCCCTATTTCTTGTAGTCTCTTTGGCCACGCCTGCATTTATCGCGTTTCTTTTTATTCTGTTTGGTTTCTTTCCTCATTGGGCACGCCAGTGACATTATCTGATGGGGTTCGCCGCACTTGAAGCACTTTTTTCGATGTGGGTTGGCTACAGTTTGTCCACATTTGGCCTTTTTGTCCACATTCCGAGCATCTGATTTCTATTTCGGTTTGGTTGTATGGGATTCCATCTTGCACAGATGATGCATATCTCTATGTTCTTGAGGAATTCTGATTATGAACAAGACAAGGCCGTTCTGACTGATCTTGTTTCCCATCTCTGTAAGGTTTTTTTTTCACACGTTATTTTGAAAACATGTGTGTGGTTTCCAAATTTGATTATCTCTGTTATTTCGATGCCTGTGTGATTTTTTCTTTCAATTTCTGATTTGATTTCATTATTGTAGTGGGTAGGAGCCTACACATGTCTATTTTCCGACATATACCTACATTGTATTATTTTTAAAAGTATTTCATGATTTTGGAGTAACTTTATTATTTTTTAAAAGAACTTTATTAAATTCCTCTTTGATAGGTACTGATCCTAAAAGTGAGTCAAATCAAATTACCACTAATCTTCTTTCATCCTTTATATTTTTCATTTTTAGTCACGTGCGAGTCTAGTCGCGGGAGACTTTACATCTCACTATGTCGGTCGTTCGGTCTCCATTTTGCTTTTTAGTATTTTTGTAATAACATTGTAACTATTCGGACGATTATAACAAAATATGAATCCCTTATGTTGTTTTACATTCTCTTTCGAAGATATAATTGCCAAAGTCCTCCCAAGGTTAGCCCGGGAATGATTTTGTTTTGGCAATAACATCATAACTATTTGGCCGATTCTAACAAAATCTGAATCATTTATGTTGTTTTACATTCTCTAGCGAATGCTATAATTGTCAAAGTCCTCCCAAGGTTAGTCAGGGAATTATTTTGTTTGGGCAATATAATCATAATTATGCGTCCGATTCTAACGAAATTTGAAACCCACATCTTGTTTTACATTCTCTTTCGAATGATAAAATTGACAAGGTCCTCCCAGGAATTATTTTGTTTTGGCAGTCACATCATAGCTATTCAGCCGATTCTAACAAAATTTGAAACCCTTATATTGTTTTACTTTCTCTTTTGAATAATATAAATGACAAAGTCCTCCCAAGGTTAGCTGATGAATTATTTGGTAGTAACATCATAACTATTATGCCGATTGTAACAAAATGTGAAACCTTTATCTTGTTTAACATTTTCTTTCGAATGATATAATTGCAAAAGTCTTCATAAGGTTAGCACGGGAATTATTTTGTTTTGGCAATAACATCATATCCATTCAGCCGATTCTAACGAAATTTGAAACCCTTATGTTATTTTACATTCTCTTTCGAATCATATAATTGTCAAAGTCCTCCCAAGGTTAGCTTGGGGAATTATTTTGTTTTGGTAATAACATCATAACTATTCAGCTGATTCACACGGAATAGCCTGTTGGTCCACTGTAGGTACTTTTTCTTCTACCATTCCACCATCCCCATAATGTTGGTCAATTTGCTCCGCTCGTTTCACAACGATGGTAACTTTAATAACTAAATTTGCGTTGCCATTTTGATCTATCGCATTATGCATATGAGCTACATTTACTTTTAGACCTTATTCTTTTACTATTTAGAATTTTATAACACACTTTCCATTCGGTGATTTTAATTCATTTACCATAATATATTGCTTGCCAAGTACATGTTAAATGGTAGAAAGATAAGGCAACCTATATTAGAAAATTGTAGAGAGGTAAAATATCAGTTCCCATTAAGATGAATATTCCCTCAAATTAGTTAAAGCTAAGATTACAATTCGCATTTACAATCCCATAATATTCCGATTCCCAATTCCATGTTTAACACTATTCTCGCGAGGGCTCAGAACGTAATTGGTGTGCATAATTTGGACACCGCATATACGAAACATGGTTCGTGAGATATTAACTCTTGGTACGATGGGATGCAACACAGTACGAATGAAGTATTCGTAAACTATTCGTGAATATTGTGGATCACAGCGCAGTTAACGTGTAAAGCGATTCTATCCCCCTCCATTTTTGTTATCGTAAACAAACGTTGTAATTCTTATTCGCGATACCAATTTTTATTCTGTGGCCAAACTTGTCTCGTAAATTTAATAAAAGGAGCCAAACGGCGCTTACATAAACTTTAAAAAATCCTCTCCGATTTCTTCTAATAATATCATGGCCGTAGTCAAAATTGATAGCACCCCATTTAATATGCAAACGGAGACTGTTTTTCGCATGTTCTTTGTTCTTGGTTCGTTATATTTATTGCTCTAACGTATTCATTCCTCAGTTCTAAATTAATTTCTTATATTTTATTCATTATAGCCTATTCTTTTCTATTTATACTATTTCTATCGTTCTATTATCCTCCCCCATTCTACTTATTTTTCTATTGCTTCTTTTCGATCGATTTTATTCATTATTCTCTCTTTCCCTTTGGAATCGCCCCTTCCATGGTAGACCCCCCTACCCCCTCTTCCTGAGTTTGATATCTCCCACTCTAACTCATCTCCAACCCCCTCCCATGTGCCCGAGGAGGACTCTGGCCGATGAAGGAAATAGCTGCTGAGGGTGGAGGGCTGTGAGACTTCGAAAGGGGTATTTTATGGTAGTTGAAGGGCGGTTTAACACCCTCCTTCGCTCATAGTTGGGCCTAAAAAAGGACGAGATTCGATTTTGCTGACGAAAATTCATCTCAAATTCCTTTTTCATTGTGCTTCGTTCCGAACCGAAGATGGTGGGTGAAATGGAGAAAAGTTCGAGAATGGGAAGAGCAAAGGATTGAGGATAACAGGTTAAAAAAATGGCATGGATAGAGAATGGAGGATAGCGACAAAGGATAACAAGGACAAAAGATTCAGAAGGAAGAAGACGAGGACAGCATATGCCTCATCATCCCCCCCTCTCCCATGCCCGAGTGTCTGTGGCCCCCATTTTTAAACATCGTTCGTACCACAGACTGGGAGCTCCTATGTACGAACGGTGTATTTGGTTGGTGGTGCCATTACGGAGTTGTGGTTGAGTTGGTGCCTCTTTTCCCACTAAGCGACCGCAGTATCGGCGTTGGAGGTTATGTGAAAGTGGAATGTGCAATTGTGTGGAAGAGAGCGTAGGTTTACCATGCTCCTTTTGACCCCACTCGCGGGAGTGTGTGTTGATGCGCGTGTGGGTGCGTTGATATGTATAGGCAGGGGAAGAAAGTGACGAAGCTGTGACGGTGTAATGGGCAATGACGAGATCAGTTAAACAAAAAGACTTCCTTGGAAAGAGAAAAATACGGAGAAGCAAAGAAAAGAGAAAGAGAGAGAGAGAGAATATGTATATATATATATATATATATATATATATATATATATATATATATATATATATATATATATATATATATATATATATATGCAAAAAAATCCCACAGGAAAATGAAAGGCGGATTCCAAGTACTTTTGAACCTGTTCAGTTCATTCTCAAGGAACAAGTTTGAAAGTACTTGGAATCCGCCTTTCATCTTCCTGTGACATTTTTTTGCATATATATATATATATATATATATATATATATATATATATATATATATATATATAAAGAGAGAGAGAGAGAGAGAGAGAGAGAGAGAGGAGAGAAAGGGTGTGTGCGTGTGTGTGTGAATGGGTTGATTCGGTCTTGGCGGGGCACTAAGAAAAATCTACCCTCCCACCCCCTTATGAATGATACTCCCCTCCGGTGCACTTGTGATCAGTACCCTCCCTCCGCCATCACCCCCATGGTGCTTCTCCCACCCCCTGTGGCTTACTACTAACGCCTTTCTGGCCCATCGGGATCTTCCCATAGCCCTCTCCGTCCACTGAATCCTCCAGGACAGAGAAGGAGGGGGAAGGGGGTAATTTAATGTGTAGGAAGGTTGCATCACAAACCGAGGGTGGCGATGTGCGTACAATAAGAACTCGATGGATTCACGAGTACGAACGAGCAATATCCTTTTACGTTTAAATATTTATTTTAGGGGTATTAACCACGCATTGTTTGGAATGGGGGTGAGGGTGACTTTAATAGAGAGATTGGAAAAATGAGGAAGTTTGTTATGTGTGTGTATGCGCGTGTGTAAGGGAGATTTACCGAAATAATAGTAAAATTCTTGGTTTAAAAACCTGTGGAGGTATTTATTTTTAATAATGCGCGAAGGTTCTGAGGTACTCTCGTCTTCTTGTGGCGTCTCTCGCGAAGCTAAAGTCCAACGTCCTGTTGTGTCGTCTCTCGTGAAGAGAAGGTTGCAACGTCCTCTTGTGGCGTCTGTCGTGAACATAAAGTTCTATCGTCCTCTTGTGACGTCTGTCGTGAAGCTAAAGTTCAAAGGTTCTCTTGTAGCATCCTTCGTGAAGATAAAGTTTCAACGTCATCTTGTGGCATCTCTCGTGAAGATAAAGTTCCAAAGTCCTCGTGTAGCGTCTTTCGTGAAGAAAAAGCTTCAACGTCCTCTTGTAGCCTCTTTCGTGGTGCTAAAGGTCCAACATCCTCTTGTGGAGTCTCTCACTAAGCTAAAGTTCCAAAATCCTCTTGTGGCGTCTCTCACGAAGCAAAAGTTCCAACGGCTTCCTGTGGTGTCTATTGTGAAGATAGAGTTCCAACGTCCTCTTGTGGCGTCTCTCATGAAGAAAAAGTTCCAACGTCCTCCTGTAGCGTCTCTCGTGAAAATAAAGTTCCAACGTCCTCTGGTGGTGTCTCTCATGAAGCTAAAGTTAAAACCTTCTCTGGTGGCGTCTCTCATGAAGCTAAAGTTCCAACGTCCTCTGGTGGCGTCTCATGAAGCTAAAGTTCCAGGGTTCTCTTGTGACGTATCCCATGAAGCTAAAGTTCAAACGTCCTCTTGTGGCGTTTCTGGTGAAGCTAAAGTTCTAACGTCCTTTTGTGGCGTCTCTCTTGAAGCTAAAGTTCCAACGTCCTCTCGTGGCGTCTCTCTTGAAGCTAAAGTTCCAACGTCCTCCTGTAGCGTCTCTCTTGAAGCTAAAGTTCCAACGTCCTCTCGTGGCGTCTCTCGTGAATCTAAAGTTCCAACGTCCTCTCGTGGCGTCTCTCGTGAAGCTAAAGTTCCAACGTCCTCTTGTAGGCACCCTTTCATTGAAATAAGTATCATACTTTTCTGTTAGTTGATTCTTACTCTGCTGTTTTGTACAAAGTTTATCATCATGAAACTCTATTATTTCTTTTGTACTTCGTTTCATCCACGTTCTCTTTTTTGTTGTTCTTTTTTTATGTTTCTCCTTACCCCCTAGATCCGTCCTCCTGTTGCACGTGACAGCGTTGCCCGCTAACGGCGACATAAAAGGTCACCAGCCAGTCACGAGTGACGCAAAAGAAGATGAAAGTGAAGATGATGTCTCTCCTTCTCTTTCTAATCTTCCCACAAATTAGTTTATCGTTATGGCCCCCGTCAAAGTACCCCATACTTATACACGACAAATTTTTTTCAAATGCCTAGTTCCATTATACCTCTCCTTGTCTCACGCACTCAATCATACCACAAGGGAAGACTATGTGTGTATTAATAGTCGGTTACGGAGCCTCCGTTTCTGTTTGTGTACGTATCAGGGTGTGCTTGAGTGACTAAAGCAGCAGATAGGTTGAAGCCCGTATGACGTCACAACAAACACCCGATATTCGATCTTCGGATCCATTCTATCCATTTCAATCCTTATAATCCAGGGTTAATTTTAGCCCTTAAGAAGGATCACATTTTCACGTGTACTTTGATGTAGTCGTCCTCTTGCGTGTGTGTGTGTGTGTGTGTGTGCGCGCGTGTGAAAGTAATTCGTAGTTTTTCCTTTACGAGTGAAGGTAGACTGGCCTCCCTCCCCTGTAATAATCTTCAGTTTGGCTGGATGCCCATCATTGGTTAGAGGTCACGTTCCCTCATTTCAGTGGGAGAGGCGGCGGGGTAGGGTAAGGATCTATGTCGGTGAATTCGGATCTCCCCCGTTTTGGGCATGAATAGTGTTCAACCCACATCCTCGCAAAAATTGGCCACGGATTTATTCGGAGACGGAGCAGAGAGAAACGCCCTCTGGCGGGGGCAAATAACACGACCGCTTACTAGTCAAAAAAGAGAAAACAATTTTTAAAATAAACGAAAACCAACGAGGGCATTTACGCTAGAATGCTTTGGAAAATAAAATTGGTGAAGTTAGGATAATTTCAAATGTATGCACAGCAAGCAACCCGAGTAGTCAAAAGAGGTGACTACTGGGTGCGCTAGGAAGATTGAAACAAAAGACATAAATTGAGGGAAAGCATTCATTCTACCCGAAAGCAGTGCTCTTCAAAGTAAAAATGAGTACTTGGACACTTAAAAGTATGAAAGAGTACTTGATGAACTATAAAGTAAGGATGAGTACTTTAAGCACTTCAAACTACGACCATCAAGCACTTGGGGCACTTTGAATTATGATTAACTAGTATTGGGGGAATTTGTAAGTACGACCAACGAGTACTTTGGAATTCAAAGTACGAAAAGGTGTACTTGAAACATTTGGAAGTACGAACGAGGAAGGTGTTTGGGTATTTGGAAGTACGAACAAACATTGTTGATGTACTTTAAAGTACGAACACGAGAACTCGACGAATTTTAAATGAAAAACGATGAGTACTTAAAACACTTTTAAATACGAAGGAGAACATTCTGTACTTTATTGTAGGAAAATAAGTACTTGAATTTGAAAGTACAAACGGTACTTTTGTCATTAAAAGTACGAACAACGAGAACCTGGGGCATTTTAAAGTACGAATAACCAGTACTTAAATAACTTTAAGAAGAAACGAGTACTTGTGGCATTTGAAAATACGAAACGAGTACTTGATGTACTTTAAAGTAAGAACGAGTACTAGCAGGAATTCAAACTAGGAACAATGTGCCCGATGAGCGCTTTTAAATACGAACACCAATAATTGGGTGTATTTGTAGGTAGGAACGACTATAACTTTTGCACTTTAAATTAAGAACAACGAGAGCTAAAAAAGCTTCAAACTACCTAAAACGAGTAATCGGGGCCACCTTGAAGTGCGAACAACGAGTACATATGAATTTTGTAGTACGAGCAACGAGTACTATATGAATTTTAATCTACAATTAACGAGTACTTCGGGTACTTGAAATTACGAACAACGAGTACCTGAGTCATTTAAAAATACGAACGAGTACTTGATGCACTTAACAGTAAGAACAATTTATTGAGACAATCCAAAGTACGGAACCCGACTAATTAAGACACTTAAAAGTAGGTGCATCTATTTAAAGACTATAACCAAGTCTAAACACTGCTTCCAGACATGCGAAGTTAAGCAACATTGATTGTCGCAGGATGGGAGTCCCGATTCGGGTCCAATTTGTGGTCGATCCCACTTTAAACTCTATGCCTCTACTAAGATGCGCATCATACAATGCAAATCCGTGGTAAAAAAAAAAAAACGCCATACACAAACACAAACTTGTAAAATGGAACCTTAGACCGAGAAACTCTACGGAGTTACGGTAAAAAAAAATCGTTACTGTAGAAACTGTAGGATGATTTTTGTAGCGAAAATGAACTCATCAGGTGCATCTGCACCAATCAACTGGGTGTGAAGGGAGGTATCGTCACCTGATGAAGGTAAAGAAGTTATTTTGGATTATGTGCCAATGTTAGTGGTGCGGCCATTGACTGTGTGGTACTCTAAGATCTACCAACCCTCGCGAGGGTAAGCAGAGCGCGTTCGAAATCCGGTAGCCAGACCTCTTCTTGCGCGGACGTTTGTGTCCGCTATCGCTTAGAATTGAAGCCCGCTGCCTCGAAATCCAACGCCGTCTCCACGAGGCTGACGAAAGCTCGAAAGTCTTAAATTGATAAAGTTGGATAAATGTATGAATTAGGAAGGAGAAAAAGGAAGCAAATTCTAAACGCTTTCGTGTTTATAGAAGTCTTGCTTGAAGAGGAATTTTGTGAATAAAAACGAAAGCACTAGGAATCTGACATTCTTTTTTGTCTTGGTAAGTGTTTGGAATAATTATTATAGTTTTGTAAGGGAGGAAGTTGTAGGTAGTGCCATTCATCTCTCCCATCCTGGACGAGATCCGTCAACCGGATAATGAAATGCGCATAAAGATCAGAATGACTATCAGTGGTGAACCCTAAACCATCAAGGGTTGATCCTCGTTGGGTGGAGAGAGTATCTGATTTTTTTTAACGCCAATCGACGGTGTTGTGCTGATGATTCAGGAAGGGAATGAAAGCGGTGTGGAACTAACAACACCGTGGGGGGTGAGTATCAGTGTATCCGCCTAGTGGGCGTCCAGTTCGTGACGCCGCTGAAAGTTTTGTTTTCTCGCTCGCTGGGATCGAACCCGCGCCTTGACGCCAGATACCCAACGCCGCATCCACTATAGGCTAGAGAAAGATATAATATATTTGATTAATAGACCCCTGCAGCATACTGTTTGATAGACTATTGCAGCATGTTGTAGGATAGACTACTGGAGCATGCTGTAGGATAGACTACTGCACCTTGATGTAGGATAGACTGCTGCAGGATGCTGTAGGATAGACACCTGTACCATGCACTAGGATTGACTACTGTAGCATGCTGTAGGATAGACTGCTGCACCATGCTGTAGGTTAGAATACTACACCTTGCTGTAGGATAGACTGCTGAAGAATGCTGTAGGATAGACTGCTGCAGAATGCTGTAGGATAGACTACTCTAGTATGCTTTAGGATAGACTGCTGCAGAATGCTATAGGATAGACTGCTGCGGAATGCTGTAGGATAGACTGCTGCAGAATGCTGTAGGATGGTATTTGGATTTGACATCCCTCAATGGCTAAATGTATCGTACTTAGAAAAGAAGGAGTCTGCAAAAGGCTAATCTATAGCCTATACGAGACAGCTCCTGTTCCCATCACCCAGTTCAGTCCCACCTCACACCATCCTCATCCATAAATCTATTCAACCTCTTCTATAACCTGACCACTGAACCTATTCCATTCATCTACCACTCGATTGGTAGACCAATATCTACCAATCTCTTTCTTAAACCTAAACTTGTCCAGCTTAAACCCATTGCTACGGGTCCTATCCTGTCCACTTGTCATGGCTGGATGCTGTTCTTGAAACGGAAACGCGCTGCAAACTCGTGATGTTGGGGGCCGTGGGGCTGAAGTGGTTGTTTATTTTTATTTTAAGCGGAGACCAACGAGGGCATCTGTCGCGTAAAATTTGCAAGATGTCTGCGAGAAAAATAAAAATAGAGCGGGTGAAAATGTGTGGAAGATATATTAGAGTCCCGATTCAACCGTTTGTGTCCGGAGGGCACGCAACTGATGGCTTTGGGGCATGGAAGGCACGCATGGGGCTGAGTGTAGAAATAGATGTTTTCCCCGTAAGGAAAGGTGTTCCTCCACTTTCGTTGTATGACCCAACAGCGGGCGTTGGGGCCGGGAGGGCACAGTAAGGGGGCGATGCCTATCCTAATATCCTGGTCCTCAACTGCCAAAGTTTGTCCCATACAGCAGCCTTACCCACACCCACCTTGCCCATCCCTCCACTCTCCAGAAAGTTTGTGGAACCTAATTCCCGAATATGACGAGGCCTTGTGGAGGGAAGGGGTTGAAATGTTACGCCAATAAACGAGGGAATAAACATTCTCGGACCTATTTGACGCATGGCGGGAGGGCACAGTAAGGGGGCGATGCCCATCCTAATATCCTGGTCTTCAACTGCCAAAGTTTGTCCCATACAGCAGCCTTACCCACACCCACCTTGCCCATCCCTCCACTCTCCAGAAAGTTTGTGGAACCTAATTCCCGAATATGACGAGGCCTTGTGGAGGGAAGGGGTTGAAATGTTACGCCAATAAACGAGAAAAATAAACATTCTCGGACCTATTTGACGCAAGCCGATGTTGGAGTAGGATTCCTTGTCATTCGCGGTCTCCTAAAACCATGACAAGCTGAAAACTAATACTCGGTGGCTAAGACCCTACATTTTAGACCCAAACAATGCTTTAAATTCCCAAACTCCGTATTTTAGTCCCCACACAAAACCCTAACTACTAAGACCACATTTCAGACCCCACAGGATGACCTAACTCTTAAAACGCTACATTCCTGGGCTTCTGCATCCGAAACCCCCGGGAAAAACACCCCCCTCCCCGTGCACCGGGTATTGAATTGGACCTAATTTTCATTTGTGTTTCAGGGTCGACGACGCAGGACGAGAGCTGCCCTTCGTCGCAGCTCTGCCCAGACCGGTGTCGCTGCTCCGAAGGCATCGTGGATTGCCGAGATCGCCGTCTTACCCACGTGCCCCTCCACATACCCGAAGACACCACTGAACTGTGAGTTATCTCTCTTCCTCGGGTATTTAAAGGTGGGGGTATTGAAAAAGAGACAGAACCAACGGTTGTACACTACCGAGCAAAATAAGAGAATGATTTTCCTTTATTAAAATATTTTTAAAAATATGATGAGTAGGTGAATTATATTTCCATGGTACATAAAGGCATGTATTTAATATATTTTAGGAAAATTTCATATTACATAATTGTATATTTAAGAAATTATACGATATAAACTCACAAAATAAAGTATTGCCACGTGTAAAATAAAAGGACGATCATTCAGAGAATTGCTTAGCAAACAAATACGCTAGAAACAAAGGAAGATTTGCCAACGACGAACTTAAAACATCTACTATGAGGTGTTCAAGCCTTTGTTTTCTATTTCTTCCGCGCAACGACAACAACTTAGCCTCTAGTTTCATGCTAAATTCTGGTGTTATTTTGTTCCATTTTTGCTCAATTTTCGTCCATAATTACGTCACAGTTCAAAGCTACAGGTCTTGAACTTTGTCTCCAATGATCTTCTAGAGGTTCTCAATGGGGTTCAGGTCCGGACTCTGAGCAGGTCACTTCATTACTTCGACATCTTCTTGTTCGAAATAGCATTTTACTCGTTTTGTAGCATGACATGATGAGTTGTCCTAAATACATACTGCTTGCTGATTCAGAGATGCACAGAGTGAAGGTATAGCATGTTGTTGTACGAGGTTTAGCTACTAATTCGCATTTACCGTTTCAATTATTCGCATTAGCGGACCAACTCTTTCGACAAAAACATCCTTCATACCATGACGCTGCCTCTTATATGATCAGTATTACTATACTACTACTAACATCCTCTCTATTTACAGTGCCTCCGTCACAATGAGCTAGATAAAAAAACTTGATGCTGTACAAACTTGTCCATAATAATTTAGTTATATATCACACTATTTATTATTATGTCATTGGGGTATAATAAATAGACTGTTATTAACTTCAATGCATCTGTGGTTGTCTGGTAAACTGTCGTCGTTCATTGTAATACTGTTCAAATTTTGACAAGATAAGCATTTCATATTTTTGAAAGCAGCATAAAAACAGTAGCCTGCTAAAAATAGATAATTACTGGAAAACATAATTTAATTTATCAATATCATTATCTATCACATTAAGGTTTAATTTATGTAGGTCTGATTTATAATTATCTTCCATTTGTACCCAGTTCGTTTCCTCGAAATCCCCTAATTCCGCATTATGGTTATGTAAGGGAACACTTTTCTTTAAAACAAAATTCATTCTTAGCTTTTTCTCACATTCATATAACTGCCACACACATATTATACTGACTACCTGTAAATTGCCGGTACTGGCCTAATTTTGCCCCAAGATTATCTGTTTGAAGTTTACCTGGACGGATGTATTTTATCTTCAACTCATTTATACAATAATTTGGTATCTCTACCATAGCATATGTGGTGTTTCAAAGCAGTGCACATTTTGTTAGTTAATTTTCGCCTTCTTTCATATCATCCCAGATTTCTAAACAGTAGCAGGAATATAAAATTAGCATCTTCCAAGTCATTTGCCAGTGGATAAGTGTAGTTGTTAAGTCTCAAACTTTTAAATTCACACTTAACGTTCATTATAGCAAGGAATGTCTCTTCCCAAGTGTTACCAGGGACTGAATAACATATTCATTGAAGATTTACAAAACTAAATTTACTTTTGTTTTTCCGGGTTAAAGAGAGTTAGGGACTTTAGAGTTAACTTATATGAATGTTTCAACAATGAATCTGCTTCCAGGGTATAAAGTTTCTGCAAAGTGGTCAAACAAATGTTACAGATGTTATTCATTCTACCATAACACAGCTTGAGGAAAATTTTTCATTTATTCTAATTTTTATGACCTAGCCATTTATTCCTTATGCATTTAATTAAGTGTACATAATTATACAGAGAGAAGAGGGTTCTAGACTTTTCTACTGGCTGCCGATAAACAATTGATAATTTTGGTAGATCAGAAAATAACGTTGCTGTCTTATTGATGACATTATTGTCCGTTAATTGACATATTATATTGAAGCCTATTTTTCATGACTCCTTGAATTACTTGTTTTATGAAGGTAAACAAAGTTGCAGTTTTCATACATGTGCAATGGATAATGTAAACGACATCTTTGAGTGTGGATAAGACACTATCATGAAAAATGATGCACATGTGGCAGTTAATACAATTAAAAGCTGACCCAACAATATTTCCACTTTTGTAATCAAAATATGGCTTCGAGAGAATTTCATCTAATATTAACGTGGCTGATTTATCGCTTTCTGATAGATAATTATTCCTGATATAAAGAAATTACTTTCATGTTGCTTTGCTGCGTGTTTCATGTTTTTTTTCTACAGGGTCAGTCTTCTAATAGTTATGCAGCTTGAAAGAATAAGTAAGTCAGATCTCAAAATCTATAACCTTAGGGAAACAATTGTATAGCAATGATGAAAATTTTCTTAATTCTGAAGAATACTTAAATTTACTTAGTCATGAAGTAGAGCTCTTCACATATAAATTTCAGAGCATCAATGTAGTTAAAAGACTGATCGTGCTAGACTGACAATAGTGAAATTACCAGTTGCAACACAGTAATCAAAACACTTGATTTTATACCATGATTCTTGGCATCAAGGTTTCGTAAGGTGGTAATCAGTTGTTCAAGAGAATGTATGTAATGGATCTGTGAAGGGACCTTATTCTCTCCTACTTTGTGTATTTTCACATCTCTGATGAAGGCATATTTTGAGAAACTAGGCTCAATAACCAATGCCAGCTCTGTATTAGTACTAGGTAAATGTGACCTATGAGAAGCGATTCATCCTTTCTAATAACACTCCAATATTTTATGTCCAGGAAATGTAGATTTTTGATGTTCGTCTACATTGGCAAATTCTCTATTTTTTGTGTTTTGTGCTACATCTGCAATACTTTGTGCAATTGCTCTTTAGAATGCAATTTCCTCCAGGGGTGTTCCATATTCAGCAGATTCCTTTTGGTAGACTTTTGATGAGAGATAGGAGTTACACCTTCACCAAGCTGAGAGTACTTAAGGTTTGCCTTAATTCTCCTTCCAGTTCTTTCATCAAAGTACTTTGTTTCCCATCGTATATCATCTGGCAAGAAGTGTCTCTCGCAAACCTGAAAAACCAGATCGTATGTACAGTGCGTTTCAGGTTAATCGATACAAAGTTGAAAGTGTGTCTAAAGGGCTAATGCTTGCACCAATGTAGGTTACTTAACCTTGAACACGCTCATTAAGACTAGCTTCAATGCGGGCACCAGCACACGCTGTTTTTTATGAGAATATCAGCTGAATTCCAAAAACGATACGCCATACTCGTGGCACTCTACACAGGGAGAAGCGTGAAGGAGAGTGTGAATTTGTTTAACTACCCGAAGAACTTCGTGTACAAAGTAAAACGGCAGTATGACTAGGTTAAAAATAAAGAAGAAGTGCCTACTGCCATGCACAGCAAATTTTCTGCTTCTTAGATAGTTCTGGGCGTGGGCAGCAGTGAGGGCCCGCATTATGCCTCCTCACATCTTCTCTCGAGGTCTCAAGGTCAATGCGGACGTTTGCATTGAGGTGATGGACCGAGTAGCCGCGGGAAGGCCTTATGTTTTCCAGCAGGACTCTGCTCCTGCACACAAGGCAAGGAAGACACAAGCGTCGTTGATCAACAACGTTCCGTACCCCTGCACTCCCAACTACAACCCCCTAGATTATTTCGTGAACGGCGTTGTTGAGAAGGACTCCCTAACCAAGGTATGCAACCAGTTCCGGTCTCACTATGAGAAGGTCGTGAAGGCAGATGGTAGCCATTTCGAATGTTTGTGCAACTATATAAAATATCCTTCAATTTGTGTGTACATTCTCATGAGAATATATTAGTTCGTTTGGTACACAACTTGTTTTCTTTTCTGGTATAAAATTTGTATCGATTTACCTGAAAACTCATCTATACTACTTCAAAGTTGAACTGTGATAATACTGAATCAATTTGTTTACATGTAAAATGCTCGTTTACTAAAGTTAATCTCTTCTCATTTATTGCAATGACGTATTAATAATATGATTATACGATATAAACTGAGATATGGGCATCATCCGCATAACAAAAAATAATTATTACTCGTATTATAAATATTGCCTGGTCTTTAGGTCGTCTCAGTTGCATGTAATAAAAAATACAAACGCTTAGTTAATCATTAGCGAATAAATCTTTTACTTTTCCATATATTATTCACACATTCAACACTTACAATAACTAATCTAATGACGAAAAATCGTGTAACATTTAAGGCAGGAGTTTATTACTGTGTTGGGATAAACTGGTCTCGTTTAATGCTACGCACCCAGTTTCGTGTTGCTTCACTATCTTTAGGAAACAAAAACACATTTTTGGCTTTGATTTATAATTTCCCCTGCAATTCGATACAACAGTTTACCACGGTGTATGGTTTATTTGCAAAGGGGAATAAAACCAAATAATGATAACATTGCGCATATAATATAAATATATCAAAGTCTGACCTTCGTAGTTTAACTGAAATGGAGCACTAACCGTTAATATGAAGAGTGATGCTAATGGGATTTTAAAGAAATCCTCAGTAAAGAGATGATTTTTTTCTATTTTTATTCCCTTCTTTCAAATCCTTGAATAATTTCTTTCTGAGTTCCCTTAAAGTGGATTCCATATTGTTTATTATAATGTCTTGTTTGGCAAGTAATCATCTTTTACTGTTTCTGCTTTCAAAAAATATTATTTTTGCTTGATACAATTCATTTGGTAGAATATCCGTTTTACACATCCACGAAATGGTTAAATTTGTTATGAAGTTAAACAAATGTAAATATTTGGGTTTAGCCCATTCATCTTGGCGATAATGAGGAAAACATGTTTATACATGTTATTTAAGGTGGGGTCTAGCATTAAATTATGCAGTTTAGTAATTACCTTTTAACATTATTTGCTTACACTTATCTCTAGAATCCCCGGTATTCTAATGGCCTTATTCCTAGCTTCTAAACAATCTTTAGAGTTTTTGAAGAAATTACTATCATTCAAAAATTCCTCTTTTTCTCTGTAAAGTGTTAATGACCTTCGTCGTGGAAATACATCTTAAAAATTGAAAATTAAATAAATTTATCAAGAATGCAACCAACATCTTTCTATTCTGTAACTTTAACTAAAATTTTTATATCTGCTGCATTAATCTATATATTTTTTTTTAATTGAAGCTAGGAACAAAGCTAAAAAAAAGTTAGGTGTTATAAAGAAAAATGTATCACACGAAAACAAAGATGTATGGGATTTGTAGGCTACATATATATAATTTTTATAAAATACTTCATATGTATTTTGGTGGTCAGGTTTAGGCTCCCTATTTGGCGCCAGGTTTAAATATGGTTGGGATATTTAAAGATGATGAATCAGTCCAGGTTGGATATTAAAAAAAAACAACTTTTTTAGTCAAAAGGTTGCAAAAATTTGGAATAGTTTATTTACTCAGTTTGGTGGTTAGCAGTGACCACACTCGGTGAGTTTAAATTCAAGTTGGATTACTATATGGATAATTATAATGTGATAAGTTCTGTTTGGTCTACTTTACACTAGAGATCTTGTTTCGTTATTTGATGTTTTACTATAATAGTAAAACACAAAATAATGGAACTAACTGTCCACAAAATAAAGTAAATAAAAATTCCTTGTCAGATCATAACTATCCATATATGTAGTAATCCAAATTTGATTTAAACTCACCAAGACGACGGTGTGTTCATCTAATGTACTTAAACATCCAATCAGCCATCTTAGATCCTTTCCATCACTGATGCCCTTCTCTACTATTCACAAGCATGGTTTAATATTATACACAAATTGGGATATTTCACCTTTAAGTCTGATATATAAATCACTGAGTTATAGAAACACGTAATAGTGCCACTGAGGCCAGACCTTTTAGAAACGCCACTACGGTTTATCTATTAACTTGATACAGAAAAATACCAACGCGAAACAATTATCATTGGGCCACACGCAGGGGGGGGGGGATAACTCATAGCCCGTTAGGTTGTTGATATCTTTTATAATCCTTCTCTACCCTGGAAGGATGGGGACGCAGAGGATCTGGACTTTTTAAAATATGTAGTTTTATCGATGTTTAATTAAAATTTATACATTGAAAAAAAAGGCTATAAATAATACTTGAAGATGATAACGAATTATATGGCATAATTTAGAGAAGCTTTGAATGGTTTAAGATCATAGTGATAACATGAGTGATCATTGCTAATTGTCTTTATTTAATGTAGCATAAAATCGAAAAGGATGGAATATTAGATGCACGGAAACTGGTTTTCTATGTTAATATTAAAATTATTATTAGAAATAGAGTCAGAACAGTGGAAATAATATTTTAAAAGAAATGAAAAGAATTTAGTTAATTCGCTGGGCAGTAAGAGTGTTTTTATATTGTTTTGAACTATTTCAGCTCAATGAACATGACATAATGTTTCGTTCACTCGGATGATGCTTTCTAAATTTCACCATAATGAGAATGCCATAATGCTTCGTTCGCTCGGAAGATGCTTTCTAAATTTCAGCTTAATGAGCATCCCATGATGTTTTGTTCGCTCGGATGATGCTTTCTAAATGTTAGCTCAATGAGCATGCCATAATGCTTCGATCGCTCGGATGATGCTTTCTAAATTTCAGCTTAATGAGCATCCCATCGGATGATGCTTTCTATATTCCAACTCAATGAGAATGACATAATCAATCGGTTGCTCGGAAGATGTTTTCTAAATTTCAGCTCTAAAAGCAGGCCACAATGTTTCGTTCTCTCGGAAGATGCTTTCTAAATATCATCGCCATGCTCTCAGATTTTGTATAATTTTCAAAATAAAAAACAAGAAGCCAAGTAAAGCGTGAAACCCCAAGATCTGAAGGGACCCCTAAGTATCGGTAGCCCTGATTAGTGCCAGTGAGGAATGTGGATTGAGGAACATCCACGTCACAGTCTTTCCTTAGTCTATGTAATAGTGTGTGACGTCATATCGTTTAGGCCTTCATTTCGGTACTCTAGACTACACCCCGAATTGTGGTGGTATCAGTTGTGGGGGAGACATGTGGACGTTTGCCTCCACAGATGAATACCATGGAAGGCCTGCAAATACTAACCTCTCTTTTCTGACATCAACATTAAGAAGCGAAATATGGTGTAATAGCAAACAGACCTTGCCAAGGGACGTTGGTAGTATTTTAGGCATTCTGAAGAATTGCCACTCGCGATTTTTTCATTATCGAGACATGTTTACCAATGGGGTAGGCTCAGTCTATACAAGCTTTTATTCCCGACTGCACCCCCTACCTACCCCACCCTAAAGCATGGAGTCGGAACCGTAATTATATGGCCAATCACATTATGGATTTGTCTTGCTCATACTGTAGCGGTACGTAGTAGGGTTAACATTCTGGATATTTTTCAGTTTTGAGTGACCGGGTCCATCCTAACTTCGTTCCCCAATAGGGACGCTGCTTTCCGAGATGCTGTTGCATCGAGCCACACCGCTAGAATTCCTATAAAGAGCGGCACATAAGGCAAGATGGTGGAGTGGAACCCATGGATTGGCCTCCAGAAATGACACATCTTAACCATATCGAACTTATGTGGTTTGAGTTGGAGCAGGAGGTGGATAACTGCCTTCTTCCGCCAATGTTAAAGGAACTAGAACAAACCTCGAGTCAGGAATGGTTCAAAATTCCAGTAACCACTGGCAAAAATCTGTAGGAGTCACTTTCAAGCCGAGGTTCTTTAGGGGGGAGGGGGTCACAATGAGACACTAGCGACCTAATGGCCTTCTCAGACTTCTCAACTCAAGCTACCATAACCAGGGGGGGGGGGGTTATGTTCATGAGAGTTACGTGCCCTTTTTAGCCCCTTGAATAATAATCTACCCAGGCGATGTCTTTTCTACACGTCCCCTAATTTCACCCCATTTCTAACTCCTGGTGGACATGATCTCGTTAGTTATCGCATTAAATAAATACATAAAAATAAAGAAACAAATAAATACATAAAAAATAAGAAACAAATAAATACTTAAATGAATATATAAATAAATATATCAATGAACATATAAATAAATATATCAATGAACATATAAATAAAAACCTAAACGGATAAATAAGTGTACAAAAAAATGAATGAATAAATAAACTCCACAAGATTGCCATGGTAACCTTTTCTCACGGGTCTGTTGAGCACCCTCATAAAGATCATCTCCAGGTGTCGGGCTTGAACATGCATACATTGGCTGATCCCCTGCCCCCCCTCCCTCCTCCCTCCACCCTACCCCCCACACGAATTTACCTTGGCAAGGTCAAAATGCCCTCGTTGGTTATATTAAGAGCGCCCATTCATAGCAAGTCTGTAGTCTCGATACGCTGGTGTATTCAGAGTTTACGCCTCTATGTTATGTATACATTCATGTATACGTGTTATACGAGGGTATCGAATGTATACATTTACGCGGGCGTGCTTAGTACGTATATTTGTGCGAGCATAGTTAATATGTGCGCATGTGTTTGTTGGGCGAATGTATGTGTATTGTACTATGTTGTCATGCAAGTACATATGTTGAATAAGTACAAGTGGGATGCACATCTGTAGATGTGTACGATATGGTTAAATATGTACATGCGCTCGTTTGTTTGTCTGGTGAATATATGTGCGTATGTCAATGTGCGTGTGAGGGTGGGTGTCTATATTACGCATGTTGACATCCAATTACATGGGTTATGTATGAGTTTGTGGAATGTGTACATGTGCACGTGTGTTAGCTAAGCGAAAGTACGTGTGTGTGCGTAGGCGGGACCAACAAAGAGCTAGTTTCTTTGTTCCCCTCCATCGCGGTTCCTTCCCACGTGGGGGGGTGAGGTAGCCAGAGGGAGGGGGGAGCTACCTAATTCCCTCCCCCGATCCATCAGGTACCCACCCACAATAGGGAGGAATGAGGGGGGGGATGGGGAGAGGCATCTCCCCCTAGGAGATTTCCACGTTATTTCCCCCCGCCCTATCACCCCAATCTCCGACCCAGGCACTCAGGGTCAAGATGACCCCCATTCCCCCTCTTCCTGTCTGACGTTTGCCGTCCGAATTCAGGACCAAGGTTCGAATACGCCATTCCCCCGGGTTAAGAAGAGGAGGGGGTATAACCGCTTTGCGAACTTCTTTGTAGTCAATGAAACTTTTGTTTCGTTGAAACGGATTCCTATCATTTTTATTTTCTCCATTGCACATTCACATTGTAACCCTGCGGGTTAAAGCGACTTCCCCCTCCCCACTCATTTATACATACACGCATTCCAAACACACAAGCATTATATCATATATATATATATATATATATATATATATATATATATATATATATATATATATATATATATATATATATATATATATATATATATATATATATATATATATATAGACATCGAGCGTACCATACCATAACTACTCACACGCACACACACAAAGTTGCACAGACGATCAAATCTAGATAGAAGGAGCGTGTGTCCATACATAAGTCTGTGCGCCGATAAGCGATCGAAGAAGGTCGTTCGCGAAACCGCTAATTGGCATTATCCCGCGAGCCAAAATGAAGTGTCCACTCACGGTTAGCTCTAGACGGCCCCTATGGCGTAGGGGAGGGCACGGATGACCCCCCCCCCCCATAGCCGAATGGGGGAATTAAGAATGCGTATTTACTCAGCCTGGAGGAAGAAGAGATACGGGAAACATATTTTTGAATAAAGTGAAAACTGATGAGGGCACCGCTAAGTTATATTAAAAAAATGAGGGTAGAGAATGTGGGGTAGATAAAGTGTGGGGAAATTTGGAAAAGGTAATCTCGAGCAGTTTGAAGAGGAGACTACTTGAGGCGCTCGCAACCAACTATGCCCACCATAATTGCGTGCTCTTCACGCTCTTTACATATCTCGCCTTATAATTTTATGGCGGATTTGCCCTCGTTGGCCTTCGCTTTTAATAGAAAATATCCAACCGTCTATGCTTTAGAGCGGTTGGCATTCGTCTTTGATCTCGTTTGTATCAATGAATACTGAAACTTGGAGATACGGACGAACAAAAATCCGAGCGAGTTAACAGAAACACGTGTTTTGACGCCCACCATTAACTACAATCGCATTAACTAAATAAAAAAAAACAAAAAAATCCAACAAATCTTTGATGGTAATCTAAGTACTGTAGGGATATTTAATTTCTCTTAGAACGGCTCCAAAGGAAACAAAGACCATCATACAAATTTTAACAGAACCTCGAGATGGTAAAGTAAACTGCAATGTGATGGTATGTGGTTGGTAGCAACGAGTAGCTACCTTTTCCTTATTATTGTAAGATCTAGCGTGCCTTACGTGTAGGTGAAAACGATCCCGTGTATTACGATGGCAAAAGTGAAAACGATCCCGTGTATTACGATGGCAAAAGTGAAAACGATCCCGTGTATTTCGATGGCAAAAGTGAAAACGATCCCGTGTATTACGATGGCAAAAGTGAAAACGATCCCGTGTATTACGATGGCAAAAGTGAAAACGATCCCGTGTATTACGATAGCAAAAGTAAAAACGATCCCGTGTATTTCGATGGCAAAAGTGAAAACGATCCCGTGTATTACGATGGAAAAAGTGAAAACGATCCCGTGTATGTCGATGGCAAAAGAGAAAACGATCCCGTGTATTACGATGGCAAAAGTGAAAACGATCCCGTGTATTACGATGGCAAAAGTGAAAACGATCCCGTGTATTGCGATGGCAAAAGTAAAAACGATCCCGTGCATTTCGATGGCAAAAGTGAAAACGATCCCGTGTATTACGATGGAAAAAGTGAAAACGATCCCGTGTATGTCGATGGCAAAAGTGAAAACGATCCCGTGTATTACGATGGCAAAAGTGAAAACGATCCCGTGTATTACGATGGCAAAAGAGAAAACGATCCCGCGTATTTCGATGGCAAAAGTGAAAATGAATCCGTGTATAACGACGGCATAAGTGAAGGTTAAATTACCCAAATGATACAGTTCTTTTATACCTGTTTAATTGGTCTATTGGATCGATTCACTGACTTAGCATGGATCAAGAGCGTCCCCAAGATCTCCCCAATGCAGGGGGAAAAGGTGACAACTCGTTGTTGTAGTAACCGCAGCGCCATTGACACAGGTGATGGCGCCAGGTGTTTAAATGGGGCTCCGCGTTTGCCTCGGGTCTTCTGAGCGAGGCCACCGAATGCAAGCCGAGTGTAAGCGCAATATGATCAGTATTTTGAGGCGCGTTGAAATCCCACGTTACTCTGGTAGTACAATTTCGTAACTCCAGAAAACGTAGGTTTAATACATATTTTGTACCTCATTTGGCTTTATCCTCTAGTTTTAGTACAGTGAGTACATTCGCATTACATTTTTGTAGTACATTAGTACATTTACTTCCAATTTGTATATTGTGTAATTGATGCGTGCATTATATATATATATATATATATATATATATATATATATATATATATATATATATATATATATATATATATATATATATATATAATGTACGCATCAATTACCCTATATACAAATTCGAAGTAAAATGTACTAATGTACTACAAAAATGTAATGCGAATATATATATATATATATATATATATATATATATATATATATATATATATATATATATATATATATATATATATATATATATCTAGTTGCACATTCCTTTTGAGTAAATTTGCGTTAATTTATCTCCTTTTATGAGCATTTTATGGATTAGTAACATCAAGCTGGCGATAAAATGTAATACAAGTATTAAAAAATATCTCCTGACCCACAAATATTCCAAGAATTTTCATCTTTATTAACCCAACCAAACCTGACGCTGTATAGGAATATATTAAACTGACTTTTTTAAACCCTGATTTACACATAGAGTATGATTGTCTCTTAGTAGGTAGCGCGGGATCCGACTCGTTGATCATTTACGACAGTTATTACAAATTGACCCCAAAACGGGGACCCATCACGTGAGTAACCGGACCCAATGGGTTTTAGGACAAAAATCCACATTTAAGGTCATGAATGTATTTATTTCGAATGTTCGTAATAAGACTCGATTGAATCAAGGTGAATGGAGTGATTTGGGGATGGTTTATATATATATATATATATATATATATATATATATATATATATATATATATATATATATATATATATATATATATATATATATATATATATGAATATGTACCACGGAAGGAAACTGAATAAAAGACGGATTGGAGTTAGTACTTTTGTCTATTCCACATATTCATATTTATAGTTATCACGCGCTAACTTTCGTGATATTCCCCATATATATATATATATATATATATATATATATATATATATATATATATATAAGTTGACAAGAAAAATGAAACGTAGATTCCAAGTACTTTCGATCTCTATTTCAAGTTAATTTTGGAATAGAGTTCGAAAGTACTTGGAATCTTCGTTTAATTTTCTTAGTTTGCTTTTTTTGCATCTATTGCTTACTCACACTATACCTTATAAGTTTTCCAATATATATATATATATATATATATATATATATATATATATATATATATATATATATATATATCCGAAACTTTAGTAAATAAAGATGAAAGTGCTTGGAATCAGCTTGTATTTTTCTATTGTTTTGTTAGTTTAGAGAATTTATTAGTCAGTATTCATTCTTCGTTATCATTTGTCCCTCTTTTTCTCACACCTTCACATAAACACATGCACGGGGAGGGGGGAGGGTGATGGCACGGGGGTGCAAAAAAATTAAGCGAGGAGATGGAGTAGGTGGTGGTTTGGGGGATGGTTTAGAAAGGCGGAAAAAATGGTTGGTTGTGTTAAAAGAGAGAGAGAGAGAGAGAGAGAGAGAGAGAGAGAGAGAGAGAGAGAGAAAGAGAGAGAGAAAGTACGTATATGTGAGCGCGGGTGTCTATGTGTATGTGTGTGCTAAAAGCATAAGAAAGCCTCCTTAGACCCATTCAAGGCTGTATGTTTTGAAGTATCATTGAAATCATTCTCCCATACATCAGCCCCACACTCAGACATAGTGAGTGTGAGAGAGGGAGGAAGAGGGGGTGTTGTTGTTGTAGTTGGCATTGGGGGGATGTGAGGGGGAGGGGGAATACGTCTCGTGGGAGGAAGGGAAGAGAAAGGGAGTTGCTTGATCACGATTTGTAGCCCCCAACCCCCTGTCCAAGACATCGTCTAAGGACGCGCCTGGTGCAAAGAAGAAAGTGTTAAGAAGTTGGAGTGGGTAGGGAGAACCCTGTACATGTGTGTGTAAGAGACACCATCGTAGAGCTGATGGGAAATGAGTTCAAAGAAAAGTAAAACGTGATTACAGTTCAAGAATGATATAGTTTGACTTATTCATGGGCTTATTATGCAACAGCTGAATCCCCCACTCAGTTTCTCTGCTTATTCGGGGCGTTGTCATATTTGGCCGCTTTCCACGACACACCTGACATCCCAGGTGGTGAGATTGAAAGATTTCCTCTAGAAATTTCTGCCCTCTGAATAGGGTTATATCCTTATCTCCATCAAGGGAAGCACGTCCATGCAAATCACCACCACCACCCATTAACCCCCTATTTTATTCCCAAATGCAACCAGGATTCCCAAACAGTGCAGGAGCAAAGAATACCCCTTGTGGCAACCACTGCACACGATACTTCATTGGCGGAAAATTAGCAGAAGCGTAATGCGAGGATTCTTTGACTACCGAGTCATCACCGATTAATTGAATTTTGAGCCTCGTCCGTAATTACGGGCGCTGCTGATTCTACTGATAGCGCCGTCCCTCAAATGGGCTCCGGTATCAAAATTCTCAACTAATTGTAGTTTAGAGCTCGAGGCGAACCATTTTTTTGGTAATGGCGGTCAACTCACCCCAAATTCCTTCTCACATTCTTTCAGCAGGTGTTGATGGACGCATCGGGATGGTTTTATGTTTTCGATTATCACCAGTTGTTTTCATCCCCCTGCTTTGCCCTTCTCGTCACTACAGCCTTTGTCATTGGAGACTTCTTTCTTTCATGACATAGCTCAAATTCGAGATTCCATCATTGTAGGTGCTAAGAAAGGCAAAATTCACCATGTGGAATGTGTGAAAATAATTGGTCTTATGCTCTATTAATATATTCCTCGTTTACACAATTCATCTCACGGTTTCGTAAAAAAAAAGCCTAGAGTGTTATATACCAAATGTATTCCAACCCTGTTGAAAAAGCGAATTGGGTAAGAGAGATTCCCACCCCTTTTGTAGGGATAAGTGGGAGAGGGTTGCCAGGAGAAAAAAAAAACAAACTAGAAATGATTTAAATGATCTGGAAAGTGTGTTTCCATGATATAGATTTTGATGCATTCTTGGGATTATTAAAAAAATGCACTTGTATGGCAGAGTGACAGATCTGATTGAACTTATTTTATGTTTGTAATAAAAGAAATTAGTTAAAATTAACGAGCAAAAATAGGTTGGGCAAAGAAGAGAGGGGAAATTTAAGGACGTGAGTGATCTGCTTTGTGTGTAGAAGAATATGGAGTGGGATGTCTTAATGTGAAGGGTGTGCGAGGTATGAATACGGGACTGTTTCACCGCATAATTAAGTTGTTTAAGGTTAATTGGTTGCAGTGTGAATGAGAAGACGAGAGGAAGGGAGAATCAAAAGTGAAAGGTTGCCGAATCAGAGAGAGAGAGAGAGAGAGAGAGAGGTGGGGGGGGCAATATAAGAGAATGCGTGACACTAGAAGAAAGGAAAAACTTAAGAAAGTCATAGTGCGAAGTGTGTTTGTATGTGGGTGTGCTAGAACTTGAAAAATAAAATAGAATGGTAAATGGAGAAATGACGATATGGAACGTGAAGAGCAAATTGTGCAGATGAGAATGACAGGATGATGCGGTTCAATACATACAATGAGATGAAAAGGATGGTTAAACAAGTGATTAACCAAAGAATAAAAAAAAAAATGAAGCATTTAAACAGGAAGATGAATGATGATCCCGATGGGAAGAGGAAGATGAATGAGGATCCCGATGGGAAGATGAAGATGAATGAGGATCCCGATGGGAAGAGGAAAATGAATGAGGATTCCGATGGGAAGAGGAAGATGAATGAGGATCCCGATGGGAAGAGGAAGATGAATGCGGATTCCGATGGGAAGAGGAAGATGAATGAGGATCCCGATGGGAAGAGGAAGATGAATGAGGATCCCGATGCGAACAGGAAGCTATTCTGGAAAGAAGTGAAAAAGTTGAGGAACAAAGAGAAGAATGGTTATGTGGACTTTCTGTAAGAGAGGGTAGAAAGGTAGGGCAGAGTAGACTCGATGAAGATCTGGAGGAGGAAAAATAAAGTTTACAGTATATATATATATATTCTTTTATCCGAAAAAAATATATTCAAATAAAGAATGCAATTTATTATGCTTTAAACAAAATTAATCTCTTTTGAAATGCAAATAAATAAATGGAAATGAAATCAATGTCCTAATAGTCAGGCGAGTACGTAATAGGAAAGAAGATTGTTCTTCAAGAATATAAAGATGGTTTCTCTTCCTCCACTTCGCTCGTGCGTTCGACCTTGCAGTAGAGTATTTATTTTCTTCTCGAAGACTAAGTCCCAACTGCCAATTAGTTCCCTTAACTTGATATAAAGGGGATGAGAGTTTCTGAGGCCTTACCCTTAATAAAAAGAACAGAATACTTAAATAAATCCTGCAATACTTACTGCATACTTACCTTGGGTGTTCCCAATGTTTTCTGCTGAAACAAAAAGGGATCTCGCAAGGTATGCTATACGATTGAGGCCCTGAAGTGTGCATAATTTTTATGGCTTGTAAGTTACGATTGAGAGCCTCAGGCGATCATAATTCCTATGGCTTGTTTTTCTGCGGTAATTAAACAATGATACCCTTATTTTCCATTAAAATCACCAAGGCTTTATCTTTAATTGATAAAACAAACTTGTGAACGTGAAGAGACTTATGTACACTTACCTTGATAGTCTCTTAGGTTTTCTACCGAAACGAAAAGAGATCTCGAAAGGTGTTCTACGATTGAGGGCCCGAAGTGAGCATAATTCTTATGGCTTTTATGTTATGATGGAGGCCTTGAGGCGAGCATAATCCTCTGTGCTTGTTTTTCGTGGTGATTAAACGATGAACCCTTTCTTTTCCCTTATAGACATCAAGGGTAAGAATGGGTCAGAACTATGATAGGTATCGAGAGTCCTTAGCAGAGTTCTCGAACATGGGTATGTTGTATGAGGTAAATATGAATATGACTGCGTTCCAGGGCGTAAACTAAGTGCCGTATCATGGTATGGAAGCGTTATTTAGCCAAAAGGTTGTTAGTACTGTAAGAAATCTGAAAATTGGAAACAACTTCTGTAGTAGATGATATAGTGGCCGAAATTTTAAAGAGTGGTGGTGATTGTTTTAGGGAATGGGTCTGTTGGTTACATTGTACCGCATTTATTTGAAAACGAGACATTGCCTGAAGAATGGAAGAAGGCTGTGAAACTACTATGTATAAGGGTAAAGGGAAGAAGTTAAATGAAGGAACTACAATGAAATAAGACTGCTGAGTGTTAGACGCAAGGTGTATTGAAAAAGAAATCCATATTGGGCGCATACGAAGGATAATTGATGGATTGATAAGGGTGAACAAGATGGGTTTAGAGGCAACAGTGGGTATATGGTTGCATTGAGGCAGCTAGCTAAGAATATAAAGGATGTGTAAAGTATATGCTGGGTTCATTGCTGTGGAGGAAGCCTAAGATCTTGTTGTTAGGGAATCATTAACCAGGTTCTAAGAATGCATGGAGTGACTGGTCAATTGTTAGATTGTATGAAAAGTATGGTAGAAGAAAGACGTGCGTTGTGGTAAAAGATTGCCAGGATGAATGATTTAATATACACATGGGGGTAGGACAAAGGGGTCTAATGACCCCATGGCAGTTTACTATCGTTATGGATGAAATGTTGGAGTACTGAAAGAATTACAAATGAGCGATGTGAAATGGATTAGAAATAAGCTTCATTTATGATGTTATGAGTTGGTGTTAGCGGTTGAGAGTGAAAGAAATTCGCAAATGATCGAAGAGTTTGATCGGGTATGTGTGAAGAGAGGGCTAGAGGTAAAATCAGGAAGAATAGGGCATTTGTACTGGGGGATAATGATGGAGGGGAGAAGGGGTAATATTGTCTGTTGTGTTTTCCTTGAAGAAGTGCGATGTTTATCTAGTATGAAGCGGTGTAGACGTGGAAGATTTCGACCTCGAGATTATGAATGATAAGGAAGTGGAAGGTCGATCAGGGGCGTTAGGAAATACTAAGAACTCGAGTGTCGAATGTGCATTAGAGCAGTGTTTCCCAACCTGGGAGCCATGGCACATTTGAAGGAGGCCACAGGAAAATCTTAAGATTTAGAGAGGCCACAAACATCAAAGGGACCACAGAACTCAACCTATTAAATCCTAAATTATAGTTAGGCCACTAGATAATTTTAATAAACGTAATTGAATTATATATTTTTTAAATAGTAATACAATTATTTTCCTCGTTTTTAGAAATATTTTTAAAAAGAATTTGAATTTACCTGTAAACAAATATTTTGCATTTTACAAGTGTTTATGTGTAAAATAGACTTAATCTTCATATTTCCTACTGAAAATAATGCTTATTTTGGGGGTTCAAAGGCAGCACGCTGCTGAAACCGCTCTTCCTAATGTTTCAGACGGTTTACGTAGAGCTACCGATAGGAGATGTACGGCCATTCTTTTCCTCCTAGACCTCTCCTCTGCTTTCGTCACTATCGACCACACTGTCCTCCTTGATCGTCTTCAAACTTTCTTGATCTCTCGGGCACCGCGCTTGCTTGGTTCCGCTCATACCTCTCCTCCCGCACTCAGTCGGTCGCGCTCGATAACGTCTCCTCCGAACCCGCACCCATTCATTTTGGGGTGCCTCAGGGCTCAGTCCTTGGTTCCCTCCTCTTTCGAATCTACTTACTTCCTTTTGGCTCCCTTCTTCGTGATTTGGGCCTGTCCTTCCACCTCTATGCTGATGGCACGGGCCTCATACGAGGGGGCGGTCAATAAGTTTTGCGAATCGGTAGGGCAAAACAGAGGAAGGGGGATGGCTGTTTGTGGGGGTGTTAGGACAAGTTATGACAAGCCAAGACCGGCAGCCACACGCTCCTGCCTCGTCTTGGGTTGCACCCAGTACCTGAGGTGTTTCACTTTAATATACCTCCTTCCCTCCCTATACCATCCCCTGCAGGCAAAGACCTCTTCTGAAGAAGCGTCCACCCCGCGCGGTTCCATCGCTCGAGTTTGCTCCGTTACTCCCGCCATTGGGCGAATATCATCCTTCCGCCTTCTGAGAGGTCGTCTTCTGAGTGGCTTTAGGTATAAATGTGTCCACTTTAGGACTGCCCTTCGTTCATATTGTGCCATTTCTTCTTGCAATGTATCCCGCCCATCTTCACGTCAGAACTTGTATTCTTTTTATGATGCCACTCGTGTTTGTATTCTTATCCAAGAGTTCATTTTATGCCTCCCACCCACCCCCGATTCATTGGCGCTCTAACACTCTATTTCGGGTTTATTTTTAATCCGTCCTTTTCCCACATTGAAATAATAATAATAATCCCGAACTCTTGGATGATTTCTATGACTTTTGCCTTTCATTCTTTCAATCACAAGCAGTTATTAATTACCCTTTTAGATCACCCTACAATTTACTCTAGTGTATTTTTAAATCTTAATCCCTACCTTGATTATAAATTGAGATATATCCGGGAGAATTGCGCCTCCTTGGCCTCTAACACACCAAAATACTCTCCTTTGGTATCTTGAGCTATGTGCATACATTTTCATATCCCCTAATTTCACCATAGCTGGGCGCGACTTTGCCGCCGGATCTGGTGCGACTGCGACTTTTTTTCCCCCCTGCTGCGACTCCGCTAAATTACAAAGTAGACTTTAGCGTGATAAAAGAGACATGCTTTTCTAAGGCAGACCAGGCAATAGCTTTGCCACCTTTCCCCTACGGGGGAGCTTGCGCTTCGCTACTAAGATTAAAATTTAAAATCTATAAAAAAGTAGCCATGGTTAAATTTTATGAACTTCACCATTTGTAATTCTTTGGGTTTTAAAAAATTCACAAAATTTCGATACTTATTTATTTCTGAACTCATATTATAAAAGAATTATTGGAAATAACTTTGATAAACAAAACATAAGTCATGACCAAACTAAGATGAAATTATTATTCAAATAATGAAAAACACATATATAAAACAGCCGCGGCAATTTCTTTCAAAAAAGTCGTCTTTGTTCCTGTTCAAAGTCGCGGAAAATTGGCGGTGCGACTTTGCTTAGTCCGACTTTTTCAAAACGTTTGCGACTTCGAAATTCATAGTGCGGCAAAGTCGCAACTCGTCGCCCCAACGCCCAGCTCTGAATTTCATCGTTTCTTAACGTCATGGAGATTCGCCCTTTGGTTTTAGTTTCTTAATAAATACCAAAAGGGTCGTCTCCGAATACCTTTCAAACCACTTTAATTGCAGGTAGACAAACCCTTAAATTATCGCTGTTATAAGAGTAAAATTAAAGCTCAATTTTGCCAAATTACATAATTACAGCTTTGGAGAAATCTAGAATTTCGATCCCAATTCATTGATGGATTCGCTTATATTGTTTTTTCTCTCTAGATGGAGGAGACAGTTCATGAATATTTTTAAAAACGAGTTTCGATCATATTATTACTCCTATTATTATTACTGTTATTATCACTATTATTGTTGTTATTTTAATTATTATTGCCGTTATTCGTAATATTATAAATTATTAGCATTACTATTTTTCATTGCTGTTATTATTATAATTACTGTTTCTATCATTATATTAGTAAATATATTTTCATGAAAAGTAGACAAGTTGAGTAGAATTTTTTTTATATTAAATACACTGACCTTACTTGACTAACCTAACCTAACCTAACCTAACCTACACTAACTTGCCTAACACATCACAAACCTAAAAAAATGGAAGCTTACTTTTTATTAGAATTTTGATGGCGATATATTTGATGTATCGTTTAAAAAATTACTCCATTTTTATACCAGCCAAAAGTGGTTAAGAACAAGATACTGTTGGTAAAGATGTCTTATTGCCATTACACAGCAAAATCACACATTTAACGTCTAGCCAGCGACGTCCAATATTTTACGTGTGGGGAAAATTCATCAGACTGGGTTATTTGTTTACGTTGGTATCCTCGTTGGTCAGCTCGTGGTACGTTTTTAAAGAATCGCAATGAATTGTTGTAGGAGAAGAATGTGTGTTTTTAAGGATGGAAATCGAAGTTTTAGATTACCTTTACACTAAAGCAGGACTCCGCATCTCGCACCCCTCCTGGGAAATAGATGCGGCCCTTACGCCAACGGATATTTATACGAAATACTTAGATATTTTTATATTTGCATCAATAAGTGATTTAGGCATTTGTTAAGAGTTATCCACTCGTTATATATATATATATATATATATATATATATATATATATATATATATATATATAGGGTGTTCCCCCAAAATGTATACATACATTAAATAATTGTAAAGTAGGTGTTTATTAAAGAAAATTTCATTTTCAAAATTTACACTTATTTACAATTACAAATTTCGGGGGGGACACTTTATATATATATATATATATATATATATATATATATATATATATATATATATATATATATATATATATATATATATTAAACCACATTGAAAGAAAAAACGAAATAACTTTTCCTTGCAGTAATATTTGTATTACCTTTTTTCGAAAAAATCCGTGCAGGGAAGCGATTCGAACCAGGCACACTGAGGCAGCGAGCACCGCTTTGATCGCAGTTAAAATTATGCCGTTAGTACACTACGCTACGCAGAGAACCAAAAAATTGTCTGAATAGAATAGCTTTTAAGGAACACTTTCGCAAGCTCAACCGGGGACTATGAAAGAAATAGAAAATTAATTGGGAATTCAAAGAATAAATGAAGAATAGTTAAACGCGTGGTAAATATACAAATGTATGTATCTCTCAATGTAGCGCGAGAGAATGATGAAAATGAAATCACTAAACCACATTGAAAGAGAAAACGGAATAATTTTTCCTTAAAAGCTATTCTATTCAGAGAATTTTTTGGTTCTCTCCGTAGCGTAGTGTACTACCGGCATACTTTTAACTGTGATCAAAGCGGTGCTCGCTGCCTCAGTGTGCCTGGTTCGAATCGCTTCCCTGCACGGATTTTTTCGAAAAAAGGTAATACAAATATTACTGCAAGGAAGAATTATTCCGTTTTCTCTTTCAATGTGGTTTAATGGATTCATTTTCATCATTCTCTCGCGCTACTTTGATATATATATATATATATATATATATATATATATATATATATATATATATATATATATATATATATATAAAATATATATATATATATATATATATATATATATATATATATATATATATATATATAAAATATATATATATATATATATATATATATATATATATATATATATATATATATATATAAGACGCCTTTAAACCCCCAACATTTGTTTGCGGGAGCCCACCGCCCTTCCTCTAATTCGCGAAAGGACTTTATTCAAAAAATGTTTCCCGTTCCAAGGGAAACAATAACAATTTATTGACCTCCATTTCTAATTGCCAGGAAAACCCACTAGCGTTCAATACGCCTCCCTCTGTATTAGTTTGTCAAGAAATTAATGACGTTTTTAAAAGAAAAGTAAAGGTGTTTTTAGTATAAAAAAATTACCTTTATTTAGCCAAATAATTTCTAGGATTATTGCCAATGGTGCTCCATCGTTTAAATAAGCAGGTGTGGATTGATTTCTTGAATTTATTTGCTTTTTTTTAGGAAATATATGATTTGGTATCTCTTACTACCTTCATGCCAGATTAAACTTTGCCACTTAAGTGATGTTATATTCAATTAAATAAAATGGTAATCAAATGGTCAAGGCCATTGGAGAGTGAGGAAGAACTTCTCAACCTAATTCATTATTTTTTTTCTTGTGTCAAACGCTCCAGGTGTGGGCGCACATTGTCATGGAGGAGGAGGAGGAGGAGGACACCCTTTCGGTTTACCAGTGAAGGATGTATTTAATCAAGAGGCTCATTTAAATGTTGTAGTTGTTGAATATTTAAACCTTGTGATTGTTTAACATTTAAACGTTGCACTCGTTTAACATTTAAACGTTGCGGTCGTTTAATATTTAAACGTTGCGGTCGTTTAATATTTAAACGTTGCGCTCGTTTAATATTTAAACCTTGCAGTTGTTGAAAATTTAAACCTTGTGATTGTTTAACATTTAAACGTTGCAATTGTTGAAGATTTAAACGTAGAAATTGTTTAACATTTAAATGTTGCACTTGTTTAACATTTAAATGTTGCACTTGTTTAACTTTTAAATGTTGTACTTGTTTAACATTTAAACGTTTTACTCGTTTAACATTTAAACGTTTTACTCGTTTAACATTTAAACATTGCAATTGTTGACAATTTAAACCTTGTAATTATTAAACATTTAAATATTGCACTTGTTTAACATTTAAACGTTGCACTCGTTTAACATTTAAACGTTGCACTCGTTTAACATTTAAATCTTGCACTCGTTTAACATTTAAACGTTGCACTCTTTTAACATTTAAACGTTGCAATTGTTGAACATTTACGCGTTTTAATCATTGAAAATCTAAACGTTGCAATTATTTAACATTTTAATGTTGCAATTGTTTAACATTTAAAGATGCACTCGTTTGACATTTAAACGTTGCAATTGTTAAATATTTAATCCTTGCAATTGTTGAAAACTTAAATATTGTAATTTTTGGACATTTAAATGTTGCACTTGTTTAACATTTAAACGTTACAATTGTTTAAAGTTTACATGTTGCAATTGTTGAACATTTACGCGTTTCAATCGTTGAAAATTTAAACGTTGCAATTGTTTAACATTTTAATGTTGCAATTGTTTAACATTTTAATGTTGCAATTATTTAACATTTAAAGTTTCACTCGTTTAGCATTTAAAGGTTACAACTGTTAAAAATTTAAACATTGCACTCTTTTAACATTTAAACTTTTCATTCTTTAAATATTTAAACGTTGCAATTGTTGAACATTTAAATTTTGCGTTCGTTTAACATTTAAACGTTGCAATTGTCGAACATTTAAACATTGTCCTTGTTGAACATTTACGCATTGCAATTGTTGAACATTTAAACGTTGCACTCGTTTAACATTTAAACGTTGCAATTGTTCTTTGCTTATTATTGAGGAGCTTATAATGAATAACTTCTTTACATTCTAGCCCAACAGCTCTCTGCTGTTGGAGACCACTAGAAGTATGAATGGGTTTCTGTTTGCGATCATACCATTGTTTTTCTCGCTTAATATTGGAGTAAAGAACCCACATTTCATCTCCCGTAACAATTCTGCCCAGAAATTGCGCACGGACACCTCGAACCAATAGAAATGAACCAATATTCACACGTTGCAGTCATTTCATAACAAGCAAACACCCTTTTTTATGTGAACTTTGCCTATGCATTCCTAGCTTACGAAACGCTAGGGATAGCTAGCTCATAAATGGCTTCGATATTTCCCACACTTATCGTTAAACTGTTTGCAGCAAATTTGGAACCAATGTAAACAACTTTAAGAAGAATTATTTGTCTTCTAAAAACTGTATAAATTTCTTTTTAACCTAATATTACCATCGCCAAAATCATAAACATTTCTAATCTACTAAAATCTTATGAGTAAATGTTCAAACATTTTTTTTTTTAGATGTAATTGGGTTCGGGTGCAGATCCATGGGAAGGGGCTAGGGAGCTAAACCCCTCCAAAAATTTCACACCCGTTTATGTTTGTATTTGTTTTGGGTTTTTTTTTAAACCGTTGCGATCGAATGTATATTATGATAGATGCCTAAAAATTCAGGTAACTCTCAAAAATAATGATTAAATTCATTATTATACCTCAGTTCACGTCCAAAACTACAATTCCTAATTTTCTGAAGTGTAGAAAAAAATCTGATCTGGTACAGTTAGTGCTCAATCCAGTGTGAGATACTGTTATTTATTATCAATCATGTGTAAGGTAACCATTATTAATCATCAATGCCCCCTTTTTCAGACTCCTCAGAGGGAGCAAATCAAGTTACCCCCCCCCGGAATTATTATCCTGGATCCGCCATTGACTGGGTTGTGCACATAAAATGATGTTGTAACTAAAGGAAAAAGATGTTTATTCCAGCCATGTGACCTGATTTAAAAGAACAAAAAGATTGCAACGAGTTTTACGAGTGGGTCCGTCACGTGTGACCTTCCTATAACGAAAACCGTTTCGGAGGGGAAAATGGAACACCAACTCTTCAATTTTCGTCAAAGAGCAGTTCGAAAACTCCCCATTCTTTATAAAGTAGTTAATGGATGCTGCATCGTTTTTTTTTTTTTTATAAAATTATTTAATACATTCCAAGGGAAATAAATGAAAAGAGGCACATTGCATTTTTAACGCCCCAATTTCTAAAAAATATAGAAATTAAACTGGATCGAAGAGTAACTTAAAAAATTGTTAAAAGTCGCAAATTATTTTTTTTTTTAAAGTAGCAAACTTTTAATAAGAAATAGCCTAATTACTTATTATGTTTCGAATTCGTAATAGAAAATTGCCAGATTATCTATTGTGAATGATGAAAATTTTTAATAAGAAATAGCCTAATTACTTATTTTCAATGGGGAAAAAATCGTAAATAAAAGTAACCCTGTTTTTTATTTTCAATGAGAAAAATTATTAATAAAAATGTAGACCAATTAATTATTTTCAATGTTGAAAATTCTTAATAAAAAAAGTAGCCATATTGTGAATTTCAAATCGAAGGTATGCTAAAATGAATAATAGTTATTTAATATTACTACAATTACTTAATTTTAGCGGGGAAAATAATTAATAGAAAAGTAGCCCAATGGCCTCACCTTTTGGAAATTCAAACTCCTGCGCATTCGTTTTGGCGGCATCCGTTGGAAAACAATGGTGATAAAAGTCAGTAAAAAAAAACAAGGTCGCGTGCTCTCATTTATTCTGATTTATGATCTTACGACCTTCAAAACTTTTAATAATTCCTGGACTAACCTTGGGAGGACCTTGTCATTCTATCTTTCGAAAGAGCATGTAAAACAACATATGGGTTTCAAATTTTGTTAGAATCGGCAGATTAGTTATGAAGTTATAGCAAAAACAAAATAATTCACGGGCTAACCTTGACAGGACTTTGGCAATTATATTATTCGAAAGAGAATGTAAACCAATATAAAGGTTTCAAATTTTGTTAGAATTGGGCGAATACTTATGATGTTATTGACAAAACAAAATAATTCCCGGGCTAACTTGGGAGGACCTTATCAATTATATCATTTGAAAGAAAATGTAAAACAACATAAGGGTTTCAAATTTCGTTAGAATGAGCCGAATAGTTATGATGTTATTGCCTCCCCAAAAAGATTCTTGGCTAACTTTGGGAGGACTTTGGCAATAGGTATATCATTCGAAAGAAAATGTAAAACAATATAAGGGTTTCCAATTCGTTAGAATCGACCTAATAGTTATGATATTATTGACAAAACAAAGTAATTCACGGGCTAACCTTGGGAGGACTTTAACAATTATATTATTCGAAAGAGAATGTAAAACAATATAAGGGTTTCAAATTTCGTTAGAATCGGCCGAATAGTTACGATGTAATTACAAAAACAAAATAATTCGCGGGATAAACTTGAGAGGACGTTGGCAATTTTCAAGTCAATATCTCAGGCTTTGAAAAATCAGTCCATATATAAAGTTTCTTCTCTACATTTCACTTCTCCACTCCTTAAGCACCTAGGAATGTTTCATATGTTTCCTTCAAAGGTCGAATTTATTAGTCTCCTTTTTCATGCCTTCTGAACTTATGTTTAATCTTACAGTAGTCACTAGTAATAAAGGGTTTGCGATAAGTGAGGCTTTTTGCAACATTGATGCGCGCTGATAGCTCTTGTAAAAAACTTCAATACTTCGAAAGATTTCGGGATTTTATGACTGATTCTCTACGTGTGGTGTAGATTGGTGAAGTTTGGGGAATTGTAAGTGTGTAGAATGTACATAAATAAACCTGTTGAAGTGCTGGGGAACGGGATGGCGCGCAACTGTCCTGAATTTGGCCCCCAACAAAGCGGTGTCAGGCATCAGGCATAGCATAAGTAACCATGCAGCTGATATGTATAGATTTGCGTTCACAATTAATTAGTTTATCCAACAATAAATTGTCTTATTTTTCTTTCATATGGTATTCGATTGCATATATTCCCATGCCATTTTCTTCTCATGATTGTCTTAACCCGATGAATAACGTTGCCTCAAAATGCAGCTATTTTAAGAGAGCTTTGACTATTTTTAATATTTGCAAATAATCTCTAGACACACTTTAATAATTCTAACCTGCCCTTATTCCTCATTAAAGAGAGATACTTCGGGGGATTTTCTTCCTAATCAAGAATATTTTCTTTGCTACCATTCTTCAAACGTTTTTCATATATATATATATATATATATATATATATATATATATATATATATATATATATATATATATATATACGAGGGCCGGTCAATAAGTTTTGCAATTTGGATATAACTACCCTTGACTTCAATGCACTTGCGCCACTTGTCCCTGAGGCTTCGAATTCCCGACAACCAGAAATCTCCCGACTGCTGTTCAATCCACTCCTGGACGGCGAGCTGGACATCTTCATCGTCCCCAAACCGGCGTCCACGCAGTGCAGCCTTGAGCTGACAGAATAAAAAGTAGTCGCTAGGGGCAGGATCTGGACTGTAGGGGCGATGGTTGAGCTCCTCGAATCATTACTCGTGCAGGGCAGCTTGTGCAACTCTGGCCTTGTGGACAGGGGCATTGTTGTGGAGGAGCAGGACACCGCGTGTCATTTGCCGCGCCGCTTCAACCCAGCCAGTTCCTCGGCGTAATATTGGCCTGTGATGGTCCTTCCACGAGGCGCATAGTCCACCATTAACACTCCCTCAGAATCCCAGAAGATGGTGGCGATGATGTTCCCGGCTGAGGGTTGGGTGCAGAACTCGATAGGGGTCGGAGAGCCCCTGTGCTTCCAGGCCATGCTTTCAAGCTTGTTCTCATGATCCCAGTGATGGACCCACGTTTCATCACCTGTCACTATGCGTGACTCGAATCAGGCCGGATCTTTGTTGTACAGGAGCAGCAGCTCCTCCGAACTTTGACGACGTTGAAGTCGACCATGTGGCGTGAGGTTTCGTGAGGTTTCTAGAGACCCAACGGGTAGAGACCTTGGTCATGGCCAAACTGTCGTGGATGATGTTGATAACACTTCCATGTGATATTCCAAGTTCTCGCCCGATTTCTTCGACCTTCACCCGGCGATTTTCGAGGATCATCCTCTGCACACGGGCCACATTGTCCTCGTTGTTCACGTCTGACGGGCATCGTGGACTGAGATATCTTCAAGGGACTTACGACCATGGCGGAACTCCCTATTCCAGCGAGCAATGGTTGCATAGGAAGGGGCGGTGTCGGTGTACAGTGCAACCATGCGTTCATGGATCTTTTTTGCATTCTTGCCTTCCTTGGTCAAAAATTTGATCACTGCGCGGTGCTCAACCTTCTCCATTGTTGAAAAATTTGTGACTGACGATCTGCGATCAGCTACTGCTTATTAAATAAACAAGGCATGAGCGTGCGGCTGCAGGTCCTGACTTGTCATAACTTGTCCTAACACCCCCACAAACAGCCATCCCCCTTCCTCTGTTTTGCCCTACCGAATCGCAAAACGTATTGACCGCCCCTCGTATATATATATATATATATATATATATATATATATATATATATATATATATATATATATATATATATATATGGACAAATATCCAAGACAAATTGGTACGGTTAAGATAATGGCATAATTAGACAACTGCTCTGCTTCAGGTCCAGCAGGTGATCCTATCCTCCTTGAATTGGAAGACAACACTTAAGGATGGCGCAGCAGATTAAAAAATATATGAAGTCCAGAAATTCTTTAAGAAACACATTTTTTAAAAAATGTAAATTAGTGGTTTGCAACCTTTTTATGATAGTAGCACCCAAGATGTAGCCGTGGCGCCCCAATATAAAATAATTTACATATAAATACATAATTAGGAGAAAAGCACTTCAAAATTAACCACGATTGACATTTAACTTAATTTAATCGAAATAAAACAAAAATTAGAAAATAAATCAATTTTACCATTAAAAGTTTAATTGAAAATTTGAGATTGGTGAGTATTACATAAGTCTTTAATATGAGGATGTATAGTTGACAAAGCAACTCTCATTCCCTCATTCACTGTCTGAATTATTTCTCTTTTCCTTGTTTTTCTGTTGCACAATGTAGAGAAACTAGTTTCAACATACTTTCAACTGTCGTTAGACTTTTTTATAAATAGTTTCTTGTTGGTCGCTCCTGCAGCTACCAAAGGTGCCAAGGCTGAAAACCACTGGTGTAAATTAAAGTGCTAAGAAATATAATATATTTTGATTTAAAAGGACTGAAGATGTATCATTTTATTTTAGTTGATTTTTTTAATCGAACAACCCTCCATTGACTGCAAATGTCTAAGTTGTCTTACACACACACAATTAGGTGAAACAAGTATTTGGATACTCAACAAAATTTCCTTAAATTATTTCCCACTATAATTTGTGTGTATCAAACACCTTTATTATAAACAGTTCTTTATTAATTTAAAGAAACAAGAAAACATTCTTCAAATCTATATGACATTATAGAAACAAAAAGAATATAAGGGTGAAAATAAGTATTCGGACACTAGATAGACTAATATTGGGGTGTACTACCACTGCTATAACGACTGCTAGTCATTTTTAATAAGATTTAACCAAACCCTGGCAACATTGTGTTGGAATATCAGCACACTAATCTTTACATATAGCTTTAAACTTGGTTCGGTTCACAGGTTTCCTCATGTAGATTTGTTCCTTCAATAGCCACAAATTTTCGACCGGGTTCAAATAAGGGGATTGATCATGCCACGGTAGAACATTAATACTGTTCTGCAAGAAACACTCACGTCTTGCTTTCGCCTTGTGCTTCAGATCATTGTCCTGAAACATCCCATCCTCCTGCATCCCCAACTTCTCAGAGTTGTCGTTGTTTTGGGCCAATATTTGCCGGTACTTGGCTCCAATCATTTTTATCAATTAAATGAAGACCACCAGTTTCTATTTAAAAAAAAAGCCCCACACCATAATACTGTCATCTCCATGATTAATCGAGTATGGTGTTCTTCTTATCATAGGCGGTTCCATCATGGCACCAAACATGGCAAGCTGTATTCTGGCCAAGAGTTCAATTTTGACCCAAATTCATCTGGCTTCTCTCTGTGCTCCTGATTAAATGAGCTTTCATCAGAAATAGGGTCTTGCGTCTTGATCGAGATCTGAGAGCTTGTCTTTCGAGCTCATTACTAATTGCTCTTTCTTAATTGATGCCTCAGCCGTATGTAGATCGACCTGCTGAAATATTTTCCTTGACGCTCCACTGCAAGGAAGGTGTGGAGGTCATTCATTTTTTAGTAATCCAACCTACAGTGCGGAGAGGAACTCCTAAGGCTGTAGAAATACTTCTATAGCTTTTACTGTCTCTGCAGGGCTCAATTATCTTGCTTTTCAAATCGGTTCAGTGACCTTTGATTTTAACAATGACGATAGACTGTCGCAGTATGATGGTTTTTGCTAAATGAGGTTATGCTAAAAAAAAACAACACCTAAATAAACTAATGTTGGATTCTATCAGATCGTTCTAGATCTTTGTATAATATTCCTGGCCCCCAAATTCTGTAAATAGGCTAATCTAAAAATATTTTCCACACCTAATATATATATATATATATATATATATATATATATATATATATATATATATATATATATATATATATATATATATAATATATATATATATATTGCCAGGAGGTATTATTTCGTGGTCTTTCACTTGGGGAATGTTAATAATATAATAGAATAGTTACTTATATGGATAGTATATTATTACCTAGAAGTGAGCTATTATTTGGGGGACTTAGTATAAATGTATGAGATTAAATGAGGGCGTGGTTATATAGGCAAATTAGGATTCGTAGAACTAATTTCGATCTGTAGTTTATGGACTGGTGAATGAACGCACTCCCCTTATGCCATCATGTCCCAATTTCTTTATGAACTTGTGGAGCATTTAGGTTGTCATAGTTCGTTCTCAAGGGTATTGGGTACAACTTAAAATTGGTATCTGTCTTCCTATTTTTGTAGTTTTGAGTTCATGTCCGCCGTTGTTCATTTTTGCTGTTTTGACTGTTTGGTTTGTGCGAATTTTTTGGCCTCTTTAATGTTGGTCCTAAAGATTTGGGTTCCCATTTTTTACCTTCACTGAAAGAGTTTCCTGCAAACTCTGACAACAGCTTTTGATACCAGCAGTACCTAACTCTCATGGAAAAAAATGCGACCAACAAGTGATTTGACCTTTTTTTCCACAATAGGATTATTGTTAAACATTAGTAGTTTTGACTTCTTATGGGTTTTGGTCATCGTCATCCTCGATCTATCGTAGCCTTTTTTTTTACTCATAGTTTTTCCTCCCCTATTTCATTTTCCCTATTCAACGCACCCTCCTGGGTGGTTAGCGACAATTTCTTTTCCTTCCACCAATAAATTGAGTCTGACAGGCACTACACAAACATTCACAACATAATGTTCCAACCTCCCCGACTCTTCTCCTCTTGCCTTTTATCGCTCGTTATGCCCAACGGGATTCCAACGCGAAATTCAAAACACCTAAATTATATACCTTCCCTCCTCCGGCCCCGGTCAAGTGCTGCTGTACACGGAGCTCCTGGAAAGCGAAACCGCGATAAATTAGAGGCTCTACGATGCGACCCCGCGGCGAACGAAGCTGAGATTAGACAAGACGAGATCTTGGGTCCCTAACTGATTATGGAGCGACTTTCCCAAAGTGCCGTCTTAATATTTAGATTTTCGTTGCCTACATTCTTTTAGCAATCTAAAACAAAATATAAACCAGCAAAGGCATTTCCGTAAGAAGTATTTTGAAAAGACTTCCCTAAAGGTATCGAAGTTAGTAGAGATGTGTGAACGATACTTACATCGTCAAGTAGCCGTGATTCTTTATCCTCTCCTCTTATTCTGTAGAGAAGGCAAATCTCTCTATGGCGCGATTTGTTGAAGTGATAAGGAAATTTTCCTCTTACGAACCGAATCATTGAATAGAGGTGAGGACGGATAACTGCCAAAGAGAGGTAATTTTTTTTGTTAATTATTGGAAAGAAACTGAAAAAAACTGATATTTACAGATTGACGAAAGCATCACTACCATAGCAATTTCTCACCATCATTTCCAAATAAATAAAAGTGTAGTAAATGAACATGTTAGCTTTTTAATTTCTAATCTAAGCTAAAGTTAATGGTTTTATCCTTTGGGTGAACATGATGAGATGGTGGCTTGAATTATAATGAAAGGCAGTACTCCGGGTATACTCAAGATCCTACATACAAAACCATCTTTACTTAAAATTTTATTTCCAACATGTCATGTGTTTTTCACTCTAGTTACTTCCTCTTTAAACCAATTAGTAAGTGGGGGAGGGAATTCGTACTCATACCCTTCTCCGGCGTGTGCCATAAATGGAAACTAAACCCTTGTATGTGGTGTAGGATGAATGCCCATACTGTCCTCCACGCCTATCAAAAAGGAGGCTAAACCTGGATACGGGAGCGATGACGTGAGAAACCGAACCCGCGAAAGCTGTATCGAAGAAACGCAATACGCAATAACAGTAATAAGTGGGGGCTGTCTCAGCCCCCATCCTGCCAGGCTGTTTAATCTGCGTGAATGTGTAAATTGAGTAGTTATTTAAGAATTTGAGGGGTATATGTTGGGAAGAGGGTAATAGTAGTCAATCTTTAAAACAAGGAGATTCCAGATGCTTGCGCTATGTGATACAAACATGGAAAGAAATGAAGAGTTTTCTCGGGATAGGATGTGATCATGGGTAGATCAGGGTGGTATGAGTGAGGAGATTATGGTCATGAATTCGAGTGATAAGTGGCATAATGCACTGGTTGGATTTGAATGTGTGAGAATTAGGTAGGTGAAACTGTGCTTGGTTGTAGAATATAGACATTGTAATAAAAAAGAGAGGTTCTGAAATTACTTGAGACGAGTGGTGGTTGTTATTGGCAATGGTTCCAGGTTGATGGTTGTAGGAAATATGAACGTACGAATAAGTGACAGAATGAGAGAGACGATAACTGGAGATTTTGTTAGACTCGGAGAGATTGAAAATGGAGAGAAGGTGGTAGGGTTCTGTGCTGAAACTTATGTGTAGCAGACACCTTCTTTTAGCACAATGATGTATATAAATATACATAATTTGTGAAAAGGAGAGAGAGAGAGAAGTTATAAGTATGAGTGATATGTGCAGAGTGATCAATAATATGCTTTAGGGCGTATGTGATATGAAAGTTGTAAGAAGATGAGTAAGGAACTAGAGTACCGTCCCAAAAGATCAGAATCCCTGTATTTCTACCATAACATCTTCCATAACTTTTTTCAGAGAAAATCCAACGTTTCCAAAATTTGTGTATGATAACCTAGAGGTATAAACTACTTATGAGAGCAGGTTATGTAAATTTGGATAAATAAAAAGAAAGCTATCAGCAGATAAGCAATTTACTAGAAAGATTGGATGTCCAAAGTGATCCGAACGTTTAGATTTCTTGTAGAGAGAACCACGATTGTTTACAGCATCGAACCTCAGTTTAATTTTGTTCAGTTTAGGTCATTCTCTTGCCAGCTGTCGCTTAGTTACATTCCCAAGAAATCTGTCATGCCTCTCTGTCCTCCAGCTGATCGTAAGCATGGGCTACCAAGATGTTCTTTGAATTGGAGCCATTGCAGTGACTGTCAAGCGCCCCAAAAGTGTATTCCATAATATTCCGTCGACCTATGACAAATCAGGTTTATTTAAGACTATTAAATGAACCGATTGGACAAAGAAGATCTCAAAAGGGAAAGAGCGCGCGATTACACTAATTGTGAAGAAGGACCTTTTCAAGACGACCTGAGGAAGTCAATCTTCGCGCTCGCACACCCAGGGTGAAGCCATTGGTCAGTCCGAAGAACAAGAAGGCTCGTCTTGCATTCCCCACTGCGCACATTACATCGATGGATGACCGATGGAGGCAAGTCCACTTCGGTGACGAATCTAAGTTTAATTTATTCGGATCCGATGACAAGAGGTTCGTTCGTCGCAGAGCATACGAAAGAGCATCTGTCAATTGCCCCCAAAAAAATGTAAAGCTTAGCGAAGGAAGCGCCATGGTCTTGGGCGTGATTTTTTTTACAAGGCACTGGGTCACTTGTGCGCTTACATGGCACAGTAAATGTACATGCGTACAAGGAAGTGTTGCGACAGTATGTTGTGCCCCATCGGCGAGCCTCCGCAGCTCAACCTGCAATTTTCATGTAGGATTACGCCCCCCGCCACACGGCCAAGTCAGTAAAGACTGACTTGGCACTTTACTGACTTGGCATGCACAGACTATGGACCTGAATCCCATTGGAAATGTTTTGAAGACATTCGGAAAGAGGTCTAAAGCGAGGAATCCGAAAACAGTTGCAGAACTATGGGAAATTCTTCAAAATGAATATAGCAAGTTTAGTTCATTCACATTCGAAACTAATTACATATAACTTGTACTAATGTTTTTCTTGGATAATTTAATCGTTATATTCCAATAAATATTTGGTTTCCGTTGTCGTTCGGATCAGTTTGCACACTTCAATTCTCCTAGTAAATTGCTTATCTTCTAACTTTCGTTTTATTCATCCCAATTTTCATAACTTTTACCAATAGGTAGTTTAGAGCGGCAGGTAATTAGAGAACAATTTTGAAAAACTTGAATTTTCTCTGGCAAAGTTATGGAAGTTGTAATAGAAATACAGGCATTCGGATCTTATGGATGGTAATTAGCTAATCACATGATTTGTAATGTTAAACTGGTTGGTGCATGGATAAAAAGACGTGACCAAGGTGGAAGGAAGTGATTTCCAGAAGTGAAATGTTATTGTTTCAGAGAGAAAGAGGAGAGTATGTGAGGATGTTTGAGAGTAGAAATCTGGAAATAAGTGCGATTTTGGGAATAGGGAAAATAAGCACCTAATTTGAAGTGGTAGTAGGTAGTGCAAGTGTTGTATGCGGGTGTACGAGAAGAGGAAAGTGGGATAAAAATTATGAAGGGTGTAGTGCCGACTTGAAGAATGGAATGAAAGGCAAACTAAAGGGTACATACAAATGCTTAATAGTGAATATAAAAATAACAGTGCGAAGCGATTGGATGCATACCATGAAGTGAAAAGAAGGTGAAACAAATGATTAAGTAGAATAGGGAAGCATCAAATGAACGAAAGACGAATGAGGACCCAATTGGAACAGGAAGACGAATGAGGATTCTGATTGGAAGAAGAAGAAGAAGTACGATCCCGATTGGAACAAGGAGAGGAATGAGGATCCTGATTGGAACAGAAAGACGAAAGAGGATTCTGAATGGAAGAAGAAAAAGAATTAGGATCCCGATTGGAACAAGGAGACGAATGGGGATCCCGATTGGAACAGAAAGACGAAAGAGGAGCCTGATTGGAACAGGAAGACGAATGGGGATTCTGATTGGAAGAAGAAGAAGAATTAGGAACATGATTGAAACAAGGAGACGAATGGGGATCCCGATTGGAACAGAAAGACGAAAGAGGAGCCTGATTGGAACAGAAGGACGAATGAGGAATTCGAATGGAAAGGAAGACGAATGAGGATCCCGATTGAAACAGGGAGACGAATGATTGAGCCCAAAATGAACAGAAAAACGAATGATGAACCTGATTTGAACAGAAAGACGGATGAGGAGCCCTATTGGAACAAGAAGACGAATGCGCTTTCTGATTGGAACAAGAAGAAGAATGAGGATCCTGATTGGAACAGAAAGACTAATGAGGATCCTGATTTAAACAGTAAGACGGATGAGGATTCCGATTGGAACAGGAAGACGAATGAGGATCCAGATTGGAATAGTAAGACGAATGAAGATCCCAATTGGAACAGATAGACGAATAAGGATCCCGATTGGAACAGGAATACGAATGAGTAACCCGATTAAACAGTAAGATGAATTAGAATTCCAATTGGAACAGAAAGACGAATGATGAAGCCAATTGGATAAAAAAGACGAATGAGGATCCCGATTGGAACAGGAAGACGAATAAGGATCCCGATTGGATCAGAAAGACGAATGAGGATTCCGATTGGAACCAAAAGACGAATGAGAGTCTCGAGTCAACAGTAAGACAAATGAGGATTCCGATTAGAAGATCAAGACGAATTATGATCCCGATTGGAATAGTAAGGCGAATGAGGATCCCGATAGAGAAAGGCGAATGAAGATCCCGATAGAGAAAGGCGAATGAGGATCCCGATTGTAACAGGAAGACAAATGAGGATCCCGATTAAACAGTAAGATAAATGGGAATTCCGATTGGAACAGAAAGACGAATGAGGATCCCGATTGAATAAGAAAGACGAATGACGATCCCGATTGAAACAGGAAGACAAATGAGAAGCCCGATTGGAACAGGAAGACGAATGAGAAGCCCGATTGGAACAGGAAGACAAATGACGAGCCCGATTGGAGCAGGAAGACGAATGTACATCCAATTGAAACAGTAAGACGAATGAAGATCCTGATTGGACAAAAAGAGTAATGAGGATCCCGATTGCAACAGCAAGACGAATGGGGATCCTGATTGGGACGAGAAAACAAATGAGGATTCCAATTCGAAATGAATAACGAATGAGGAACCCGATTGGAACATGAAGACGAATGAAGATCCCGATTGGAACAGGAAGACGAATGAGGATCCCGATTGCAACAGGAAGACGAATGTAGATCCTGATTGGGACGGGAAAACAAATTAGGATCCCGATTGAAAGATGAATACGAATGAAGATCCAGATTGGAACAGGAAGTTGAATGATGATCCCGAACGGAACAGTAAGACGAATGAAAATTCAGATTGGAACAGAAATACGAATGAGGATCCCGAATGGAACAGTAAGACGAATGAGGATTCCGTTTTGAATAGAAATGTGAATTAGGATCCCGATTGGATAAGAAGGACGAATGAGGATCCCGATTGGAGCAGAAAGACGAATGACGATTCCGATTGGAACAGAACGAATAATGGGGATCCCAATTGGAACAGAAAGACGAAAGATGATTCCGATTGAAACACAAAGACGAATGACGATTCCGATTGGAACCGAAAGACGAATGAGGATTCAGATTGGAACAGCAGGACGAATGAAGATCCCGATTGGAAAAAAAGAGTAATGAGGATTCCGATTGCAAGAGGAAGACGAATGAGGATCGTGATTGGGACAGGAAGACGAATGAGGATTCCAATTGGAAGAGAAAGACGAATGAGGATCCCGATTAGAACAAGAAGACGAATGAGGATTCTATTGAAACAGTAAGACGAATGAGTATCCTGATTGGACAGAAAGAGTAATGAAGATCCCGATTGCAACAGGAAGACGAATTGGGATCCTGATTGCAACAGGAAGACGAATGAAGATCCTGATTGGAAAAGGAAGGCGAATGGCGATTCAGATTGGAACAGAAAGGCGAATGAGGATCCCGATTGAATCGGAAAGACAAAGGAGGAGTCCGATTGGAACAGGAAGACGAAAGAGGATCCTAATTGGAACAGGAAGACGAATGAGGATCCTGATTGGAAAAGGAACACGAATCATTATTCCGATTGGAAAATTAGGATTAATGAGTACCCCTATTGGCATAGGAAGTCAATTGAGGATCCCAATTGGAACAGGAGGACGAATGAGGATCCCGATTGAATAAGAAAGACGATCCCGATTGGAACAGGAAGACAAATGAGAAGCCCGATTGGAACAGGAAGACGAATGAGAAGCCCGATTGGAACAGGAAGACAAATGACGAGCCCGATTGGAGCAGGAAGACGAATGTACATCCAATTGAAACAGTAAGACGAATGAAGATCCAGATTGGACAAAAAGAGTAATGAGGATCCCGATTGCAACAGCAAGACGAATGGGGATCCGGATTGGGACGAGAAAACAAATGAGGATTCCAATTCGAAATGAATAACGAATGAGGAACCCGATTGGAACATGAAGACGAATGAAGATCCCGATTGGAACAGGAAGACGAATGAGGATCCCGATTGCAACAGGAAGACGAATGTAGATCCTGATTGGGACGGGAAAACAAATGAGGATCCCGATTGAGAGATGAATACGAATGAAGATCCAGATTGGAACAGGAAGTTGAATGATGATCCCAATTGGAGCAGTAAGACGAATGAAAATTCAGATTGGAACAGAAATACCAATGAGGATCCCGAATGGGACAGTAAGACGAATGAGGATTCCGATTTGAATAGAAATATGAATTAGGATCCCGATTGGATAAGAAGGACGAATGAGGATCCCGATTGGAACAGAAAGACGAATGACGATTCCGATTGGAACAGAACGAATAATGAGGATCCCAATTGGAACAGAAAGACGAATGATGATTCCGATTGGAACACAAAGACGAATGACGATTCCGTTTGGAACAGAAAGACGAATGAGGATTCAGATTTGAACAGCAGGACGAATCAAGATCCCGATTGGAAAAAAGGAGTAATAAGGATTCCGATTGCAAGAGGAAGACGAATGAGGATCGTGATTGGGACAGGAGGACGAATGAGGATTCCAATTGGAAGAGAAAGACGAATGAGGATCCCGATTAGAACAAGAAGACGAATGAGGATTCTATTGAAACAGTAAGACCAATGAGTATCCTGATTGGACAGAAAGAGTAATGAAGATCCCGATTGCAACAGGAAGACGAATTGAGATCCTGATTGCAACAGGAAGACGAATGAAGATCCTGATTGGAAAAGGAAGGCGAATGGCGATTCAGATTGGAACAGAAAGGCGAATGAGGATCCCGATTGGATCGGAAAGACAAAGGAGGAGTCCGATTGGAACAGGAAGACGAAAGAGGATCCTAATTGGAACAGGAAGACGAATGAGGATCCTGATTGGAAAAGGAACACAAATCATTATTCCGATTGGAAAATTAGGATTAATGAGTACCCCTATTGGCATAGGAAGTCAATTGAGGATCCCAATTGGAACAGGAGGACGAATGAGGATCCTGGTTTGAACAGGAAGACGAATGACGATCCCGATTGTACCAAGTGAAGAATAGATATGTGAGTGTCGTGGTATGACATTATATTATATCAATACCATATTATATCTATGGGGGATGGACCAATAACTTAAAGGCGAACCGACAAGGGACGGAACGCCACGAGTTTCGACGCGCGGAACAGCGAGAAAGAGTGCACCGAGGTCAGGTAAAATTTGAGCAATGACAAAGCTCAAGGTTATTTAAAGAGCATGTACAAAAATATAATTTTATTTACATAAAAATAAGAGAAATTAATGGGCAAAATTACATCGGTAAACGAGGGGCGGGAAATTTCAGAGTTATGCGTCAGACTCAGAAGTTAGAAATTAATATGTTACAGAAAGAGACTATTCAAATGGGGAGGATTAACTCAAATGGGTTGCTGAAGGGAGGGGTTGGCTTACGGAGGATTCCGGGTGAGACGTCAGGGTAAGGCTTCACGGATGTCTTCTGCAGGCAATAAACGTGAGGCGAGGGCGTTCGGAGCTTCTGAGCGGGAAGTTAACGTGATGACGGTTCTACAAAAAGGGGGGGGGGCGGTAACGTCCGGTCTAGGGGAGAGTATTTCGGTCACCCGAAAACGAGGTGCGAACGAGGAGGGCCTCGACAGGAGTTGATGAGTGGATTCGGAAAAATCGATCGGTAGCGATCGTCAAATGGAATTACCTCACTGGCTGGGGCTAATTCCAACACACAAAAAGTTCAGCCGTCACTTTGCCTTGTTGTTAGCACCTGACTTGGAACTAGGGGAATCTTCTTGGTTCCGGGCGAGACTCCTCAACTCTGTGTCTCCCACATGGAAGGCAAGCCCTACATATATATCCGAGGCTCCCCCCCCCCCGCAAGGGTGGGGGAAACAGCGCTACTCTCGAATGGCCTCGAATCTTCACGCCGAGGCGATTCTAACCCGCGTAAAGGTGGTCCTTTGTGGACGCGGTTCGAGGCTACCGCTTGTGGATGGGGGGGGAGCTTACCAATTTAAGCCTAACCAACTTCTATAATCTTCTCCAGCGCATGGTCATCACTTGCGTGCTGGAAAAGAAATTCCACGTGGAATTCCACCACAGTGAGCATCTGTACAAGAATGGCACAATACTTGAGACCCAAAGTCGATGGCCTGAATACTATGATGAGTTGTATAATGTAGGTGTGGAAGATAACGCGAATGTAAATTGGGTGCTGTAAGAGATCTTAAAAATGAAAATACAACCTAACCAGATAATATAGTCGCAAAAATGCTAAAAACTGGGGGTGATTGGGATATTGAATCGGTCTGGTGGCTGTGTTTGGGGCATTTGAAAGTGGAGGAGTGCCTGATGACTGGAGGAGTGCAGTAATAGTGCTGTTGTGTAAGGGTAAAGGGGAGAAAGGTGAGGGCAAAACCATTGTGGGATAAATGAATTCCTGAAAGAAGTACGTGTGAGAATAAGGAAAAGGGATGTGAGGTTGATTAGGAATGGTGGGTGATGTGGCTATGTCTATATTGGTGTATGATGTTGACTGGCTGAGAGTGTGAGTGATTTGGAAATGTCGATTGTAGTTATGACATGTCGTGTCAAAGGAGGGTTCTAAAATTGAATGCACATAAGGGTAAGGTGGTGTTATATGGGGATGAAAATGAGGTTTGGTGTAAAACCCTAATCTATGGTGTCAATCTCGAACAAGTGTAAGGTTTAAAGTGTCTAAGATGAAGTGAGAGTGGTTCTAATGAAGCAGAAATTGTAGGAAAGTTTATCATACAATTGAAGCGTTAGTTAAATCGAGAATTTGAGTGTGGCATGAGCTTGAAAAAGTTGCATGATTGAATGCTGTTCCCAACGTTGGTGTATGTGAGTGAGACTATGGCATGGAAGGTGAAGTAAAGATTTCGAGTGAGAGGAAGTACAGATGCACAACTTGAAAGGAATTCTTGGTTTGCGAAAGGGAGATAGAGTGAGGAATGACTTGGTAAAAGTGGTTTTTGGTATGAAGAATGGTGTGATTGAGTGTTCTGATGTAGTGCGAGTATATAAGAAGAATGGATGGAAATAGACTTGTAAAGAGGATATGCGAGAGTGTTAGGGTGTGAGAAGGGTTGGAAGACCAAAGTGGGTTGATTGTCTGAGTGTTTGAGAGAGAAGGGGTTGAAAGAGGTGAAAGTGAATTATTTGTGTATGAGAGGTGTACGTAGAGAAGGCTTACGAGAGAGGACGTGTTTAGGGACCTTCGATCCAGGGGTGAAACCTGCCTGGAAGAGCTGCTACAACACACAACGCTCCATCGCTTTGAAAAGCCAATTCTGCGTGGACAAGATGAAAGATGATCTTGTATTTAATAGGGCATAACGAGGAGTTGGGAAGCTCCTAATTTCTTGTGTGGTTGAGGCGCACCAACCCCACTTTGTGAGAACCTGGTTGAAGTTGAAGTAGGGAAGTCAGAAGTATCATTTTTCATATGCTTTCTCATCATCTCTTTACTCTTCTCCGGCATCAATCTTAGCTGTCCTTCCAATGCCTATTTTGGTCATTTTCAAGGAGAGCGCCGCACGATATTTTAGCCGTTTTTAGCTTTTTTCTTTAGTTAGTTTCTAGGTTACGTTAGTTTATATAAGTTCAATATAATTATTTAAGTTTTAAAAAGCTAAAAACGGCTAAAATCTAGCCCCCCACCCCCACCCAAATCCGGCTAAAATATCGTGCAGTGCTCTCCTTGAAAATGACCCCCCCATTTTAACTTGCAATATACGTGGTTTCCCCTTGTATCATTTCCCGATTCGTCCGAGTGAACCATGAAAATAAAAATTGTCCTTTGGAAAGGAAAGAAGGGAGTAATTACTACCCATCGCTCTCTACCTGGCTCTTTCCTTAACAATTTCACAGTAGAATTATCAAAGCCTCCATTAACTGGTCTGCTAGGTGAGGAAGGGCGGGGGTGTGAGTTCAAACTATTATATGGCATTCATTCATGTGGTCATGTGTGAAATGAGGAAGGAACAAAGATTATCCAATTTTATTATTGTTTAATATATTGCCTCTTTTTGCCTTGTGAAGACGCCGAGTTCAGTTTCTTTGGTTCGTCTGTATATTTATATTCACTCACTCGGTGCTGAGAGGGAGGATTTCTCGGCTCATTTTCTGTTCCTATTTTGTTGATTGGGGTCTTTGAAATACGATCTTAGACGCCGCTGGCGTTTTTTGCCTGATAAAGTCAGTTGCTGGTTATTCTATAGTCCTTGTCATCCTGAATCTTCTGCCCCGCCTTTGTATCTACTTTGTGTTTATTGGAGTGAGAGTGGACGAGGTTCTCTTACAATGACTGCGAAATCCAAGCTCTAACCAGTACTGGAATGAGTGGTAAACCGAGATGGGTTGGACAAAGAAGTTTGTGTTTGGGGGTCAAGTCTGCAGCTTACCCCCTCGTACACGGAACTAAGACACCCTGGCACCTTTTTATAAACAGACGTGTGCGAAAATAAACTTGCTCGACCATGGAATTAATATACCCAGAGCAACAAACCCGCCTCGCCCAAATCCTGCTCTCCTCTCACTCTCGGAACCAGGTCGCAGTTGTCACAATTTCGAAACTGATATTTTGTGATTCTAATTCAAAAGTCATTTTCCTGGAAATGAGGCCCTTCATAGGCCTAATCAAAGATTCAATTATAGATAATACTCACACGCTCTGTCGACTTCATGATATGTAGTTATGTGTACTTTTAGGCGCGCGGCTGTGTATGAAAGGCCAGCTTACCTACCTGTTTCTCCGTGTTGAGGATTGTGGTTAGGTTGACCAATGTATATATTTTCATATATATATATATATATATATATATATATATATATATATATATATATATGTGCAAAGAAGGGTCTATCAGCGTACATGTGCGAGCATGTATACTTTTGAGAGTTTTGTGTAAGTTTAATTACTTATTTTCCTGGATTTAAGTGAGATATTCTCCCATATTCTTGGATTTTTTGATACACTTTAGATGATCTACGAAGCCTTTATGTGTGTATAATATGTATAAGGTAAGGTATGTGTGTATTTTGCATTCAATATATATATATATATATATATATATATATATATATATATATATATATATAAATATATAAAGTATGTGTACAATAGTTATGCATTATTTGTATACTCTGCATGGAGTATGTGTCTAGCGTGTATGAAGTATATTATGTAGGTAATAAATGAACCTTATGTGGTAAGTACGTGCACAGTATGCATGATGAATATGTACAGTACGTATGAAGTATATGAGCAGTATGATGGAGTATTTGTACTCTATGTATGAATGTGTACAATATGCAAAAATTATGTGTCGGGGTAAGTATGAAGATCCTGAACGTTGAAGTCGGCCATTTTATGTATAATGGTCTACCAGTTAAGCGTCTCGGGAAGTGAGATGAAGTGGAACAGCAAGGTGGCGCCCCTCTTTTCCTGTAAAGGAGAAAGTATGGTTATTGTGCCCTCTTGGGGTATAAGTCAAAAGGTGAGCACTAAGGGTATGTGCCATCTTGTATGGATGAAAGTTATATTTCGAGATGAGGAAAAGTAAAGGCAAATTCCAGGCTTTCTTCTCTTCTTTTTTTTCATCGTTGCATCGAAGTACCCATTTGATGAGGATGAAGTACCTGTACCTTGTGAAGCGTTTCCTCCACAAACCTCACATGGTCCAAATTCATATTTTCCAGTGACTGACTTCTTTGTACAAGCATCTTCCGGGAAGCCTTGAACGCGTTCTGCCGACTCCGTCGGGAAATGGTCTTTAGTCCTTGTTATGTTTCATCTTTATCCTTCATTTATTTTTATCTCTTGCATCAGTTTTCAATCCCTGTACTCATACTTAATGAGGGGAGCGCTTCCTTCATCGGATTACGATGTAGAATCCAATTCCTACAAACCAGCCGATTCTACAAATACTACAGCTACTATTACGAATACTAAGACATTAAATGCTGATATAATACGATGAAACCACAGGCAGGTATCGCGTGGTTATATATATATATATATATATATATATATATATATATATATATATATATATATATATATATATATATATAAGCTTCTTTTTATTTAAAAAGGCGACAACCAACAGTGATTTTTTTAACGAAAAAATGAGATTCGCATAAAAAGTAGTACATTTAGAAAAAGTAAAAAGGCATAGCATGCCAGAAGTAAGAAAGGTAGCCTCTTCTCCACATTAAACACAGAATTTGATTGAATTAATCTCTATATCTATCTATCCGCGTGTCTATTTTTCCTGGATCCCTTCATCCTCAGTCCAACGAAAGAACCACTCACTCCCTAAATTAGTTTTGCGAATATATATATATATATATATATATATATATATATATATATATATATATATATATATATATATATATATATATATATATTCCCACCGAAGAGAGGCATCCCTCATTTAGAAGCTGGATCTGAGGGTTTTTTTTTAAAAGAATGCCTAACACCCTCTTTCATCTTTCGTTGGGTCTATCCAGGCTTGGAAATAGGCGCAGGAGATAAAAGATCTGCAAAAGACTACCCGAGAGAGAGAGAGAGAGAGAGAGAGAGAGAGAGAGAGAGAGAGTGAGAGAGCACAAGTTCCTCTTGTGTCATTCGAATCAGAAGGGCACGCCGCTCCTCCAGGATTCCGTTGTAGCAAGGGCATTCATTAACCCTGCTAAACCATCCAATCCCTTGCGGGGGGATAATGATGTAACCTCCTACTTTCTACTACGGCAATTTAAGTGGAGTGAATCCTTGAATTATAGGTGCTCCCCGGCCCCGTTTTCGATCGATGGCTGTGATTCCGTTTTTGGACCCTCTTCGTGAAATCAGACGACGACCAAGACAAAACATGGAGCTCTAGCTACTGGTTAAGGGTCTGGTATTTCCATACCAAGGTACCGGGTTCGAGTCCGAGCGAGAGCGGACGCAAAGAATTTAGGTGTGCGTAGGGAGCTGGCCGTCATTCGGGTGGTGCGATGAATCCGAGGCATACACGTAGTCAGTTTCTACCACGTAGATCACCGCGCACATAATCATAACACCGCTGTATTTTGTCTCTACCCTTCCTCGGCATATACAACACATCACTCTTCCGTTTCGGAACCTGCCAAAAGTGTTTCATGTCCACACTCCCCTTGATGCGGAACGGGATGGGCCTCCTTTCGCCCATGAAAGATTTCTTACTCGCTGATTGGTGGCAAAACACAGTACTTACGTTTTTTCTTTCCCCCCCCCCCCACCTCCCTTAACGAGGTGTCCACAGTCTTACCACCGATTGACATTCTGATCTTTATGTGAATTTAATTATCCGGTTGGAGAACCTCGTTCACTGTTGAAAAGAAACAGGTTGTGTTATTTAATAACTCACAGGGCAAAAAATATTATTCAAAGACTGTTGATATTTATTCAAAGACATGGCATTTATTCAAACACTGGTGGTATTTATTTAAAGAATGGTGATATTTATTCAAAGACAGAGTATTTATTCAAAGACCGGTGGTATTTGTTTAAATATTGGTGTTATTTATTCAAAGACTTGTAGTATTTTTTCAAAGATTGGTGGCATTTATTCAAAGACATGGTATTTATTCAAAGACTGGTGGTATTTATTCCAAGACTGGTGATATTTATTCGAAGACTATATTCAAAGACTGGTGGTATTTATTCAAAGACCTGGCATTTATTCAAAGACTGGTGGTATTTATTCGACTGGTGGTATTTATTCGATTGGTGGTATTTATTCAAAGACTGGTGGGATTTATTTCAAGACTGGTGATATTTATTCAAAGACTTTAAATTTATTCAAAGACCGGTGGTATTTATTCAAAGACTGGTGGTTTTATTCAACGGCTGGTAGTATTTATTCAAAGACTGGTAGTATTGATTTAAAGAATGGTGGTATTTATTCAAAGAGATAGTATTTATTCGAAGACTAGTGGTATTTGTTTAAAGATTAGTGGTATTTATTAAAAAACTTATAGTATTTATTGAAAGACCGGTGGTAGTTATTCAAAGACTGGTGGTTTTATTCAACGACTGGTAGTATTTATTCAAAGACTGGTGGTATTTATTTAAAGAATGGTGGTATTTATTCAAATGGATAGTATTTATTCAAAGACTAGTGGTATTTGTTTAAAGATTAGTGGTATTTATTCAAAAACTTATAGTATTTATTAAAAGATTGGTGGTATTTAGTTAAAGACTGGTGATATTTGTTCGTAGACTTTATATTTATTCAAAAACTAGTGATATTTATTCAACGACTGGTGGTATTTATTCAAAGACGGGTGGTATTTATTTAAAGATTGGTAGTATTTATTCAAAGACCTGGTATTTATTCAACGACTGGTGTATTTATTCAAAGATTGGTGGTATTTATTTACAGATTTGTGATATTTATTCGAAGACTTTAAAGTTATTCAAAGACTAGTGGTATTTATTCAAGGACTGGTGGTTTTATTCAACGACTGCTAGTATTTTTTCAGAGACTGGTGGTATTTATTCAAAGACTGGTGGTATTTACTTAAAGACTGGTGGTATTTATTCAAAGACTTGTGGTGTTATTCGAAAACTTGTGATATTTATTCAAAGAATAGTGGTGTTTGTTTAAAGACTCGTGGTATTTGTTAAAGCTGCATCCTCAAATCGCAAAATTCACATAATATAGGATTTGGCCAGTTAGCCCCTGGGAAAGGATGAACGGGGAGGTATAAAAATATTTTGATTTTCTTTATCTTCGCCTTACATTCAAAGGCTGAGGTGAGATTTTTCTTGAATAGTTGCATGGTAGTAATCAAAATCGACTACTTTGGATAAAGACCATGTGGCAGTTTCTTAAGAAAATCTACCGCATAATCTTTAGCAGTTCTGTGAAAACCGCGTTAACGACATTGGATCCAGGTGTCCTCGAAAAGGCAAGGGGGAGTTTGCTAGCAGATTATAATATCCCCTTAAGGCAAATGCAAATTGGCAAGCGTTCGGTTCTATCTATACGAGGTGCCCGGAATCGATGTTAGCGTTCGGTCTCGCGATGAAGCGAGGGGGGGGAGAAGAGTCTATCTGTGGACCAATGCTTCCCTCCAAAAAAGGACTGTTCTTTTTATTATACCTATAAAAAGCCTATTAAACTTATTTGAATTATTCTAAATTTGCTTCAAGCTATTTAAAGATAACTGTAGTAATGCGTTTTTTTTTAAGCTGTAGTAATTAATGCCTAGGTCTTTTTTAAACTGTAAAAATGGTTTGGGTGCAGCCAGGGCAACCTGAAGAAGAATGTTTAGTTCGTGTAAACATTCCTTCCTCATCCTTCACATTCAGCGAACCTTACAGCATGTGATTACCATTTATTTAAGTCATTACAACATTAAATGGCTATTTTTACTGTTATGAAGGATGTGGTAAAGGATATCAAATCGTATATTTCATCAAAAACGAAAGAATTTTTCAAGAAATGAATCCACTGCTGGTTAAACGATGGCAGAACACTCCCAATAATAATAAAAATTACTTTGCTAAATAAAGTTAAATTTGTATCTAAACTGTGAGTTCACCTTCCTTTTAAAAACAATATTTTATTGATAACCTATTATTAGGAGGGTTGAAATGTTTTATGATTTGATCAGGGTGTATTACCAGTCCCTGATTGATCAATGAACAAATAAGAGAATGCCAATAAAAACATTCCGTTCTAATACGATGATAGGTCACCGTGTTTGGTCAGGAGAGAGGAACGTTGACCTAATTTCTGATTTTTTCCCATTTTGTTATAGACATGCTCCTAGTAAAGTAGCAACTCAACCTTGTCATAAGCCTAAGTCGAGTGCATATTTAGCCGTAGTAAATAAAGTACCAAACTACCTGAATAATTCCTAAATACGAATTTAGAATTTCATTTATTTGGGTTCTTAAAATACATAATAAACGTCACACTTGAGCGAAACAGCGAGGAGCCAAAACGTCCTCCCTGAGGAATGCCAACTGAATTCCGTTGCTTCATTGACTTCCTCTTTGCGTTGCAGATCTGCAAATCTGCAATTCATTTTTTATTGGATGACGCGCATTCGTTTTGCCAATCTCAAAGAAGAACTTGGACTCTCTTTCGGGAATAAGAAGTATATTTGAATAAGGAAACAAAAAATGCCTTCTAAACTTTTGAAATACTGACGTTTCTTGATAATTTTGATATACTGCATATATATTGGCCTGAAAGAGAGAAGAGAAATTTGAATGTGAAATTGCAGGGTGTTTTCATTATGCTGACTCGGAGTGTATGCAAGAAACACGCCTGGCCCCTCACCCCATTTTCTGCCTCCGCCCCTCCCCTTCTCTCTCGAAGGCGGGGCCTTGTTGTAGGGGAGGGGAACTGATAGGTCTGGATGAAGGTCGCTTTTTCTGAGTGTCTCTTTCAGTCACCGGGATCTTGGATGCTTCTTCCTCGTGGTCGTCCCCCACCGGAGATTCGTTGAAAGGGGGCCATGGAGTCCCCCTGAGACAGCAATTTTATGCTATCCCTGTCTCTTGTTCTGATCCTCTTTATATATTTAAGAATGAGTGCACGTAGATGTACACGCTTGCCTAGTTACTCGGGCGTGCACACGCACATTCGATGCACACTCCGGCTTTTGCGTTCACAAAATGACCGAAACATTTTTCTTGCCAAATCCGCCACATAAATTTCTCTACTCTTCGTATCGATGTAGATAACGATGCTTTGTATTTCTGTATCTGTGTGTATGACTGTGTGTGAAAGAGAGAGAGAGAGAGAGTTACAACTTCAAGACGAGGAGAGGTCCTTAGAACCATGGTTAGCCGGTGGAAGTAAAAAGGAAGCAAGTGTATTTGTGTTTACGGAAAGATGGGAAGGAATTAAAAGAGTGAAAGAGGTGTAGTACTTTTCTACCCACCTTAACACTCCACTCTTACTCAGGGCGCGATTACTAAGGAACCTAAAGCATCCTCGTCAATTCGAAGCTCAAATTCCTTTTATAAAAAAATCTTAACGAAGGGGGCTTACCCCCCTTGGGGTTTATTCCCCCCCTTTTCCTCCTGGTTGCTGGGATCCCTCGAGTGATTACGAATCTTGCGGGACGCCGCATCAGTCGCAATATATATGCAAAACTTGGGTGTGCGGGGGGGATGGGAATCGCCCACATGTCGCAGGATTCCAAAATGGCTGCCAAAAATGAGTTCCCACAACACGATTTTTGGGAAGTTGGGATAAAAATAGGGTGATGCGAAAAAAGTTTTAAAAAGTCACGGAAAAAAGAAAAGTTTTAAAAAGTCGCAGGGAAAAGGTTAAAAAAAACTCAGGTAAATAAGTACAAAAGAGTCAGATTTTTTTTTTTTAAAGTCAGAGAAAAGGTCAGAAAAGTCACGCGAAAAAGTCAGAAAAGTCACGCGAAAAAGTCAGAAAAGTTACAATAAAACGTCGGAAAATTCAGACTTTTGTCTAGGAAAAAGTTAGGAAAAATCACATTTAAATGCAATTAGGTAATAAAACTAATATTTCAAAAACCTGTATTATCTGATATTACACGACCTTTGAATACTGGCATTTTTTATATACGAGGGCTTCACACATTCGAAAATTGAGCCGATTTGTCTCTTAAGAAATCTAATGAAACAAAAAAATTCAGGTTAGGTTAGGTTGGATTAGGTTGGGTTAGATTCGAAAATGGAGCTAACCAGATGGGGTTGGGTACGAAAGGGAGGGTGGCCAATGGACACCATTGAGTCAATGAAGAATGAAGGAAGAAGATAACATAGAATAAAGGCGAGTAAAGGGTTGAATAAAAGAGCTTGGGGCCGCTTGAAAAGTGGCATCTCACAAAGTGCCCCGAAGTGTAGGCAAACATGTTAGTACATGTTAGTACATGTACTAACATGTACTAACATAATGCTGATTTCGGTGTACCATAAATGGACCAATTCGTACTCAATGTGTAAGTTAATTTCACTACTCGTCTCTTTCAATGAGGGGGCCACGACAGGATAATGAAAATCACATAAAGATTAAAATGACATTCAAAGACAAACCTGAATGAACCAGGGGCAGGTCCTTGTTGGGGTAAATGTGCAAAACGAGCGGTAGTTCTCAAATTTCCCGCCAACCAGGTAGAGTGGGAACCATTCGTTCCCAGAGAGGGGAGTGTGGATATCGGAACCTCTTCACTGGATTCCATAGGTAGAAGAGTGATAAGTTGTCTGTGTGAAAAGAGGAGGAGGAAGATACAGAGCTATAGTGATTGGTGGCTTTGTTTGTAGAACTTCTTGCGTTCATGTGCAGAACTCGGCGTGTCGCAAAGATTTTTGATGGCCCCTGCGAGCCCCCTCTCCCCCCAAAATATATATTATGTTCGCTCTCGCTGTGAATCGAACCCGGTACCCTTACATGTAAATCAAAGGTTTTATGAACGAATTGAACCTTCCTTTGAAGGAAGCAGACCACAACCTGCAGAATATCTAATCACGTTTTATGGTCGCACCTTTTTACTCCCTGTACATTCCCTTTCTCACTTTCTTTACCAACCACTCCCTAAATCTCTTAGAATGAGATGCCTTCGTTGATTTTATTTTTTTAATAAACTAATGAAACCAATCAGTATTTTATGAAATATAGTTAAGAAAAAGATAATATTATGCCACTAAAGCAACGCCTCAATGTTTGAATGGCGAATCAATCTTAATTCATGTTGTGTTGGAACCAAATCTACCTAAATATATACAAAATATGCTTCTACAGAATCCTACATGCTGGCCCATGAGTCCTAGGATACTCCACGTGAAACTTTTGTACAATTAATAACATATTTATACAAAAGTTGTACGTGTAGTCTCCTGGAACTTATGGGCCACCCTGTAAAGTGGGGTGGCACACCAGCAAGATGGATTGAAACATGAATCGCATCCGAGCAAACAAGCAAAACTGAACTCAAACAAGTCTTTAACGTTATTTAAGCAAATTTAATACCATCTATTTATATTCAAGCGAAACAAATCAATTATGAACGTAATGATGAAACTCGAAACAAAACCCAGAATAATTTCAAGTTAATTTTATCAAAATAAAACCGAAGCTAAACACGCATCAAGCAAGCATTTATATAACGCAAACTAAACCTGAAATTAAACTTCCTTTCAACATCAAAATGAAAAAAATGAGTTCGAAGTATGGATCAACCGAATATAATTTAAATTTCTAAAATATCAGCCGAAACTTAAACAGAAAGTTATTTCACGAAGTTGCGTTGTCGCACATCACTCCTAAATTACCCATTAATACCTTAGCAAACAAATTTTATATCATTTTTTAATCCATTTGCCTTTTATATCGATGGTGCGCAGTGTCCTGTAACATCTCCTCCAGTCGGGGCTCCTTCACAGCCACCAAGTGCCCCCTCTCACAAACTGCCTCCGTGTATAGCTTTCATACACAATATCATTTACTTGCCTTTCTGTTAGTACCACAAACTCACCATAAATAACACTGATGTTAAATGCGACAAAACACTATCACGATATTCTAAAGTATATAACAGATTATATACAATACCTCTTTAGCGTCCAATCATTTTCCATAAAATATTATGATTTTTTTGTTTCAAATACGTTTAAGAATGCTAAAAGAACAATTTAGTAGATATTCGCACTATTTTTCTTAGGTAATATATAGTTTATAGCCGATTTTCTGAAATTCGTTTACAACGACCACCCCGGACATCTTTTGAAAGAAGTATTTCCTAACCAATGGCCAGGAAAAAGGAACTTTTCCCCAAATAGAAGAATTATATCGTGAATAAATTAAGTAAAAGTCTTCTCTGCAAGTTTAAAAATGATGCTACATAAGAATGGCTTTCACCTAAGAAAGAAAAAGGTTAAACAAGAATTTGGAGCTCATAACCCAAGAGAACTCTCTTAAATTAAAAGAGATTTTCTCAAATTCCTGGGGCTGTTTTCTTCTCGAGAGAACGTGTATTACTATGAGGAAATTTTCTACCGTTTAGAATTAGAAAAAAAAACCACCGAAGAAACGGTCTGTTGTGGGGACCGACATACATAAAAACTGACTTTAGCAAAGTTAACTTCACAGACGAATCAAGTGTCAATCTGGATGGGCCCCATTGTTGGGCAAGAAACTTGGTTGTCAATGAGTCCGGTGAAGTAGTTCTCCAAGCAACAACAAGGAGCAGGAATATTGATGAATTGTGCTGCAATTGTTGGAGACAAGTTAGTAGGACCTTTCCAAACGGATGATGGTATCAATTGGGTCAGGCATACTGCGAGTTCCTGGAGAAAAACCTCCTACCTTGGTCCAAGAGAGTAATTTCGCGCCAGATTTAATTTTTACCGACTTTGAGTATGAAACAATTTTGACTTGTGTAGTAATTTAACTTTGTCGTAATGCAATCCAATTATTTAAATTTAGACGACCGAAGTATATGGCGATCCCATGCAGTGGCAAAGTCTCCGGCGATTCTCAAGGAATTGGTTAGTCGAAAGGATTTGTAGGAAACTCAATCGTGAGGTTCCCTCAACAGATGCGACTTAAATCTAATAGAGTACATGTGAAACATCCTGAGGAGAAACGTTTACACATGTAGGCCGCAATTTAACAACAAGAATGGTTTTAGGAAGGAATCCAAAATGCTGCAAGAAATATTTCTGCTAATTGCTTCAAAACTTCAATTTCATCAGTAGAATTCAGACTGTTCAAAGCTTTTTGGAAGAAGGGTTCTTTAGTCACGATCAATTCGTATTTTAAATTATATCTCATCTAATTTCTCATCATTGTAATACATAAAATTACTTTATATAGGTTGTTTAAATTTCTTATACTTTGTTACGAGTATTATATGATCTCTTTCACAACAATAAATTGACAAATTTTCCTCTTATATGGCATTTAGATTCCATATATTCGCATGCCATTTTCTGCTCATGACTGTCTTAACCCGATGAACAACGTTGCCTCAAAATTCAGCTATTTTAAGAGAGCTTTGACTATTTTTAATATTTGCATACCAGGCAATGGCTTCCTCATTCGCCCCTATGGGGGGAGCTTGTGGTTCGCTACTAGGATTAAAATTTAAAATCTAATAAAAAGCAGCCATGGTTAAATTTTTATCAATTTTTTTAACTTCGCCAATTATCATAATTTTAAAAAGGAACTAATCTATTTCTTCCCTTTCAAAATATCACGTGGCTAAAATATAGTTATAGAAAAAGATATATAAAAATAAATTTTCTAAACTTCACCATTTGTAATTCTTTTAATTTTAAAAAATTCACAAAATTTCGATACTTATATTTACATATTTTTTAACTTCACCATTTTGTTTTTGTTATTATAAAATAATTATTAGAAATAATTTTGATAAACAAAATATAAGTCATAACCAAACTAAGGTGAAATTATTATTCAAATACTCAAAAAAATCCCCTTCTTATATTAGAGAGTTAGTGAAGTGATAATCTCTAGACCCCTCAATACTAAAAAATTAAGACCAGGAACCACATTTCACTGTAATAAGATAAAAAACGATAGCAAAAACTTTACAAGTCCTAAACACCCCTTTATTTGCCTAACTACACATACGTCTAAGTGAGAAAGGCAGTGTTTTAAAGTTCGTACCAACACATGAAACTTAAGCGTACGAACTTGCATACCCCCACCTTCGTTTTGGGTGGCGGAGTGGCTGAAAGCGAAAAAGAAGAATCACAACCTCCGAAACAGGGTCAAATATGCCTCCCCCTTCCCCTCTCCGGTGTCTTCCAAAGCCGTGCTTTGAGATTCGGCCGCAATTCAAAGCGTGATAAATGCGCGCCTTCAAGTTCTCGCAGGCGTAAATGCCTCGAGCGTCAATGCACATTTAAGGAATTCAAGCTTCCGCAATGCTCATACGATCAGCGAGGAGTCATATATATATATATATATATATATATATATATATATATATATATATATATATACTTGTTTGTTATTTTTATTGTTTTTTTTTATTTATTTATATCTATTTTGTATTTTTATTTGTTTCTATTTCTTTAGTATTTATTTTCTTATTACCTATAGTGCCCAAATAAAATAAATCCTATTCTTCCGATTGCTTCCATTTTGTCTCCAATTCCTTTTTTTTTGTTTTCCTTTCTCTGTTGTATATTTTCGCCTCCTTTGTATAAGTCCCCGATCAGTGGGGCGCCTGACCGTCCCAAACTGACTCAACGGGGGAGAGATTGGATGGGCAGGTACGTACCCTTGTCTCCGTGAGCTCGGTCCAGGCTGCGTTCCCTCTACCCCCTCTCCCCCCTTGTCAACAGGGGATTCCCTGATTCTCCTTAGGAGCCTATCACCTTAAGGGGACCTTTGTTGTGCCTGTCAAAGGACGTCATAACCCACCTTGAAGCGTCTTTTACCTGTCACTCAGGATTCAATGTTCAATGGGGCGCACACGCAGTCTCTCTCTCTCTCTCTCTCTCTCTCTCTCTCTCTCTTCAAACCCTCTCAATCTTTCTTTGCATTCGGTCATTCTCGAATCGGGCCCCATCTTATTGCTAACCAAACCCATTGCTTTCGTGCCCCGTTTCTAATACTGCCTCGTGTCTTTCAGGCGACTGGAGCAGAACGAAATCACGACCATCGCCGAGCGAGCGTTCGCCCCTTTCAAGAAGCTCCGCCGAATGTGAGTACATTGCTCTTGTACTATGTACTACCTTAGGAAACTCTTACACAATCCTAACCCTAGTCTGTCCATATCTTGGGTACCCAGGGTTTACTCTCGGTTTACAATTTCCCATCAATTACAGTGGTCATCTTCGGAGAAATCTACTTATCACCATCTTTCCCCCTTAATAAGGTTACTAATATTTTAAAAGCCGATCAGTTCCTGGACAGTCCTATAGGGTTAAAATTAAAATCTAGGATATGTGTGGGGGAAAGGAGTACGGGTTGGATGGCTGGGGAAGAGGACCTTTGGGTATATTCAAGGCCACAAAATTGTAAAAGAAATATCTCCGAACAAAAGCATATACAACACTAGAAAGTGAAGGATTGCAAACATTTTAAAACTATTGAAACGAGAAAATAATCCAACGGAGAACAAACTATTCTTGGGGATGCACTCTTCCTCACCATTAACGAAGATATATTAGTTATGGTTAGTCGTTGGCTGGCCGCGGGATCAAGAAACTAACATAAAGATTTGCATGACAATCATTATCATGGTCTAAAGGAGGGATTCCAATGGGAGGCGTCCGCCCCACCGATTGGGCTTGGGAAAATTCTGATGTGGGTGTGGGCGTCGGATACAATAATATATTTTTGTCAATGAGCAGCCATTTGTTTTGTATATAATTTGGCTAAATGGCAACTTGGCAATCGACGGGTCTACCAAGCCCCATAAAAAGGAGTTCATTGGCTGATCTAGCTCAGTCGTTTGACCTCAAGGCGTGATATTGTATGTTCTGTCTTAGTTGCAGCGTCTGGGCGCCTAAATAGGCCAATAGGAAATTTTGTTTATTTATTTGTTTAATCTCGTGCTCAATAATATGGTGGTCTTTTGTACTCAATAATTTAGATAAAAAAAATAGTTATTTTTTCTTTCTTTTTTCCAACCTCAGGTAGGGCAGAGGTTTTCCTGGAAGTCATTTTGGGGCCTGGGTGCTAAGAGGTTGGGAAACACTGTCTAGAGTACCAAGGGCCAGTCCTCACGGGTGTGGGGGCATGAAGATTAGTAACAATATGTTATGCAACCAACAGCAAACATCAGCCCTTCGTGGCTCAAGGGCAAACCCTCCCGTTCCGTGTCACGGAGAGTGTGGATTAGAAACCCCTTATGTGGGTTCATGAGACGGGAGAGTGATGTGTTATGTGCTCGGAGGCAGATTATGAAAGAGAGATCAGTTTTGAGATTGGCTAAATGTGTGGGTGAAACTGCTTCCGCACATTCGCGAATTGGCAAAGAAAACACACCCCGTATAATCCAATGGGGGCATACTCAACCCCACAGAGAACCCCTGAAAACAGAGCGTGGTTCGATTTCACAAATTTAAATGGCTGGGCTCTGGGAAAGTTTAGTAACTCCATCCATCCAAAGCCCCCCCCCCCCGAATAAGAATACACCCCCCCCCCAACCTCCTCAACCTCGAATGTCCCAAATTCGCGTGTTTAGGGGCAAAGGGGTAATATATTAAATACCCCTACCCATGAACCCTTATCATGACCTCAGCTGCACGCAATTCGCCATAGTACACGAAACCTCAGCCACCCCCCCGAATAAGAATACCCCCCAACCTCCTCAACCTCGAATGTCCCAAATTCGCGTGTTTAGGGGCAAAGGGGTAATATATTAAATACCCCTACCCATGAACCCTTATCATGACCTCAGCTGCACGCAATTCGCCATAGTACACGAAACCTCAGCCACCCATCTCATTATAAGCACTACACCCTTACTCCACACACTATAAGCACTACACTCAGATAGTCCAAGGACCACTCACCTGATAACAACCCTTCATCACCCCGTAACAACCCTACATCACCCCGTAACTACCCTTCATTACTTAATAAAAACCATCACCCCGTAATTATCCCTCATCACCCCCCCACAAGCCATCATCACTCCAGTAACAAACCTTTATCACCCCGTAACAAGTCCTAACCACCCTGTAACAATCGGTTAACACCCGTTAACAAGCCTTCATCACCACACAGCAATAATTTAACGCCCCTTATCATGGGCCTCTTCTCTCCGTGGCAATTTATCACTCCGTAACAAACCCTATTTTTCTATTTCCTCTTTGTAATTTTTCTTTGTTTCCTATTCTTATTTTCTTTTGCTTAATTCTTTTTCCTTCTTTATTTTTCACTTTCTTTCATTTATCTTATATTTTTTATTTTATTTTTCTCTTTAGTTTATCTTTGTTAATTTTTATTCTAGTAATTTTTCTTTATTCCTTATTTTTCTTTGTTCTTTCTTTTTTTCATTTTGTATTTTCCTCTCTTTAATTTTCTTTGTTTCTTTCTTTATTCCCTTTTTCTATTTTACTTTTTATTTTTTTCTTTCATTTTTCTGTTTTAATTTTTCCCTGACTCTTTTTCTTTCATTTTTTGTTTCTTTGTTTAATATTTTCTTGGTTTCTTTCTTTTTCTTTCTTTTAATTTTCTTTGTTTATCTTCTTCTTTTAATTTTCTTTGTTTTCCTCTTTCTTTTATTTATTCTTTCTTTGCTCATTTTTATTTTTCCGACATCGGCCACTCGTAGACTAAAGTAATTGAATTCCCTGAGGGTAAAAGTAGCCGAAAATGAAGTCTCTAAGAATCCCCTTTGAAAAATTGGTGGGGTTGATACGCTTCAACCCATCTCTGCGAAAGCGATATATGATGATGATGACAATGAGTATTTCCTCAATTCTTTTATTTTACTTTTTTCTCTCCTTCCTCTATATTTTTTCTTTCTCTTCTATTTTTATTTTTATTTATTTCCCTTTTAATATTTCTTTGTTTCTTTATATTTTATTCTTTTCGTTCATTTTCGTTCTTCCAATATTAAATTTTTGTGTTTTTTTCTGCAAACCTTTTTCCCTTTTTATTTTTTATTTTTCTTTCTTTCTTTTATTTTCATTTTCTTTCTTTATTCTTTTAAAATTTTATTTGTTTCTTTCTTTTCATCTTTATTTCAATTTTCTTTCCACTTCGTCATCTTTCTTTCTTCCCTCTTTTTTCTTCTACTTCCTCTTTCTCTTTCATCTTATAATTATTTGTTTATTTTTCTTTCATTTTTTTTCTTTCACTTCTTATTTTTATTTATTTTTCTTTCATTTTTATTTCTCTCATGTCGCCATATTTTCCTTTTCTTTCTCCTTCTTTTTTTTTGCCTCCTTAGGAAGGAGTTCCACGTCTTATCCTTAAATGGAACGTTCCTTCCTAATTCTGTTTTAGGCCCTCGCAAGGGTGATGGGCGAAAGCGGAGGAGAGGGAAATAATTGTAATCCAACGGAGGCACATCTATTAGAGAAGGGAAGAGAAATGGGAGAGAGATAAAAGGACAAAGAGGTGGAAGAGTTAAAATGATTTACACTGGTTATCCTAAACGGTATGACCGGAAAGGCACATCACAAACTTCTACGGGAACCAGTTCGTACCTGGAATACAAGGACTCAAAAGTACAAACTTGAGATGATGTTGAATGTACGAGTGTTCGGGCGATTGGGATTCAATTAAAACCTTTCGTCCATCTTTGTCGTTTTTCTAGCAGAACTTTTATTCTCTTTATTTGTTCTAGCACCCGTGCATGCGTTCTTATCCAAGTATTTCTTATATGGTCTTTAAAGGTTATTCCTAATATTATATGTTTCGACTTTTCTCTGAGAACCTGGGCGTGCTTCTTTGGGCGTCCAGTTTTCCTATAGAGCAAGGTGATTCCGTCTCCGAGTGAAGTTCAGCGTGAGATTACAGTGTACTAGTAACTAATGAAAAACGCAATCGTAGTAATAAAGATGAAAATAATAAAAAAAAATGCCACTTATAGCGAAAGTAATGACAGTGAATGAAGATGACTTCCAGATGTCAGTCACACATAAATGTCTCGGTAAAAACACATTCCTTTAAAAAAAGAGATGAATACTGGACAAGTAATCTACCATCTACAAGAAGGAATAAAAAAAGATAGTTAGAAGAAGAGAAAGTTGCCAAAGGAAATTAACTAAAGCAAAATACACAATGGTCTTCAACAAAATTTGCATTCAAGAAAGATTGCTACCCAACTACACTAATATATATATATATATATATATATATATATATATATATATATATATATATATATATATATATATATATTCAAATGATCTATTCCTTATAGTCCCGATTTCAATACATATAAGAGAACAAGAGAAGCAAAAAAGAAGAAACGAAATGCAATTTCTTTCTTCATTTAATTTTAAACCAACGTTTCGAGAGCTAGTCTCATGATTTAGACACTGAAATTATAGTTAATCCATTACTAATGTATTTATATTAACTGTATTTCAGTGCCTAAGAGAGAGAGAGATAAAAATTCGCACATCCTTCGGAAACATAAATTTAGTATGTAAATCAAAGCCAGAACCAGTATTCAGAATATGTATAATTGGAAACGTTTCGAAAATTAACTATGTTCAACTTCACCCTACAATTTTTTTGGGGGGAGTTTCTGAATTTTTTTTTATTCTTAAACTTCTACAACATCATATATCGAGTATGCAGTTTTAGTCCGTCCAATTTAGGGCATGATATTTTAGTTTAAATTATGATGCACCCTTGTTTACTGCTGATGTAAGAATGAGCGGTGAATGTTCTTTCTAAACAGGTATTTTACGGTTTTCATTAAAACACTGGAAGTTTGAAAGGCGCCGTTATATTTTGCTTCCCATAAATGGAAATTACTTATAACTCAACCTGATATATATATATATATATATATATATATATATATATATATATATATATATATATATATATATATATTGATAAATGAACAATAACGTTCTAGTCAATACGGTTAGCTAATAGTAATAATAAGAATTCCTTAATCCGCTAAAGAGGTCTTCTGGAGTTCCCTCAACCCTTTCAGGAACGTTACATATACGACTAAGCAACCATCGATTTGTCTAAAAGAGAAATTTCAAGAAGCCTTTTATATAATCAAACGTTTAACTTACAGTAAACGGAGAAAATGCGAATTTTAGCCGTGGATCTTCACCCTTTCTAATTTTTTTAATAGATGAACAATAACGTTCTAGTCAACGCGGTTAGGTAAGGGTAATAATAATAATAATAATAATATATATATATATATATATATATATATATATATATATATATATATATATATATATATATATTTATTTCTATATATATATATATATTTATTTATATATATATATATATATATATATATATATATATATATATATATATATATATATATATATATATATATATATATATATATGTTTGTATGTATGTAGAAAGTAAACTACTGTATCTGGGCATAAAGTTTATTAAGACAAGACTAGTTTCGATATTTGGTTTATCATAACTTCAGTCGTAAACACATATGATAAACTATTTATAAACTACAAATATTAAACTTTATGACCTGATACAGTGGTTTACTTTCTACAAAAATTCACCTGTTATTTAGTAAAGTGTATATATATATATATATATATATATATATATATATATATATATATATATATATATATAAATATATATATATATAATATATATATATATATATATATATATATATATATATATATATATATATATATATATATATATATATATATATATATATATTTCTGTGAGGGTGAGAGTTGACTTTCGAAATAGCTATGTGACACAGTTCATTTAGTTCTTAACTCGGTCTTTTTGATGCAGGTACTTCCTTGGTTTAGGTGAGGAGCGTCCCCCAGCATGCCCGTTGCAGAGTTAAAGTGGCAAACCATTTGCTATTAAAGCCGCAAGGATTAAAACTTAATTTCACTATTTATTGTAATAGTTTTATATATTAAGAAGTTTCGTTGGGAAAAACTCTTCCAATTTTCCCATTTTAACTTAACATTGTGGCTCTATTTGGAAATTATTTGCTTTACCGTAGAAACAACCAAGAAGTTTCCACTGATCCCGGGTTCATCGCTCCATCCTGCCACGTTTCATCCCTCAACCATTTCCGAGCTCGTCTTCGGGCTCGCTTTATGTATAATGTCCATTTAAGGTTGTTTTTAGTCGCGAGCGACTCTACATCTCACTATATCAGTCGGTCGGTCGGTCCTCGTTTTGCTTTTTTGTAATAATATTGTAACTATTCGGCCGATTATAACGAAATTTGAAACCCTTATGTTGTTTTACATCCTCTTTCGAATGATATAATTGCTAAAGTCCTACCAAGGTTATCCCGGGAAATATTTTGTTTTCCCAATAACATCATAACTTTTCGGCCGATACTCTGCTAGACTAGACTAAGCTATAATATGCTATTCTCTGTTAGGCAAGCCTAGAATAGGCTATACTATGCTAGGTTATTATTGGCTAGGCTATACTATGCTAAGCTATATTAAGATATAATGTACAAGGATAAGAAATACTATACTAATTTAGGCTATAATATGCTATGTTTGGATAGCATATAGTAGGTATGTTAGGCTTGTCAATAATAAGCTATGCTTGACTAGGGTATACTAGTATAGTATAGGCTATACATGTATAGGATATTTAATGCTCTGCTAGGTTATGCTATGCTAGGCTAAGCTATACTAGGCTAAGCAGTGCATGAAAGGCTCTACCAGGCTATGCTATGGTATGCTAGGTTAGGCTATGATATACTAAGCTATGCTACACTAGGTAGTCTTCGCTATACCAGGCTAATATAAGCGACGCTCTGCTAGGGTAAGCTAGGCTATGTTATGCATGCTTTACAAGCTTAGGCTAAGATCTAATAGTCTAGTCTAGGCTAGGTAATACTATGAAATACTATACTATACTAACTAGGATAGGGTAAAGTCGGCTATGGTATACTATATTAGGCTATGCTACTCTCTGCTAGAATATACTAACTGGGCTAGGATAGGATAGAATATACTAGGCTAGGCTCCAGTGAACTAGGCTAAGATAGGCTATACTACACTAGGGTAAACTAAGCTAGGCTAGACTAAGTTTTAATATGCAATTGTAGGCTGTGCTAAGCTAAGCTAGGTTATACTGTGCTAGACAGGCCAGGCTATACTTTGATAAGCTTGGCTAGGATGCACTGTGATATTCTTAGGTATACTATACTAAGCTAGGTTATTCTAATATATACTATGCTAGGCTATATATGTAAGTCTATACTAGGCTACTCTAGGGTATACTATGCTATTCTAAGCCATTCTATGCTATGATATACTAGGATGGGCTATACAAGGGTATGCTATGCAAGTCTATGCTGTACTATACTACGCTAGACTGGGCTAGATTATAGTGTACCATGCTAAGCTAGCATAGGCTAGGATAGGATAGGCTAGACTATGGTTGGGTGTGCTATGCCAAGTTATACCATGCTAGAATAGGATAGGATATACTATGCTAAGCTAGGCTATGCTAGACTAGTTTATACTATGCTAAGCTAGATTAGGGTAAGGTAGGCTATGGTAGATAGGCTATAATATGCTAGGCTTTGCAAGGTTATGCTAGCCTAGGCTATACGAGGATAGGATAGGCAATATTATGTTAAACTATTCTAAACTATACTAGGTTAGGCTATGCTATACTATTCTAGGCTAGGCTATGCCATGGTACGCTTTACTATCCTATATATGCTAGGCTGTACTAGGCTATGTTAGGTGTGTTTTGTTAGGTTAGGCTAAGTTAGGCTAGGGTTTCTAGGCTAAGATAGGCCATACTATACATTCTCTGCTAAGCGAGGCTAGATTAGTCTAGGCTAAGTCATACTATGCCAGGCTAAGCTATACTATGTAAGGCTAGGCTATACTATGCTAGCTACGCTAGAGTATGGTATGGTAAGTTCTATTATTAAATGGAATCATAGGCTAGACATGGTTATACTAAGCTAGGCTAGGGTAGACTAGGCTATCCGATGCTAGGCTAGGTTATACTATGGTAGGCTATGCTATGACATTATCTACTCTGTTATACTATGCTATACTATACTCTGATATGCTAGGCTAGGCAGGATTTACTATGTTAGGCAATCTACTATGGTAGGATATCCTACGGTAAGCTAGGTTTTGCCAGGCTACTACTCGAGACTATACTATTCTATGGTATAAAATATTATACTATTCTAGACAATACTAGGCTATACTATGTTATGCTATTCTAGGCTGTATTATGCTAGTAGATACTATACTATATTATACTTTACTATACTATGTTTTGCTATGCTATGCTACAATATACTATGCTATAAAATGATAAGCACCAATATGCGATAATATGCTATGTTATACTATGCTATACTATTCTAGAGTATTGGGGTGTAAATATTTTTTCGCCTTTCCAATTCCATAAATGAGGTGTGACAAAAAGTTAAGGCCCGCCATTTTAATTAAATATATATATATATATATATATATATATATATATATATATATATATATATATATATATATATTAGTGATGGAGTCGTTCCTTTTTTTCCAGACCACTTTTTTGACAGACTTCTTCCAATTTCTTATTTAAAATGTTCTCTCGTAAAACCCCTCTAATAACTGTCCCCAAATAAAAACTATTCTTAAAACTGCCTTATCTTCCACTTGACACAAAATTCAACAAAGCTTTACTCTCGACTCTTAATAAATACTTTCCCCAATGCAAGTTTCTCCTAATTAATTCTAATCCTCTTGCTGTCTATACTTTCCTTCGGCACAAAGAATCACTCCCATTATGCCTGCGTTCCTCCATCATTTATCAATTCACTTGTGCGACCTGCCAAAGTCGCTATGTAGGCCAAACAAGTCTACAATTAAGATGTAGGATCGCTAAGCATATCGGAGTATCATACAGAACCAACATTCCCATCTCCAAGCCCGAACACTCCTCTATACGAGAACATTCACTAAAACTTAACCACCCGCTTGACCCTGATTCCTTTAGTATACTCTCTTCTGCCTCCTGTTCTCTGGATTTAAAAATTCTTGAATCACTTTACATCAAACAAATAAACCCTGAACTCAATGATTATTCATCATCCCTTAAATTATTCACTATATAGACAAATGTACAACCAACCACATCCCCCTTAATAGTTTTCTTTCTGCCTAATTCTGTCCGTAATATCAGTTGTTACTCCCAGCTTAACCGTTATAAGGTTAGTACTCGTGCAGAGAAATTTTTATTTCTATTTTAGTTTGTCCCATTAATATCTAAACGATCTGGTTTATGATTGACTTTTCCTTAATTTAATGTTTTAGTCGTCCTTTTGACCCCTCGATTATTGATTATTTAGTATTTAAACTTTCGTGCCTTAGTCTACTCGTATCATTTAATGTTCAATCACTTAAAATTTAACTTAATTGAATTACTTGCTTCGCTCCATTTATTAATATCCGCTTCGATTACATACCCCCTGATCTAACTTATTTTGGATTGTTCGCCCTGCCCTTATAATTCTCTCTTGCTGTGGTTTATAGTGAATTTTTTGTATTCCGCTTGATGCTTGATTCATGTTTATTATTCATATTTGCTGCTCATGGGATTATTTAATCTCTTTTTTTTCTGTCTTATTAATCGATTTCTTCATGCCTTGCTTTCGACTTTATTGCTATAGTTTATAATTCATGTTTATTATGCATATTTTAAACTCATTGGATTATTATTTAATTTAGTTATTTTTTACGATATTACATCAATTTCTGATTAATAGATTTTCACCAATTTGCTTTCAACGGTTTAGGATTATATATTTCATTTTAACTTTTTGCTTTCAGTTATCATTTTTGACTCCTGTCATGTTTTTTGTTGCTGTGTTTAGTTATTCTTATAAAAATAATTCTTTGTATTTAGAATTCGCTGATGATGGTCATCATTAATGACAGAAACGTCCGGAAAATTAAATGTTCAAAACCATCGCATATGTCTTCATATTCCTGATATATATATATATATATATATATATATATATATATATATATATATATATATATATATATATTAACATCATCATCATCACTAACTCTATAATTTAAGAAAGAGATTTTTGGGAGTATTTGAATAATAATTTTGTCTTAGTTTTGTTATGACTCAAGTATATTTTAAATTCTAAGAATTTCTTTAGAGTTTGAAAGAACAAAATAGTTTAGTTCAGAAAAAATAAATGGGATTATCCAATGTTTTATAATGTTTTAAAAGAAAATGAATTACAATTGGTAAAGTTCAGAAAATGTATTAAAATTTAAGTAAGGCTGCTTTTTTATTTTATCTATAATTATATTTTAGCAACGTGATTTTTTGAAAGGGTGGGGGGACTAGTTTAGAGTTCATTTATAAAATTATTATAATTGGCGAAGTTCAGAAAATTGATAAAAATTGAACCATGGCTGTTTTTTTTTAGATTTTAAATTTTAATCTTAGTAGCGGAGCGGAAGCCCCTCCCCCCCACGCGTGGCGAAGCCATTGCCTGGTTTTAATATAATTTAGTTCTGCTTTTTAATAGGCTTTTAGAAAGTTGTGACTTTTTAGTCGTGGGTGACTCTACATCTCACTCTGTCGGTCGGTCGGTCCACGTTTTGCTCTTTTTTTTTAATAACATTGTAACAATTCAGCCAATTCTAAAAAATTGGAAACCATTATGTTGTTTTGCATTCTCTTTTGAATGCTATAATTGCCAAAGTACTCCCAAGGTTAGCCCGGGAATTATTTTGTTTTGTCAATAACATCATAACTATTCGGCAAATTCTAATGAAATTCGAAACCCTTATGTTTGACATTCTCTTTCGAATGATATAATTGCCAAAATCCTCCCAAGGTTAGCCAAATAATTATTTTCTTTTGACAATACCATCATAACTATTCCGACCATTCTAACGAAATTTGAAACCCTTATATTGTTTTGCATTATATTTCGAATGATATAATTGCTAAAGTCCTCCCAAGGTTACTCCGGGAATTATTGAAAGTTTTCAAAGTTGTAAGGACATAAATCAGAAATTGTGAGGGCACGCGACTTTTTAGTCAGCAGACCTTGTTTTATTGTACTCTCATTTCTTTTAACGTCTTTCCCGTTTTCCTCTAGGGGAGGTCGGCGCGTTTTATCTCATTCTTTTTATTCGTATTTTTTTTTATATATGTAGTGTGGTCGAAATACAGCGTGATCTAAATATTGTGTGACTATATGTAGAAGAGCATATCAATGTCGATATTACTAACTCCTTGTTTATTTAGCGCTCTTACTGCTTATTCGGTCCCTGATTAAGATTTTCATATTTTACGAATGCAATGCAAAGAGGCATTTCATATTCATTAATTCCCTGCAATAGGTGCTATCCAGCATGCAGATAATCATAAGTACAGGGGGGTCCGAAAGTCTTCTCACCCATTGTAAATATAGTTTTAATTTTTATTTAAAATATCGTTTTAATTTTCTATTTCAAATATTGTTTTAATTTTCTAAAAAACTATTAACATTTGAAAATAAGGCTCTGCAACGAATATTGGGAGTTAAATGGTGGGATAAAGTGTCAAATACCAGAATCAGAGAAATAACGGGGGTGTAGCCAGTCGATGAGTTTGTTAGATTTTCCCGTTGGAAATGGTTAGGTCATGTTTATAAAAAGCAGGGTATAGTTCCGGATACACCAGGGTTGGTGGCCCCTGGTAGAAAATGTAAAGGTAGGCATAGGGTGACTTGGATAAGGACTATGAGGCGGGAAGCAGGAGATGATTGTTGGGAAGATCTTGATGCATTAGCTCAAGATAGAGCGTGGTGGCGTGAGTTCATTGAGGCCCTATGCATCCCCGTGGGTGCCACAGGAAATGATTGATTGATTTCACATATGTTTGATATTATATTTCCTTTATCGAAAGTGAATACACTAAAACCAGTATATGTGTTTGATATTATTATATTATTCCTCTATTGGGACAAGACTTTCGGGCCACCCTGAACTATTACTATTTTTGAGACCTTCCTCTCCCAGTGCCGATGGCGTTTGAATATTTGCGTAAGTCTGTTGGTTATTTTGTATCTTCCATGTTTCTGTTAGGATACTGTTTCCTTTTTCCTTTGGGAAATTAGAGATAACGGGAATAACTGGAAGAAATATATACCGTATTTTGTGTTGTAAGTTGTAATTCCTGTTGAATTACAATGTGTTAAAGGCACCCGAAGATGAGCTCTCTCGAGCTGGAAATGGAAAGACAGGGAAGAATCATCCGTAATTTATGAGTTGCTCATTTCCATATTTCTCCTCGGCCGAAAATTCGCTGGCGGAGGTTGGGAGTTGCTGGGGAAACATTGACAATGAAAAGTTGAAAGGCGTCATAGGAGACCATAAGAGATGGCTTCTCTTCTTTAGAGAGAGGGAAATCGAACTAGTTTGCATCAGAAGTTTAAATACATATATAAGTATCTTCGAATTTGGCATTTTGTGTCCATATCTCATTTTATTCTGACCATAAATGGCTTTCGAAATTGTTTATACATTATATGACTATTTACTCCCATTAAATATATACACTAAATTGTCAAATGTCATGGTATAAGAGAAAGGTAATGTGGTCAGTGCCATCGTACCGGACAGGCATGGGAAGTCCCAGTGCTGTAGCAGTTATCATCAGAGTCAGCTTTAAACACCGGCTAGGCTGCTCATAGCAAAACAACATGAATTATAATCGGAGTTTGAGCGGTGCATGACGGACGGATGAGGCATTCCATTTTTGAAGTTGTTCGAACATTTAACATTCCTCGATCCACCATGTCACGTGTGTACCGAGAATGCCTCGTGGGGGCCTTTACCGTTCACTGTGTTTCGCGCAGTGGCCGATCATGGATGCTTACTAATCGTGACCAGTGGTATATGGTTAGAATTATCAATGGTAAGAGATGCGCAAGCAACAGTGGCTCAAATCTCATCCGCATACAATGTAGGTAGTACCAAAGGCATACTCATCGGGTGAGTGTTGTGTCCTTTACCTGCTGGTGGTGGTTCTATACTGGTATGGGGTATATTCACATGGAATGGCTTGAATTTCCTGGTTCGCTTGAACACATTACACTGTACAACAATGAAAAAAAACCCCGGAAATAAGAATAACCTTTTCTAGGGGTATTTTTTGCTTAAATCACGGATATCACATCCGTAAATACCTTGATGGTTCCTTAGGGTTGAATGCAAACACGATTGGGCCGAAACTGACAACTCTAAAAGTTATAAATTGATTTGGATATAATTTTAATGGAGTGTTTTTAAGGTATTTGTCAACCCAACGTATAAAATTTAGGAAAGTATACTCAATATTCTTTTAGTTATATGGGTCCAAATCCGTGGTAACTCTTACGTAACGCTTGATAACTTTGTAACTTACTATAAATGCTTCCTATTTTTACTTTTTTATTTAATATTTGTCGCTGTTACTATTTATATTATTTTTCACATACTATAGTGTTTTTTCTTTACAGTAGACAGAGCTAAAATGCCTAGAGAATGTAAAACCTCCCCAGACAGTTTCTGTTATATATGTGGATCAGTTACATTAAGACAATACAAGAGACAGTTGACTAAACATGTGAAGAAACTTTATGAGCTGTACTTTGGATGTAAAGTGGGTGACCAGGATAAACGCTGGGCACATCACATATGTTGTGTCAGGTGTACAAGTTCCCTTTCTGCCTGAGTGAAAGGCAAAGGGCCTGGCCTCATGTTTGGCGTACCAATGGTATGGAGGGAGCCAAAGAACCATTCAACGGATTGCTACCTCTGCTTAACAGATATTAAAAATGGGTATTCAATGTGTTTTCATTCTTGTCTGTAATATATTTTCAAGAGATGTATCAATTAAAAAGATCAAAATACATACCATATTGTACTGTCACTATTTCTGCAAGTGGTCACAGCCAGTAATATCCATTTTTAGTCTGATTTTATTTTATTTCACTGCAGGTCGCAAAAGAAAAGGCAAGAAATCTATCATGTATCCAGATCTTCAGTCTACTATTCGCCCAGTTTGACATTCAATTGCTATTCCTATACCACAGCCGCCCTCTGAACTACCAAGCGATGAGACGAGCAACTCAGACGATTCAGAATCTTAAGATACAACATATGTGGCACAGCTTGGATCTGACAAGAAACCACACCTCATCACCCAACCAGAACTCAATGATCTAGTTCGTCATCTAACACCTACTAAGCAACAGAGTGAACCCCTGACCTCACGTCTGCAACAGTGGAACCTTGTGGATGAACATGCTCGAATTACAGTATTTAGGAAGCGTTCTGCAGATCTACAGCTATTCTTCACCTTTGAAATCAACTCGACTTATTGTAATGATATCAAAGGCCTATTTAATGCCCTTGAGCTGATCTATGAACCAAATGAGTGGAGGTTATTCATAGATACATCCCTTTACAACATAAAAGCGGATCTTTTGCACATTGGGAGCACCAAGGCTTCAGTTCCAGTTGCTGAGACATATGAGAACCTTGCTTTTATTCTAGATCGCATAAGTTACAAGGAACATGAGTGGCTAATTTGTGCGGACCTGAAAGTAGTAGCCCTACTTAATGGGCTAAAAAATAGATTCACCATGTTTATATGCTTCCCTTTGCAAGTGGGACAGTAGGGCCAGATCAAAACATTATGTACGCTCAGAATGGTCACCTGGAGAAAATTATGACGCCTAGATACCATAATGTAATTCGTGAGGCACTAGTTAAGAAGAAGAAACTCATTTTGCCACCACTGCATATAAAACTAGGCTGAATGATGCAATTTTCCATTATTGAATGTTTCCAGTACATCAAAGCAATCTTCCTTAAAACAAGTGATGCCAAGATTAAAGAAGGCATATTCGTAGGCCCTCAGATTCGTCGGCTTATAGCTGATGAGGACTTGGAGGCGATACTAAATGAAACTGAGCTAGCGGCCTGGCATGCATTCAAAGATGTATGCAAAGGACATCTGGGAAAGCACCAAGGGGCCCAGCGAGAGCGTATAGTGGAGAGCCTAATCAAGTGCTACCGAGATCTCGGATGCAATGTGTCACTTAAGACACACTTTCTTCATTCTCATCTGTTCTTCTTCAAAGATAATGCAGGAGGTGTGAGTGATAAACATGGAAAGAGGTTCCATCAAAATATAGCGTCAATGGAAAAAAGGTATAAGGAAAAATGGAGCCCTGATATGCTGGATGACTTCTGTTGGAACCTGAAGTGTGACACACATGAGACGTCTTACAAACGGAGAAGTAAATACTAAAATGTAGGTTAATACATTATATAATGCTAAAAAACATGTTGATTCATTATATATTCCTGAATTAATTACAATGAACACATTTAATCTGACTTTGGGAGCGAAATACATTTATGGTATCGTGGAAATCGGTATCAATTGCAAAATTATTAAATCGGCAATTTACAAGAAAATGTGACGTGATGGGAAATTTTTGTTATCAAATTCGAATTTAACACACTCAACTTCATAATAAAATGCACATGAGGTCTATCTTTTTTTCTTGACACTGAAATTTGCTGTACAGTGTTAATGACCGATGACCATTTGCACTCATTCTCTAACTTTATGTACCTCAATAACGACGAGATATTCCAATATGTTAATACACCGTATCATGAGACACAAAATGCCAAGAATTGGGAGGGGATGGGCATACTGGAGACTTGAGACGATTGGTGAGGCCACCACCTTCACCCGACATGAACCTAATCCAGCATTTGTGGGACGGGGTAGCCCTGTCTACTCGAACCCAAGATCCGGCAGACGTAGTGATTCTCTCGAAGTTCCTAGGCTAAGCTACGCCATTGAATTCAGTGGACTGGAGGCGTCTTTCTTCATACGATTGTTAGCCTGCAATTTTAACTCATATTCTCTTATGTTCAAAAGCAAGGAACATATTAAAGGCATAAAAAGGATATGAATGCATTTAGATATACATGGAACATGTATCAAGAAATATCCAAGCAGTGAACGTCAGACAGTCTCACTGTACAGACAATCATACGCAAGCATAGATACACTGCAACGATGAAAATTGTGCCAAGAAGTAAAATGAAGCCAAGCTCATCACAGATTGACATTCGTTACATTGTAAGAAGGGAGGTTAAGGTTCAAATACACGCCATTAAGAATCAATTCTGTCAAACTTTGGCTTCCAGGAAAGGTGGAATCAAGTGGAGGATGGGCAACTATGGTGTAGATGATATCTGAAAAAATGCGTGCCCTCAAGGCCCAACGCCTACAGGTGAATCTGCCGCTAAATATCTTTCACGCATTTCTCCATCTTCATCACTTTCTTTACAGATCTCTCCTTGCAAACCTTCATGTGGAGATGTTGTCATTGGTTTTCCTATTTTAACCTTGGTTAAGTCATAAATAAATTAACAAGGTTTGTACTTAAAGTACAAATTTAGAGATGATAGTGAAGGTATTTTTACACCTAAATGATCTTCACGGTTGCCAGGTTTTAAAGAAGCAACATCTCCGTAAAACTCACGTTGCTGCAAGGTTGAAATTTGCAAAGAGCCACGTCCAAATAAAACATTTTGGAAGAAATTAAATTTGTAGTGACCAAAAACAAGAAGAAATATTTAACCTTAATTGCGAAGACATGTTTGTTTCAAAGCTGTTGAAACCTTTCTCGTGAAGAACACCACACCAACCGTAAAGTACGATTGTAAAGTAATATTATGGTTGTTGCTTTGCTGCGAATGGTATCAGAACACTTGTTAAACTCGATGGTATAAGGCATAAAAGAATTCTTTGACTATTTTGAAAATAAAATTTTGTATTCTCTAAACGAAAACTGAAGTATGGTAGTCAGTTTTACTCTCAACATTATAACGATCCAAAACATACAGCCTCTGTAGTGAAGTATCATAATTTGAAGATTTCATAAAATAATGTTTTGAAATGGAAATCACAAATACCAGACATGTCCTCAATAGAAAATATGTGGATGGAATTTTAAAAACCACCGAATTGGGACGATTTGTGGATATAGAAGCAAAGATTTTTGTGTATCGCTCCAAGTTAATAGAAAACTATGAAAAACGTCTGGCAGCTGTAATTCCTAGCAAAAACAATAGATGCAAGTTTAAAAAACATCTGCCTCAGCAGCAATTCCTAACAAAGACTATGCGACAAAATAATCATTACTTTTCCTGTGTATGCAAACCTTTGTTCGCTTTTGTAATGTTGCTGAAATAAATTCTTTTGGGGGCCAGAGAAGGAGATTGGATTGTCTTTTTGTATTATCCGTGGACCGAATGTTTTTCCTTTAGTGAACTCTAAATTAAAATTACAAAATGGATTTTTCCAATTTTCCATTGTTGAACGTTAAATGGTACTGGCAAAATAGATTTTTCCATTATTAAACACCATATGGAACTGGCAAAATGTGTTTTCTATTTTTAGATTATCTAATTAACACTAAATGGAACTAAAAAATGTAATTTTTCCTTTATGGAACACTAAATGGAACTGAAAAATATATATGTATTTCCTTTATTAAACACTAAATAGAAATAAACAATTTTCTTTCATTTTTCATAGAAATAAACATTTATTTTTTTTCATTTTTCATATTATTCACCACTAAATAGAGGTGAGAGAAGGTATTTTCCCATTTTTTCCATTAGTCAACACTAAATTGATCTGGCAAGATGTAATTTTCCATTATAGAATATTAAATGGAACTAAAAAATGTATTTTTTCATTATTTAACTTTAAATAGGACTGGCAAAATGTTTTTACATTATTAAACACTAAATGAAACTGGCAAAATATATTTTTTATATTGATCAATAAATGGAACTATCAAAGTTTGTTTTCCATTTTTATTATTACATACTAAATGTAACTTAAAAAAAATTTCATTAACCTTTCCATTATTGAACACTAAATGGAACTAAAGAATGTATTTTTATTTTATTAAATCCTAAATGGAACAGACAAAATTTTATTTTTTTTAATTGTTCATTATTCAACAATAAACTGAAATGGCAAAATGTATTTTTTCCATTATTTACCACTAATAGAAGTGACCGAATATATTCTTACTTTTTTCAATTTTTAAACAGTAAATGGATCTTTCAAAATGTATTTTTGCCTAATTCAACACTGAAGATGTATTTTTCCTTTAATAAACTCTAAATGGAACTAATAAAATGTATTTTACCATTATTGAACAATGAATAGTGGTAAAAAAAGTTCTTCAATTTTTCCATTATTCAACATTAATGAAACTGACAAAATGTATTTTTAATTTCTCCATTTTTTTAACACTAATTGGAACTTTCACAATATTTTTTCCATTAATGAACTTTAAAGGAACTGGCAAACTATATTTTCCATTAATGAAGTTTAAATGGAAATAAAAATATATTTTCTCCTTAGTGAAGTCCTAACGGAGCTAACATAATGTATATATCTTTTCAATTTTCTATTGTTGAATACTAAATGCAACTGGAATTTTTTTTTCTCTATTCAACTCTAAATTGAGCTGAAATTTGTTTCCATTATTGAACATTAAATAGATCAGGCAAAATGTGTATCCATTTTCAATTATTGAACACTAAATGGAACTCCCAAAATTATTTTTCCATTATTCAACACTAAATAGAAATGACAAATTGTATTTCATCTACAACATTTTTCCATTATCAACACAAAATGGAATTAAAAAATGTATAGTTTTAATTTTTTCAATTAATGAACACTAAATGGAACTGAAAAAATGTATTTGTAGTTTTTCCTTTATTAAACGTTAAAGAAATGGTTAAAATATATTTTTATACCTTCCCATTATAAACACTAAATTTAACATTTAAAAAAGGTACTTCAAATATTTTTCCATTATTGAACTCTAAATGCTCAAGGTATATTTATATATTTTTCCCTTTATAAACACTAAATATAGTGGCACTCAATTACTTATACTTTATAAACACTAAATTTAAATTTTAAAAAATGTAGGTATTTTTATATTTTCCAGCATTGAACACTAAATGAGCAAGATATATTTATGTATTTTCCCATCATAAAACCCCCACTAAATTTAACTTTAAATAATATATTTCTATATTTTTCCAGCTTTGAACCCTAAATGGAACATCAAAAATATATTTATAATATTTCCCATTATTATTATTATCTAATAATCGTCCTCCTTTGTTTTAGTTGCATTAATCCAGTATGGGGAGATGCTCCTAATCGTAAATCCCCATGAAAATTACATAACTTAGCGGTCGGTTAATTTCAAATTCCACTGTACAACGAATAATGGCTAGGAATCTCTCAATACCTTTTTTTTACTATCACTCAAACACATATTTTAATGAAGAAAAGAGCAATCAATCAATCGGATCACGACCTTGTTCTGCAGGTTTGTCTGACGGAGGTGGGGTTTTTTTTCCTGTTGAGGATATATTAAGAAAACCCGTTTTGAAGCAGAAAAGGAAACCGATTATGGGTGTAATGCTTGACAGAATTATACTTTTTAACACTACATTGCGCTAGGATTTATTTTACTTACACTCCACCAAATAAATAAAGTGAAGACCAACGAGGGCGTCTCTTGAAGAAAGTTTCTAAGAAGAGATCTGTAAATAAAAAAAGTGTAAGAAGATGAAGTGAAATTGTTTGGAAGATAGTCTTAGAGACTCCTACAGGGGTTGGGGGCGGGAGGGAACGCATATGGGGCCGCGTTGGGGGCTTGGACTGTCACGCAATTGTCTAGATGTCAACTGCAGCATGGTTTCTATTTTGGGCGATACTTAAAAAAAAAGAAAACTGAGGGAAGTGGAAGGGATAAATATTGACAAGAAGGCACGGATGCTAAAATTCAGTACTCCCCCACACACATCGTAGCCAATAGATGGGGGATGACTCTCCCCCCCCGATCTCGCCCTTGTTCTACACCAAAGGTGAGTGGACGAATGCTGGTCGGCAACTAACATGCAATATTAACCTTCGGACAAACACAATAGGTGAGGCCCTTGTAGAGAAAGTGGCGAAAAGAAGGTAAAATTGAGATGCCTGAGCAGGGTAAAAAGTCAAGGCAGTTGGGGTCACTAATCCCGAGATGAGGTACCACTCCTCTGGATGTAATAGTCTAGCTATCCCCTCCTGCAGGAGCGAGAGGAACGAGTACGAGAACGGGGGATAATTAGTTAAGAGTAGGGGCGGAGGCAGAGCAGCAGAGAATACTTCTTTATTTCTGGTAGGTCAAGGCTCCCGACTGTGAGCTAGCTGGCTTTTGAGGGGAGGTTGGCCTCCTCGACCGTATATACATAGCTTTGGGGGGTTGGGGGCTTCCCTTGACGCCCGAGGGGGAGGGGCTTTTGTCGATTTTTGTTGGTTACTTTTTGTGGGGAGTGTTAATATTGTAAGAAATATGCGCCATGTGGGAATCGCCGCGCTCTCACGTGTGGGAGCGTAGTCGCCCCACCTCCCTCTTTTGGCGGTGTGTTCGCCCCAAACTCATAAGGGCGCGGGGGAATGAAGTTTCCCTTCCCACCACCCCGGGTTCTATCCCGCTATCGAGATTGAGTCCTGCACAACTCGCCTTCCACTTGACTCGTCAACATCTCATCTTCAAACTCCCGCGACGTTCCGTTTCTTCCCCTTCATAGTACAATCATGTGGTTTTCGGTGGTAAGATTCAAATTCTGAGGCTACTCTAGGTAAGTGCACAATTTCTTATTCCCGGGAGAACGGAGTCTGTCCTCCAAATGTTTCCTCTTCTCAACTCCCCATTTCATTTACCTTTCTAAACTGTGAACCAACGAGGGTTCTCTGGGCTGACTCCGCTTAGAGAATCTTCCCTGAAAGGACTACTTGTATCTTTTCAAAACCTCACTCTTATTTATTTATCGGTTACCCTTTTCCCTTGCCTTCAGCCACCCCCTTTTTTGTTAACTAACCCACTGCGTTGGTTGCCCGCTTTTCAAGCTTAGGCATTGGGACTATCAAAGTTAAAAGGATAGAAACTTCTTAATTTATTCCGGATTCTTGTTTACTGCTCACCTAATCAGCCGATAAGTTGAGTCTGGTTCTGGCGGAGATCCCCCGTTGGTTTGCTACTTTCTCAACTTTTAACCTCAAATTTCTCTCTTCACTTTTACCACCTTTCAATCTCTTTTTGTTCACTTTTTCTTCAAACTCTGGTCCGAATGGCTAATGAGAACACCCCCTCCCTATCAGATTTTGACGTTGAATTTAACCCATTAGAGCCTGAAGTGTAATCTTTTACAAATATTTCTAAAAAAATACACATAAGGTTGGAAAGCAACAAATATGTATTTTATAATTTGTTATTAAAATTCATACAGTAGTTAGTGAGAAATGACATGTGTATTTAAATACCCCTTCTGCCTTAGTGACAGTATATGGTACTGTTTGAAACATTTAGGATATGAAACAACATTACATTTTTCGCATAAAAATTTGCTTTTAACTTCAAAAAGTTTGCATCTTTTGCCGTTTTCCAAATAAATGATCCAGTGTTTTTTCCCATCATATCTCGCAATGTCCCGAAGATTTTGAGAAAGTTTCTTTTCCTTCAGGTTTGGAATTCCATAGGTTTTCAGGTATGTTTGACAGAGATTATCAATAAAATCTAGGAAAGGAATATTCTTGCCTTGGTATTCCATGAGACATTGTGCGTTGATGATCGTAGCAGACAGCATGTATGAAATAATCGGCCATTGCCGCTTTCTTTGGCGCATTTTTATCCTAATGTCCCAATCTTTTCATCCATGACGTCGACATAGCCAATGTGTTTGTTATATATCTTGTAATTTGTAGGCTGTGGAACATCTACTTACTTTTTCTATCCTTTTTGTAGCGTTTTGCTAAACCCGTGTCATTTTGACCAAATTCATTGCAAGAATGATATCTTTATTGTCCTTCCACTTTTGAATCAGTGGGCCATGGCTGGTTGCAAAATCAGTCGTTCCATGGGGCTTCTTCTTCATGGCATCCTTTGCAATCAAGGGGTATTTCCGTGTCCGATTTTCTCGGCAGTAAAAAAAAAAATGATCAAAATATATTTTGAAGCCATGATCGCCCAGCACTGAGGCTCCGTTTATCAGTTCTACTACAACATTTCCTACAAACACAAGGTCAACCTTTGTGTGTACCTTAGAGGTCGATTGTCCTGTATAGAAATTGAAAGCATGTAAATAGCCTTTCTGCAAGCATAGCGCTCACATTTGGAACCTAAATCGACTTGGTTTCCCTTGAATGAACTGCTTGCAATGATGCCGACCAAAGTAATGCATCATGCTTTCATCGACTGACATATGTTCTTTGAGTTCACTGCAGAGCAGGAGTTTGTCCTGAAGGTGTTCAAACAGTGGTTGAAGTTTTGCTTTTGAATCCCTTTCTTCTGAAATGGATATTGTGTAAAATGGCTAAAAATCTGTCTATCTTAATACTCGTAGAAAGAATCTTCGGAACATGATCGATACTCAACCAATATCGCCTTTTATTTGGTTGAGGTGAGGTGCAAGACAAAAGAAGGCCACCCAATAACACATACAATTCACCCCTCCCCGAATTTAGCACTCTATTTTTTTTGTTCGGTTTTTCGGTTAGATTCTTCTACAATCAGGTCAAGCAATTTGTTATCAAAAAACAACTCCCCAAAATATTGGGGTTCATTACATTAGGCAAAAACGTTGCTATTTACATCAGGTGGACGTGAGCACTGACGGTATACCTTAATGTGTGATTGTTCTTTACTCCACAAACACCTTCTTGATTTACCTGTAAATTCCAAATTGTCTTCATTTTCCATCAAAAGCTCTTCTCCATCTTGATTTGAAACGAAACACTCCGCATTCAATAGGTCTCTTCCTAATTGCTGCAATTCCCCTTTGCCTTCTTCATCAGATTTATTGCTATCTTCATAGGTTTATCTAATCTTTCCCTGGAAAGCCTATATTAAATGCATTTCATTTACTCGATCCAATAACTCCATAAGTGAAACAACATCATTTACTTTCATTCTGAAATAGATGAATAATGTATGTATATATACATATGTATATATAAATAGTATATGCCCCATCAAACTAAGGTTTAATGTGGCTTACGCACAAATAAACCGAGCATGTGACTAATTACAGTAGTCGTGCTTGAAAAATTGTAAAAAACGTTAAATATCATAGTAACTTTATTTTAGCGGGAACTTGGCCTTAAAACCCAAGGGGTATTATAATACACCGCGTAAATAAAAGTTTTATACTTATTATTTATTATATTTATTTTGTTATAAGCTTATGTTTAATCATAAATATAAGTATTAATGGTATAAAAATATATATATATTCTCCACCAAAGTAATTATAAATAGGCGTAATATACACTATAAACTTACGATGTCTTCTTCTATGTCGACAGTCCGCCATCTTGCCAAACAATTCTTTATAAATCTGTGTTACCAACTATATAGATTTAAAATATTTCTAAATTAATAAATGCACATGAGAAGGAATAATTATCGGGGATAACAAAGTTTTGTGAAAATAAATATTGAAATTACAAGTACTTTTTGTCATGGATATTTAAATACCCTGTAGGCTCTAATGGGTAAAAAGAGTTAGTTAAAAGCCTCGCTATCCTCAAAAGAAAAATAACTCTTAGCCTTAAAAATATATGCGCCGAACTAGAGTCTGAGTCCGTCCCTGAGTTAGATGTGCAAATTAGATTGAATCCCGTTAGAACTCTCTTTACTTCCGTGAATCAGTTAGACGAGAAAATCCTCCAAACATTCCAAACTTATGACCGTGATAATGATCCATCCCTCGAAACAGAGTTAAATTCGCAAGTCGATTTTGATTCGGAAGTGACCTCCCAAATTAACCCCCTATCTCGGAAAGGAAAAGTTCCCTCCTCTAACCCTCCCCCCCAACAACAACCTTAGTTCTGACCTAAAAGCGATACTGGCCTGCCTAGGGAAAGCTAATTCTGAACCCTCCCCGCCCGCCCTCTCTCTGGTGAACATTTTTCCGGCACCCATGACAAGTTAAACTTCCACACTTTCATTTCCCGATTTCACAACTTGGTGAGATCTAGAACAAATATTTCGGATTCGGCAAAATTGACGTACCTTAAGGGATATTATATTAAGAGAGTATACGTTTTCCCTCATCAAACATCTTTGTACTCCGGACGAAAATTATCATGTCGCTCTCCAACTGTTGGATGGCGAATTCCTGGACAAAGATGCCATTTTTGACTAATATCTCAGTAAAATTATTCGGCTTCTTCTGTTCCCGACTCCACCTTATCCAAATAATCCCTTTGGTTAAACGAAACCCGCTCTCTCTTGATCGAACTAAAAAAAATCGATTTAAATTTCTTTGAAAAAGTAGCGCAAGTAATAAACTTTTATCGCATATCATTTATGGCAAAGTGCCTACAAATTTCAAAAGGGAACTGAATTGACAACAAAGACTGATTATCCTTCCCTCTCCTATCTTTTTAACAATTATTCCTCAATCATTCGGACTCAATAAAAATTGGAACCGATTAAAAAGTTTTTAATCCCGCCTTCAAAGGTTCCTCACATCAAAGGGCCAATGGCAACTACTTGAAAAAGGAAAATCCGTCAAATCAAAATAAATCTTATACCTCAAATAAACCCAATTACGGTATCAAATCGCCTCGCTCAAACTATAATAATCTCATTAATGATCAACCGTGCATCCAAACGCTAAGACGAATATTTAAGTTGGCCGGGAGGAACCTCCAAGAAAAAGCTCAAATTTAAATACCCTACCACCTAAGGCTCTTAGGGCACCAAATATGTATTGTAAAATGTGTACAGGGATCCATTCGATGTTAAAACTCCCTGTTTTCAACACTACAGCCCTTAAGATAGAGAGGTGTTCCGAGCTAAAGCTCTGCAAAAGGTGTAGCAGTTCTCGGCACCTTTCAGATGCTTGTCCGACAGAGCAGAGAGATTTATCTCATCCTTGTAGTTTCTGCCAAGCGAGAACCCATATCTCTACCCTTTGCCCTCAAACTTCCAAACAAGGTGAAACCATCTGAATAGGAGGAGGCCGTGTGGTGAGGTTGGGGTCGGTGACACATCCTGCCGAGGGTTCTGGTATGAGTCCCTTTAGTAACTCAAATTTCTTGCTCCCTACTCTTACCGTTGACCTTGGTCTGGGGGTAAAGTTTCGACCTGCCAAGGCCCTAGTGGACTTTGCGTCCCAAAGGTCTTACATTTCGGAATCTCTGGCTATCACATTGGGGCTAACCTGGGCAGGCTTCCAAAATACTCATCCACAACTCGCCTTCGACTTGACACGACATCTCATCTTTAAACTCCCGACACGTTCCGTTTCTTCCCCTTCAAAGTACAGTCCTGTGGTTTTCGATGGTAAGATTCAAATTCCGAGGCCACTCAAGGTAAGTGCACAATTTCTTATTCCCGGGAGAACGGAGCCTGTCCTACAAACTTTCCTTCTTCTCAACTCCTCCTAGAGAATCTTCCCTGAAAAGACCACTTGTATCTTTTGGAAACCTCACTCTTTATCGGTTTCTCTTTTTCCTGACCTTCAGCTACCCCTTTTTTGTTAACTAACCCAATACTTTGGTTCCCCGCCTTTCAAGCTTAGGCTTTGGGACTAACAATGTAGCCTATTCAAATAGGCTAAGATTAATTTCAGCGACCTATGCCCCCGGTGCTAGGTGCTACTTGCTAGGTGGGTCCCACCCTCCTAAATTAAAAAAAATTCTAGTAGAAAGTTAATTGGTTAGTTTTCAGAAAAATGATGCTTTATTGGCCTCGATGCAATCAAACTGTCGATAGATTATGGCAATCAAATCGTTGGCATTTGTATTTTGGGGAGTTTTCAGGAACAGAAGGTGATCTAAATGATATAATTAATGCATATTGATAGCATTAATTTGTAAGTGGTTAAGTTAAAGAAGATATGGTTGTTCATGTGACATTGAGCTCCATGCCAAAATACAAAGAAGAATATATACGGAGAAGGATGAAAATGGTATCAACATATTTATAGGAATAAAAATTAATCTAATATAACTTTAAAGGTTAACCAATGTGGAAGAGACCCTTGAGTCCTCTTCCTGAGATCATTTTAAAGGAACATTAAATTTTCTCCGGCACGAGACTAAATGAGGGGTAATTATTCCATATATAAACAAGATGAGACGATCGAATGTATCCGAACCTTACCCAACTCAACTGAATGAGTTAAAGAAATAATTTGTAAAACCGCTGTGTACGATCTTTAACCGGTCATTTAGGGAAGGGTAGTGCAACAATCGAGTTCAAAAGAGCTAATATTACGCCAATCCTTAAAAAAAGGAGAGAAATGTGATCCTAGTAACTTTCATCTTTTAGCTTCACGTTATTAATTGATAAACTCTTATAATCGATAATAGAGATAGGATGATGCGTTACCTTATGCTAAATAATCTAATCTTGGACACAACACGGATTTTCGGAAGGGTGCTTATATTTAACTAATCTCAGGGATTATTTACTCTTCATTAAATGATTTCCATCTACGATGACAACAAAGCAGTGGATGTAATTTACCTAAACTTCCACAAAGCCTTTGATCCCGTTCCGCATGAGAGGCCATTGCTGAAACTTAAAGCGCACGGAATAAGAGGAAAAATTCTTAATTGGATAGAAAACTGGCTCTCAAATCGTTCAAATGGGACAGGCTCGAACTGGGTTCCAATCACTAACGGGGTTTTTCCGGCTCAGTAACGAGGCCATTGTAGTTCATTGCATATATTAATGACCTTGATAATGAATTGCTTAGTAAAATCTCCAAATTCGCAGATAACACGAAGTTCGGAAATAGAGCCGCTTTTAGATGCTATGTTGCGGAACTGCAGCGAGACTTAAATAAAATTGTCGAGCAGGCGGAAAAGTGGCAGATGAACTTTAACTTATGTGAATGCAAGTTCATGCACTTAGGATGTCTAAATTTAAAATCGGATTACCAAATAAATGGCCAAAATTCTAAAGTCTGGTAAATTAGAAATGGATTTGAGGTTTTAATTTCGGAAGACCTCAAAGTGTTGACGCAATGCGTCGAAGCTAATAATAAAACAGACCGAATACTCGGATACATTGTCCGCAACTTCACTTTTATGACAAAAGCTATAATTTTACTTTTATACATATCGCTTGTCCAACTTCATCTCGAGTATTCTGTGCAATTTTGCTCTCCTTACTTCAGCAAAGACGTAGCGCTGTTAGAAAAGTGCAACATGGGGCAACTAAACTAATTCCTGAGCTTAGAAATAAACCATACGAAGAAAGACTTCGTTCCTTGAACCTTTTATGCTTTACAAATAGGCTATTATATAAAATCTTAAAATTATTCACTAATATGAATTATACTTGTCTCATCGAGATGGATGATAGGACAAACATTCGTTAAAATGGATTCAAATTACCAAACAAACGCTTTAAGACGGTTATAGCTCAAAATCACTTTAGTTATAAAATCACACAAATAAGAAAAAGCCTAACTAACCGAGTAGTGAAAAGCACGTCAGTAGATATGTTTAAAAATCAACACGAGTATTTTTGTAGTGCATATATTTTATTATTTTATAGTAGAGGCACGAATTAAAATGCACAATGAAAGATCAGGAAGGCTCAAGGGAAAAAATTAAAAAATATTTAAAATGATGCCAGCGATTAGTCGCCTGTAAAGCATATGCGCAAATAATACGTTATCCGTACTTTTTTCTGATCTTTCTGTTGTTATATTGCTTTCAATACTAACAGGCAATGCTCTGCGGGAGAACAAGATCTCTGCTATCGTCTCTTTTGTATGTTTGTATGGCTGCTCGATTGTCTTGAGTTGTATTAGAACTCTGCATGAATCCTATCACACATGTAAAGTGCGCACCGTAGTTTTAGAATTAATAAAAAGACATGATTTTAATTTATACTCTTGTAGATAAGTATTATCAGCCTTCTAAAACTAACATCAGAATATGTTATTAGTAAGATGTTTAATCTGGTAATTTCTGATATAGTTTATTTGCTGGAACTTTCAACTTCTTGCTTTTCGGGCTGGCCTTGAGTGAATCCAAGGTTGTAGTTGGTCTTTTTTCTGTAGTACACGGCGATTTAATCTTTATTTACGTGAAATAAATATGTATGAGTTAGTGAGACATTAATTACCCAAAGAATGAAAATAATCAGAAATTAAGTACGGCCATGGACAAAAGCTTATAAAGATGAGAATTTTATGGTTGCTCTGCCTAGGCGCTTCAGATTATGTAATGTCGCCAATCATATGTTCCTGTATCATTTTACACGAGAAGCAAAATTATACTTATGAGTTTTCTAACTTTCTGGCGCTATCTAGAAAAGAAATTGTGAATAATTTCTGGGATTCGTTCAAACTTGATATCAACTTCAGTAGTAAATCTTGAGCAATGGATCTCCACTCTTGGCTTACTAAGAGCAGGGTGATTGTCATAATTTGTGGAATTCTTCTTTTCAACCGGTCTCTATAGAGAATCACTCTCAGGCACTTGTACTCGATGATACCTGGAAAACGCATAGATCACCACCAAAATCCTTAGACACCATTCGAAGGAGTTGGTTGCTCTTGAGACATGTCCGTACCATTTTCTATTTACACGCGTGTTATTAGGTGCAGTACAGAATTGAGATGGTGACAAGAAGGAAACTCGGTTGATGGCAAGCTATACGTAAGGAAGATTCGTAGATCACCGGTAAATTAAAAAGTATCCAATAAATGAATTGGACGAAACGACAATAGACCACAACTAATCGATCGGATCGTAAATATATAGGAATGGTCGCAATTAAATTGCCCATTGAGCGCTTTTATTTAGGAGTTTCTGGGTTGCAGGCTGAAAATTTATATTTGAACTGTATGAAGCTGGTGAGAGAGAGTTTAGAGAGGAAATCAACTAGGCTCTACGATGCTAGGTAAGGTTTAATTAGGTAATTTATCTGACATAACCTCATACCTCATCATCTAGGTTCCGGAAACTGTCTAAAAAAAGTAATTATGAAGTTATTTTAAGGATGATACAAACCGTTTGGTTTCTCGAATAAACTATATATATATATATATATATATATATATATATATATATATATATATATGGTGGTCTCAAACAAATGGCCTCATTTTTAAGTAGTCATAACTGACTAAACCATGTTTTAAGAAAATTTACAACTCTTCCTTATTTCATAATAATATAAAATAAAAAACTATATTATTTATACTTTTTTCACAATATAAAAAATAATAAATCGGTGTTAAAAAAATATCGATAATATATTTATTTTAGCTAATTAGATGATCGATTGGTCGCGGGGACTCTACATCTCACTATATCGGTCGGTCGGTCGGTCACCCGTTTTGCTTTTTTCTGTTTTGGTAATAACATTGTAACTATTCGGCCGATTCTAACGAAATTTGAAACTTTTATATTGTTTGACATTGTCTTTCGAATTATATAATTGCCAAAGTCCTCCCAAGGTTAACCGGGAAATTATTGGGCATTAACTTTGTAAGTATTCAACCGATTCTAATGAAATTTGAAACCCTTATGTTATTTTACATTCCCCTTCGAATAATATAATTGCCAAGGTCCCCCTAAGGTTAGTCCGGGAATTATTGAAAGTTTTGAAGGTCGGAAGGTCATAAATCAGAATAAGTGAGAGCACGCGACTTTTGGTCAGCAGACCTTGTTAAATTCAGGTTCAGTCAACTTTAGCGCTGCGCACGATAAATAATCCTCTTTCAGCGACTCCCAAATCGGAATAATCCATCGGGTTACAGTCTGAGATTTGTCAAGGCTAATATTTCCTCTCACTAAATTCGGATCTATTATTATTCAGCAATGCCTGTACGACCTTGTTTAAGGTAACGGTGCCCCATTTTGTTGAAAACCCAACTTTGTTCTTAAAAGTTCCATGCAATTTACGGAATTCACTTCTTTCGTTTCGGGTTCAATAAAATGATAGTCAGTTTTACTATTCCAAGACAAGGGTTTATCAACATAGACTCACGGTTTGCTCAGATATAACTACTTAAATCATGAGAACTTTTATTCGACTACCCAATATATATATATATATATATATATATATATATACACTCACAAGAAAAAAATTCTCATGCTTCGTTAGGTCGATAGGAAGGACTATGAAAGAGGAGAAATTAATTGGGAATTCGCAGGTCAAACGACAAATAGAGTTAAACGCGTGGCGAATATACAATGTATATATCTCTTGAACGCGAGAGAATGAATAGGTCATACCGCAAAGAAAAAGAAGATAAACGGAATCATTTTTCTTCATAAAAATGTCGTTTTCTTATTTCGAAAAAATCCCTGCAGGAGTGAGAATGGAACAAAATTTATTCCCTTTATTTTCTCTTTGGGGTATGACTAATTTCATCATTCTCTCGCGTTCCTGACAGATATACATTGTATATTAGCCACGCGTTCAACTCTATTTCTACATATATGTGTGTGTGTGTGTGTGTGTGTTGCGTGTGTAGGGTGTTCAGGCTAAATTTGATGGTTTGCATAAAACAAAACAAAATCTCAGCTAAAAAGAAATGTATTTTAAAGATTCAAAATATATCAGTTAGATTATGGCTGGGAGATAACAGTTTACTCAAAGATCCTGTACTCAGCTTCCACCACGGCCTCAAAATGGATTCGAACATGACACATGCGTTCTTCACTCTCTCCCTGGTGTTGCAGACAGAGCTGTTTGTGGCTTTCTCAACCGCGCCACACACATAATAATCCATGAGATTACAATCGGAGGAATTAGGAGTCCAGAAGGTCGGTTTGGTGAAATCATAGAAAGTCTCCGACAACCACTTCTGACTCTTTGCGCAGGTATGGTCTTCCAGCAGCAACCCTCTCCAGCCAGGACTTGGTCACAGTCTCCAGCAGCTCCCATAGCCATCTGAATTAAGCATAGGACAATGTTCAGAGATGTGGGGCAACATGACCTCACCCTTATTGGAGGCACCTAAAGGTCATCACAGTATGGGTGGGAGGACTTGTTCTTTATGATAAGTGGAAAGTCAGATGAATTGTAGGCAAGCCACCTATTGTTCTTGGTGTTGTGCATCTAGTCTTGGTATAAGTTCTTTTCATCTGAGAAGAACCAGATAGTTTTCGGCTCAGCATGATGTTTCAGCCTGTCCATGGGTTTATTTGCCTTTGTCAAGCGGTTCTCCTTGGCTTGGCTGTCAGAATTTGTCCATTATCCCTCTCGTACGAGTGGTAGCGAAGGACCTCATTCAGAACCAGATTCATGGTGACGCCTCCAACAACCATCTTTCTCGCCGAAGCCAGGATTCCCTTGCCCGCGTCTTCCATCACTTTGTTCTTCAGGTATTGGGTGAATTCTGGCGTGTGGACGCAGTCAGAAAGCCTTGTGTGATCCATTCAGCTGGCCACGGCTGGGTAGTCTCCATTGGAGCTGTCCATGTTACATTTTACAGCATTTACATGTTGGCAGAGCGTTGAGCACCAGACATGATGTCGGCATTTGATACCAGGCGCGAATCATTATGATACAGGTAAGATCTTCATTATTCGGATGGCTTCCAGTCGTCCATGTCAGCTAACTTTTTCTCAACTAAAACCTTACTCTGTTTTCTCTCCACCGCAGTTAACTATTCACCGATACATCAATCTGTTTCTGAAAAAAGGAGACATTAAAAATCGTAAAATTTAACCCGATCCCGCATGACACTGTGATTAGCCTTGCCCTGAATAATGCATTTTAAACGTGGGTTGCACTAAATCGAGTAAAAGTGCCTATTTTCCTTGGCCGAATTAAACCAACTAACAGAAGGTTCTAGATATCAAATTGGATAAAACAAAATAACCTTTACTACTGTACAAACAAAACTAAAATAATGAATACAACATACAAAAACTAAATGGGCAAAAGGCTTACACACTTCAGCTCCAGGCAGGAGCCGTGAGCATGTGTACACAAACGTATACGACCAACAAAAGGGAAACTACCATTTCGGGTGGATGTGCCGCCCGAAGATTTTTGTACCCGGGAGAAAGGCTGGGAGGGTGAGGGGGGTATGAGCGTCGAGCTCGATGGCTCTTCAACAGCATGGTTGAGTTTACACTTGATCGATTAGTACTAGGCCTGCTTAAAGTTATGAAGGAGAATACAACCTATCTTCTAACAACCACTGCTAGCCTCGAAAGGAGGGATCGAGGGGAGTATTTCGCCTTGGAGAAGCTGAGTCGAATACAGCAGTGTGTGAGTCTCCTCGTTCCTAGTGTTTATTTCTTCTTATTTAATTTTCTTGTCTTCGGGCTCTTGGGGTAAGGGAGCCCGAAAGAAAGAATTATTCCGCGACGCGTCCTCTTTGGCAAAATACTAATCTTACCTAGGCCAACGCTTAACTATTTATACGGGTTCGCCGGAAGTGAATGTTACCGAGGCGCCGAAAGTGGATTTTACTTTATCTATATAGAGGCGCCGGGAGTGAATTTAGACCTCCACGCCATCTTTCGCAACCTCTCGTGGTTAGAATTAGACTCGCTATAGGGCGTGTTATCAAACGTAAGTTACTTAAAAAAGAAGCCGTTCACGGGTTCTTTCCGTCCTACTCGTCTCTCCCTATCTATCTTTGATATCTTTTTCCCCCTCAAGATGGAACTTCCGGAAAGAAGCGACATCCAATAATCACAAATAGGGGGTATGCATCGTAATTTCGAAACAAAAGAACAGAAAAAATAAGAATACATAGCACTAAATTAAAAAAAAATAAATAAATCCACATAGAGGGACTGGGGAGTACATATGTATAAGGATTATCATTACCAAAAAATTAATTGGCAATAACTACAATTATCAACAAATACCTTTAAGAAGGAAGCTCACCTGCCTCTGGTCCATAGCAATATATAGTTAGCACAATTAGTATAATATATATAAAAAAGGGGGTACATGTTCTTTTAAACTTAATGGAAATATTGGCTGAGCATATGTACAAAAAAAATCAACCTTAAAAATTATAAAAATTTACTCTCAATCAGGATTAGTTCGAAGAGGAATTCAATGGATTCCTCCTTAAGCTATCGGCCATACAGTTGTCGGACCCTTTAATATACAGGATCTTAAATTTAATTTATGTAAAAACAAACTCCAGCGCCTTAGAGGACCATTATTGTTTTTTTTTTACATTTCGGAGGTAGAGCAAGGGTTTATGGTCAGTTTCTATTACAAACTCTTTCCCTACCAAAAACATTTTAAACTTTCGCAGGGTTAGCAAATAAAAAAACCCAGCCCTAAAAATCCCGGGTTTTATTCCCGGTTTTTTAGGGGGGTGCTTTTTCAAGTGAAATTTGAAAAATCTCGGGGTTTTTTTTTTTTTTCAAAATTACACTTTTTTCTAGAAATGAATGTTACTTATCATTATTTTATTCAAAATTCATATTTATGTTTAGAATTTCAACAAATATGTATCAAATTAAGGTTATTTCTCTGATACTGACTCATAATAATTCATCTCTCCTTCTACAGGTTATGGCTATCATGGGTACCCACAATTCTCGATCAGTGATCTGTTCTTACTATAATATAATTATTAAACTAAGTATTAGGTTGAGGAATAAGTTCTTGCGTTTTTTTTAATGTTGTGTTGATTTAAGTTTTGTTGACGTGATTTGTGCACATATTAAGAAACAATAATAAATAATGAGAGCAAAATTTGCAAAGGTTAGGCTACGTCTCTTAACAGCGTAGACTATTAGGCTTTTGCTTAGGCTACGTCTTGAAGTTGAATAATAAGTCATTGCGGTTTATTTAAAAGTTGTGTTAATTTAATTTTTGTTCTGTGCCCTCAAAATGGAATGTAAAGTTGAAAGAAAGGCGCATTTTCGACACTTGCTGTTATTCATTTTCAATCGAGACGGGAACAATGCAAACGGAGCCAAAGCTCGTCGCGATATTTGTGCTGTGTACGGAGAAAATGCTTTATCAGAAAGGACAGCTCAATGGTGGTTTTTACTTTTCAAAAACGGTCATTTCAATTTTAATGACGAAGAACGTTCTGGTCGCCCCATTAAGTTGGATGGAGATCGTTTGAACGACCTTCCTCATGAAAATCCTCGTCAATCGACTAGAGAATCGGCTGTACAATTGGCGTGTGATCAGAAAACTGTAGTGAATCACCTTCATTCGATGGGGAAAGTTAAAAACTCGGTGCATGGGTTCCGCACGCTTTGAGCGAAAGCAATAAACTTCAACGCCCCACGATTGCCGCAGGTTCGCTTGCTCGTCACAAGGCTACTCATGGATATAAGGGCAGATTTCTTCACCGCATCATCACTGGCGACGAAAAGTGGTGTGTTTATGTCAACATGAACCATCGAAAACAATGGCTTAGCCCCAATAAAAAAACACTTTCACGATTAAAGCAAGGACGATACTGTGTGTGTGTGGTGGGATTGTGAAGGCATCATTCTTTATGAGCTCTTTGCAAACAACGAGATTGTCAATGTATGTAGAACTCTACGTTCAACAAATGTATCGACTCGCCGAAGGTATTCGTAAAAAGAGACCTCATCGACGTTATGGAGTCCTTCTGCAACACCACAATGCTCGTCCTCACATTGTCAATGTGACAAGAGACGCCATCCAAATGCTTAATTTGGAAATTCTGCCGCATCCTCCATATTCGCCAGACTTAGCTCCATCGGACTTCCATCTGTTCCGATCGCTCTCCAACAATTTGCGAATCGTTTCGTTCAATACTGATGTGGAATTAAAAACCTGGTTAGATGAATTCTTCGATTCAAAATCCAGAGATTTTTATTGCAGAGGCATCGAAAAACTAGTTGAACGTTGGGAAGAAGTCGTAAATAACAACGGCGAATACATTATCGATTAAATTGCATATTGTTATCAATTAAAAAGGATTTTTTTTTCTAAAATTGTTAATGGTAATGAATAAATTTGATAAAACCGCAAGAACTTATTCCTCAACCCAATAATTATTAATATTATATAAAAATATAGATAGCTATTATTTTCTATGTTATTCTAGTGCTTGTAGCATTTCTATTTTGAAAAAACTCAAGATTTGAAAAAAACAAAAATAAAACATGTGTTTTGGATGTTTTTTTAAATTACTTTATTTTTTCAAGAAATGAATGCTACTTATCATTATTTTATTCAAAATTCATATTTATGTTTAGAATTTTCACAAATATGTATCAAATTAAGGTTATTTCTCTGATACTGAGTCATAGTAATCATTCTCTCCTTCTACAGGTTATGGCTATCATGGGCACCCACAATTCTCGATCAGTGATCTGTTACTGTGATCTGTTCTTACCTTAATGTAATTATTAAACTAATTAATTATTAATATTATAAAAATAGAGATAGCTTTTCTTTTTCTGTTATTCTAATGCTTGTAGTGTTTGTTTTTTAAAAAACCCGATATTTGAAAAAAAAAAATAATAAAACCCGGATTTTATTTGGGCTTTTTCAAAATTTTGGATTTTTTTTGCCAACCCTGGCCTTTCGCTCAATCACAGCGTAGTTCTTTTCGCGTGGTAGCAATTTCCAAATTTGCATATGCGATGAGAAAGCTCTCATCATTCTACCCGTACTGGACTAGAACACAGCCTATTCCCTCGTTGCTGGCATATGTTCAAATGCCAAACCGTTCATCTGGATTGGGCAAACATAATATGGGCGCCGACGCGAGTTTTCCCTTAAGTTGATTAAAACTCTTAACCGACAGCGGGTTCCACACGAGGCGCTCGGGACCTCTTTTTTAAAGTTCACGCAAGGGAGCGGAGAGTGAGGCGAAATTTTGAATAAATCGTCGGTGATACTTCTTGAGAAGATTTACGTAGAAAAGCTTCCTTCCTGTTGACGTTTCAATCAAATAATCGACGGAGCCGTGTTTCTCGATCAATTGATAGGGGCCCTTACATTGTCTCAGTAATTTGTTGTTTTCAGTTGAGAGCAACAACAAAACGTCCTCACCTGGCTTAAATTTTCTATTTTCAGATTTGTAGTCGAAGTAAGTTTTATATTTATCCAGGTTAATATCCACATTTTGATACGCTATTTCTCCAGCCTCTGTCGTAATATGAGTACGAAGATTGGATTCTCTGATCCAGTTTTTGATTTGTAAATAGCTCCTTCAAAATGCTCAAAGGACCTCGTACATTCCTTACGTATAGTAATTCTAACGGAGCGAAACCCAAGGTGCGACGGGGAATTTCTCTATACGCGAAGAGAGCTAACGGAAGTATATGTGCCATTCCCTTGGCTGCTCGGCACCTAATTTCTTCAGAATAGCTTTGAGACTGCCATTTACCCGTTTGCACATTCCATTTCCGGCTGGGTGGAATGGAGTGGTAAACAAGGGTTTTATCATGAGTAGCTTGCCCACATATTCCATCAATTGGGGCGTAAATGGGCGGCTACGATCCGACAATATCTCTTCAGCAGCCCAACACGGGAGAAAATTGTGATAAGTGCATCGGCACAAGAGATGCTGTCAATCATAAGTGGCACAGCCTCTGGAAATCTAAGGACAAAATCGACCAGATTTAAAACATAATTATGACCCTCACTTGAAGGTGGGTGAATCGGCCCGATCAAGTCAATCGCCAATCGGGAGAAGGGTTCGGAGATTATTGGGCCGTTCTGTAAGGGTGCAGGCTTGACTCGCCCTCTAATCGCTATCTTCTGGCAGATGTCGCAGAAATGAAAGTAACACAGGATTTCGTCCGACGCACCTGGCATATAGAAATATTTAAAGACCCGTTGTGCCGTCTTAAAGTGGCTAAGTGACCAGAGAAGAGACTAGCGTGGGCGGTTCGAAGGATGGGTTTGTTATGGGAGCGGGGGGGGACACATAATACTTGGGACTCTGTGTTATTGTCTGCTGAACACACGCGGTAAAGGAGGTCATCCTTAACAATGAAAGAGATTATCTTGTTGCTCCTAATGGAATCTCGCGTCTTATTTTGCACTTTTATCCATAGATGGCGAAGAGATTCGCACTCTTTCTGATTTTTCATAAAGTCTTCGTTCAGGATATTTGGGCAATCAGAAGCGCCGGGGGTTTCCAGAGGTGCGAGCGCTTCCGATTATTTAACTGCTTGAGATCAGGTGGTCACGGGTTGAGCCAAGGCGTGGGGGGGGGGGGTACTCGTGGACTCTAGCCAATTGAAGCAGCACAGAACTTGATGTGCGCTATCACGACTTCGGCCCAGCCAGTTAAGTAGGCACACTCGATGTAGCATCTCACAATGAGGAATCTGTTAGCGCACCCCAGGTAATCGTGCACTGTTGCAAACTTGTCGTGGTCCTGGGCTACAGGTGGAAGTAATCTGTCAGATATCACAATGCACGTGCACCCTGTGTCGCTCACGAGAGTTGAGATCTGGCAATGGTTCACCGGGCAATTAGTTCTTACATGACCCTCTACTACACAGGAGTAACGGACGATAGTTCTCCTGGGGAACGGCGAAGCAGGGGGATTAGATGAGAAGGGTTTGATCTCACGTTTGTCTGGCAGGAAGAAGGGTTTAGGCTTAGACGGACCAGTCATCTTGATGAACTTATCCCTGTGGTGGGGAACGAATTTGGTTTAATGACGCTTTGCTTTGGGAGAGTGTGGTTCCGGTTTCATCCCTTCCTTTGGATAGCAATTATGACTAGCCGCATATACATCTGCTTCGTCGATGCACTCTTTAAATGTTAGGCACTTCCGGTCTTTAACTAAGGATCTGAACTCCGACGGAAGTGACGCCAAGAGTTGGTCTTTGGGGACGAAGTCAACCAAAGCATCGTATTCCTGGGAAACTTTAGACGCGTCTAGCGAGAAATTAAAATTACGCTGCAGGGAATATCCAAATTGACGGAATGTTTGATTAGATTGGATCCGACAGTGTCGGAACTTTGCGCGGTAAAAGTCGAGAGTCATATTATAGGCAGCAAGCAATTCGGCTTTTAATGTGGAATAATCAATGGTTGCCTCTGATGGGAGCTAGATAAAAATATCCCTGAGCTAGGTACTAAGTAAAGGCGACAACTTGGCTACGCCGTCTGTTTCAATATCCCAATGATTCACCTCAAAGATTTTCTCGAAGTGAGTTAGGTATGACCCGAAATCTTCTCCTTCCTTGAAAACAGGCAATTTTATGGACGCGGTTTGTTGCACGTCAGTCCTCAAATTAATTTAAATCGTTTTTTTTTCTGGCCCTGGTGATTTTCAGTTCATGAAAACGAATTTTCTCTCTTTCATCTACTACTTCTTTACGTTTTTTCTTTTCTTCGCGTTCTCTCCCTTCTCTTTTCCTTCTTTCTTCCCGTTTTCTCTCTTCTCTTTCCCTCCTCTCCGCTCTACTGTTCTCTCTTCCTCTTGGATGTACGCTATTCGATCCTCCTCCCATTTACTCCACTTTGTGATTTGAAAACTTAGAAAGAAGACATTCTATCGTGTTCAGCAAACCTTTACGCAAAATAAAAAAAAAAACACAACAAAAGAACTTAGAGGGGTTGTCGAACCCGAGTTAATCGTAATTCACTCGAAAAAATGCAGTTCCTACTGAATCTTTCAAATATGGCAGAGTATATGGGGCGAGGAAGAAAACAGAAATTCCGCTTGGGAAAATTAGTGAAACACAATCACAAAAATATATAATTCTTTAGAACTTATAAATAAATAAATTCAAAAGTCAATGGGATAATGTAAACAAAATTTTAATTGTAAGTAGCATATGAGGGAAGATTGTTTCTCCACAGTTTTTTGATCGCCAGAACCAAACCCCATAAAACATTGACACCATAAAACATATATATATATATATATATATATATATATATATATATATATATATATATATATATATATATATATATGAAAAGAAACTCATAACTTGCACATGAGTCAAAATTATGATAAATAACACCCAGAAGGAAAATGGAAAATCGATTCCTAGCGCTTTCGTCTTTATTCTAAAAGACCTCTTCATGGAATAACGTAGGTCAGGACAGACAATGTCTTAAATAGTAAGTAGTGGGGTTTAATATATATATATATATATATATATATATATATATATATATATATATATATATATATATATATATTATTCTATGTCGTAGGTCAGGTTAGATTTCCTGACCTCTGCCTGCTTCCTTTAACTCAGAAGGAAACGTGGCAAGCCCTGCGATTAGCCTTGCCCTGAATAATGCACTTTAAACGTGAGTTGCACTAAATCGATTAAGAGTAACTATTTTCCTTTGCCAAATTAAAGCAACTAACTAGAAGGTTCTCGATATCAAACTGGATGAAACAAAATAATATTTACTACTGTACAAGCAAAAATTTAAAATAATGGATACAACATACAAAAAAAACTAAATAGGCAAATGGTTTACACACCTCAGCTCCAGGCAGGAGCCGTGGGCACGTACATACAAACGTACACGACCGACAAAAGGGAAACTACCATTCTGGATTGATCTGCCCCCGAGGATTTTTGTAACCGAAAGAAAGGCTTGGGGGAGGATGGGGGGTACGAGCGTCGAGCTCGATGGCTTTTCAACGGTACGGTTGGGTTTGCACTTGGCCGATTAGTACTTGGCCTGCTTAAAGTTATGAAGGAGAATACAACCTATCTTCTAACAACCACTTATAGCCTCGAAAGGAGGGATCGAGGGAAGTATTTCGCCTTAAAGAAACTGAGTCGAATACAGCAGTGTGTGAGTCTCCTCGTTCCTAGTGTTTATTTCTTCTTATTTAATTTTCTTGTCTTAGAGCTTTTGGGGTAAGGGAGCCCGAAAAAAAGAATTATTCCGCGACGCGTCCTCTTTGGCAAAATACTAATCTTACCTAGGCCAACGCTTAACTATTTATACGGGTTCGCCGGAAGTGAATGTTACCGAGGCGCCGAAAGTGGATTTTACTTTATCTATATAGAGGCGCCGGGAGTAAATTTAGACCTTAACGCCATCTCGCGGAACCTCTCGTGGTTAGAATTAGGCTCGCTATAGGGCATGTTATCAAACGTAAGTTACTTAAAAAAGAAGCCGATCGTGGGTTCTTTCCGTCCTACCCGTCTCTCCCTATCTATCTTTGATATCTTTTTCCCCCTCAAGATGGAACTTCCGGAAAGAAGCGACATCCAATAATCACAAATTTCGAAACAACAGAACAGAAAAAAAGGAATACATGGCACTAAATTGAATAAATGTATAAATCCACATAGAGGGACTGGGGAGTATGTATATATATATATATATATATATATATATATATATATATATACAGGGGAACAATTTTAATCACATTTTCTGGTGACTTAGATTTATCTGCCAATTTTAATTCGTTTTTCATGCTGATTTCAAATATATAATCCGTTTTTAAATACATGCTATAGTTATTCTGTAATTTCTATTTTCTCGTTTCCCCGAAAACTTCCCTCCGGAAGGACAGAGAGGATGCTTTTAGAAAGCAAATACTTCACAGTACATAGTAGTAAGATAGTAATAAATTTTATGCAAAATACATTATTGTTTCTTTTTTCAGGTCTCATGTTAGAGTGATGGCTTCGTCAAGAGGAAATTGCGTTAATGATCCAGACACATTATGCTACATATGTGTCTGTTACATGCTAGTTCGTCAAAGGCGCAATATATCAAACTTTGTGATCCGCACTTATAAGGCATATTTTGATTTTACTCTTGGCGATCAAGATTCGAAGCAGACCCCACATGCTGTTTGCTATAGTTGTGTGGAACATCTTCGTGAGTGGACGAAAGGAAAGAGAAATGGTCTTCCTTTTGGAATCCACATGGTGTGGCAAGAGCCAAAGGATCATGTATCGGACTGTTATTTCTGTCTGGTGAATACTAAAAGGATTGGCAAGAAAAATCGGCACAAGATCGACTACCCCAACATTCTCTTGGCGATCCGGTCAGTACCTCATTCTGAGTCTTTACCAGTTCCGATTTTCAGTAGATATACTTCCTCCGAGGATGAAAATGATGTACCTGATATGGACGTCAATGGAATTGATTCAGAGTCTGCAGATTCATCATCAGATGCTGAACAGTCATTAGCTCCTCACTGTTTCAATCAAGAGGATTTGAATGACTGACTTGATACGTGATTTCGCGCTCTCCAAGAAAGCTGCAGAACTTTTAGCCTCCATCCAGGTTGAGTGAAAGACACATGCTTGACAGGTGGATACGGTTAGTATCATATTACCGAATAAGGGGGAGTACATTTGTTAAGTATTTCTCGGAGGACATAAATTTGTATACTCCCACGATGTTCCTGGTCTGTTTACCGAGTGGGACTTGGCACCTATAGCCCTGCTGAGTGGAAACTGATTTTGGATAGTTCCAAGCGTAGCCTCAAGTGTGTCCTTTTGCATAATGGCAATTACTTTGGTGCAGTTCTTTTCGGTCATTCTGTCCATCTGCGATAAACTCACGATGACATAATAATGGTCATGGATTTACTCAAGTACCATTAACACAATTGGATCATATGTGTAGACCTTAAGATGGTCAACTTCCTCCTTGGCCAGCAGAAGGGATATACAAAGTTTCCATGCTATATCTGTATGTGGAACAGTCGAGCCCATGACAAACACTGGTCCCCAAATGATTGGCCAGTTCGGGAAACTTTGGAAGCAGGAATGCCAAACATTGTTAATGAGCCAATCGTAAGTCGAGAGAAGATCGTTTTCCCTCCACGTCATCTCAAATTGGGGTTGATGAAGCAGTATGTCAAAGCGTTGATCACTGACAATGATTGTTTTCAGTACATAGTATCGGCGTTTCCTGCTTTGTCGTACGAAAAAATAAAAGCAGAAGTATTTGATGATCATCAAATCCAAAGACTTCTGAGTGATTCTAGATTCGTGAATACCATGAATCAAAAAGAGAAGGCAGCCTGGCTCTCATTTTCTGGCATTGTTCATAACTTCTTGGGAAACAAAAAAGCGCATAACTACGAGGATCTGGTTACTAATATGCTTTTAGCATATTGTGATCTGGGATGCAACATGAGTGTGAAGCTGCATTTCCTAAATAGTCACCTCGACCGATTCCCAGAGAATCTGGGAGCCGTAAGTCACGAACAAAGGGAACGCTTCCATCAGGATTTGATGACGATGGAAGAGCGCTACCAAGGTCATTGGGATAGACACATGAGGGCGGACTACTGCTGGACGATTGGAAGAGTTCAGCCAGAGAAGACTTACGAGAGAAAGAGTCACAAACGCAAATTTTTGCTCGATTGAAATCAAGAAGAGGTTCTCCAGCCTGATGTACGGTCATAATAAATTAGCATCTATTTGATTACAGTATTTATAATCCTGATGTGTAATTTAAGTTTCTTCTCATATGCAATAAAATGTTTGTGCAAAAAAACTTGCTTTATAATAAATAACGCAACAGGATGATTCAAAATTACTTCAGGGCATGATGATAGGCGTGATAAAATGAAAATTATTGTATAATATTAGTTATTGATATTACGAAAAATCTGTATCATTTAGAAAGAATCTGATTTCAGATTTGAATTCAGTATGCTCGAATTAGGTAGGAAAATGTACTTTTGTCGATTCACCAAATATTCCCAGTGTTATTAAAAAGATAATAATTGACAATAACCACAATTATCAACAAATACCTTTAAGAAGGAGGCTCACCTGCCTCGGGTCCATAGCAATATAAATTTAGCACGATCATTCTAATATACAAAAAAATAAAAAATAAAAAAGGGGTACATGTTTCCTTAAACTTAATGGAAATATTGCTTGAGCATTTGTAAAAAAAAAAAATCAATCTTAAAAATTAGAATGTTATCGTTGGTCTTAAGATGGTGATGGATCCAGGAGAGCAATCCATATACTCGTAGGTAAAAGGCCAGATTGAATTAAAAATTCACGCAAGTTAACGAAGTCAGACGAAGGACGAAAGTAAACTGCTTTACGCAGAAACGTTGATGGCAGCATCGCATAGACGGCATATGATGCAGCGGTAAGATCTTTCTTTAAGAAATGTCATCGGGAAAAATGCTGAGACGACGGCAGATAATTACACTCAGCAAAAAAGAATCGGTTCGAAATTGTTCATCCGCAACCTTGGGGCAAATTTCGTCAACCTTAATTACTAACAATCGGCACTGTGTTCTATAAACCTTCAGGAAAAAGTTCATGCTTCGAATACAGATACGTATAAGTACGAAGTTGATTGAAGCTGCCAGAGTTTCTAAACCTAAAGGCAGATATTGCACGTTTGGTTACACCTTTATGCGATATAATGACAGTAGCAATAAAGTGAACCTCATTCATTTATGGCCTATCCAAGCATTCCAACGAGTAACATCACCTTTACTTTATAGTCTCTTAAGTCAAAAGTTCCATTGTGTCCATTGAAAAAATGAACTCCAATTTAAAAATGGAATGGTGAAAAAAAAGTTACTATTTATAATCTGTGCCTCGAGGAATCGCTCTCTTTTTGCTGGTGGAGAAACTCGATATCGATCGCTATTGACTAATTAGGGTATTAGATGATGAAGGAGTAATAATAACTGTGGATAAAAGAGAGCAAAAAAGAATATGTATACAATAGTGAGAGAGAGTTGCGATGCATAAAACTGAACCCCAAAATGGTAAAACTGAATCGCGAAATGGTAAAACTGAATTGCGAAATGGTAAAACTGAACCGCAAAACGGTAAAACTGAATTGCGAAATGGTAAAACTGAACCTCGAAATGGTAAAACTGATCAGCGAAATTTTAAAACTGAACAGTGAAATGGTAAAACTGAACAGAACAATGGTAAAAGTGGAACGCGAAATAGTAAAACTGAACATCAAAATGGTAAAACTGAACATCGAAATTGTCAAACTGAACACCGAAATGGTAAAACTGAAACGTGAAATGGTAAAACTGAAACGCGAAATGTTAAATGGTTTATTTGTAATGTAAATTACTTCCATCAACTTGCCCTCTCCTATTTTATTTCCGTTTCCGCCCCTCTTACACAAGATAGGAAATTTGATCCTTATTACTACCTTGATCACTCACTACCTCCCCTCACTCCTATGGGATTGATGCTTTACTTAAGATTCTCTGTAGGTCCGTCCATCGGTAAGTCCCACAGGGTCCATTTGTGTCCGCTATGCGAATCGATGTACTGATCAGGTCGTCAAGGTATTTCCTCTAGTTGTACTCCTTAAACCGACTTTCGTTTCTTTAAAAGTGCTTGTAAAGTAACCGTTTGGTTATCCTTATTGGCACCGTTTCATCCATCGCTTATGGGTGTAAAGTAGAGATCTTTTCCCGATGAGCGGTTTTGACTGTTAGGGTTTAAGCGTTGGTTGGCAACACATGACGTCTAATGTATTTTACCTTACGTGCTATAGGTGAATGACTCCTTGTGATCCTGGATGAAAGAGCGAAACAAAGGACCAAGAAGAATATATAACAGGATAGCCGCGATAAAGGAATTGAGGATGACAAGAGCTGGAAGACAAGGTCCATTAACCTTGAACGCTATAGCTCGAAGATGTCTTTCATTTACCTGACAAAAGTCTTCTAAGGGAAGCCTCAGCGTACAGAAATATGACGTTAGGAACAGACCGGGACAGTGTGCTTCAGTTACCATCTAACCAAAACTCGAAATCTGCGTTAAAAGGTTAATATATACAGAAACCTTTGTAATTATTTCATTAGCCCCCCCTCCTTTAAACACTGTTTTGCTATAACTGTTCATAATTCCAATCATATATTAAGGTAAATGAGCTTAGTTGGAAATATGGAATAAACCACTTGACCTAACTAAGATGGTTGCCAGATGATTGAGAGAGTTTATACATTCTTTTAAGGAGGTTTAAGCAACGCTTGACATAATAATATTTGTGGAATGCCAATTTGTTTTGGAGAAATTGGCAACTGGAAGGAGGATGGGGGGCCAAAATTTGACAAAGTGCCACATCTTCTGGCAACCCTGCTTGGCTGGAACATATCGGTCCTTGTGGCTTAGTCTTGACTTCGTCAACAAATGACATCGTTTTGCTGACGGCAGCGATGATCAAAATAATAATGTCATTTGTGCTGACTCACTTCTACTAGAAAACGTTCATATTAATCATACACTAGTGTATACACAAATGTGTGTGTATCCTCACAAGGGCAAAGGTTAATCTGAGTAGGAGCAAGATATGATGAAATGAAAATGAATACCACATTGCATACAAAAGTATTTATATAACTAATGTTAGTAAATTATTTTGATTAAAAGTTTTTGCTCTCAACTTCTAATTGCTTTGTTTTTTATTGTAATTACATAAGCAATGCTTATTAAACGTATAACTAAAACGATTACTTAGTCTAATTGATAAAGAAACATAAAACGAAAGCGGATCACTAATCACCGTATATAAAATGCCATTTTAATTTACATTCTATGTAGTACATGGATATATATATATACATATATATATATATATATATATATATATATATATATATATATATATTACTAGGAAATAAGCAAGCCTTCTTTTAAATGACGAGCACATCTTCGGTCATACTATTCTACCAATTTGCCGCATTGTTTGAGAGTGATTTTATTTCATTCTTCTTCCAATCTTTGGCAAAAATCTTCAAAATTCTTCTTCAGCACCCGAGCCATAATTTCTACACCGAGTATCAGAGTATCTTAAATAGGTGTTCTATCGGATTTAAATCAAGGCTCTGCGCAAGCCAGTTGGTTAAGTCGATATTTTCACAGCTTCTAAGAACTGCTTCACCGTATTTGCTGTTTTTCAAAGAACATCGTCCTGCATAAAAAACTGGTTTGCGTAAACGGAGAAGGGAACAGACGCTAGACTTCAGCGCTTTAAAACATGCTCCATACCATAACGCTGCCAAGATCAAATCTAATCGTCTTTTTTGTAGATGCGGGATTCAATCTTTCTCGTGCAAGATGCTTTACATACTGATTGCCATCCGATCCGATCCGATCCGAACATATAAAAAAAAATTCTATCGGTGAAAAACATTCCCTCTTTTCAGCACTCTACAGGGCATGCTCAGTAAGGAAGGCCAACCTAGCCGCTTTATTTTTATTTTTTTCATTTATGAGCGGTTTCTTAGAGTCGCAGAGTGCTATGAGTGCAAATTCTCTTAAGTGATGTGAGATAGTTTGGTGAGAGATATTCAGTTTATCGGCAACTTCAATTGAAATACAGGCTGCTGGCTCGAATGGATCCTTCATCGAAATATGATGGATAGGAGGAGATATCCTGGGAGAGGTTTTTCGAGGGCGACCGGTTTCCTTTGTCGACTCACAGGACCTGGGAGCCTCTTATGACTTTATTTTGCATAAATCCAAATTTTATAATGTCTGTAAATGTCAGACAGTCATTCCTTCACTCCTCCATTGGACACTTTGCCTTCTGAAGCATTTGTTGACTTTAACTTGTCTTGAAATCCTCATAATTAAGTGTTACCATCAGTATTATTCTCTAGTTTTGAATGCACCTTTTCTTGAAATACCTTTTACATTCCTCCTGACATTTTTTATCCGTTGTTCTATGAAATTAAAATATATATATATATTATGTGCACTTTTCATCGAAATTAAGACGATGGAGGCCATTCACTTCCAAGACCTGTGTCCTAAGTAAAAAAATTATGCATTTAAAAAATATGGAAATTTTTTTTTTTAAATGTAGAGTTTTCTCTCGGTTTGCACGTTACTGTACCCTTCCAGACTTATTTATTTAAAAGGGAAACCTCTTGAAGAAGGCGTAACTCCCCCTCTCTCGTTCCGTGCCAAAAGCAGGACTTTTTACACCCCCTTCATACAGCTGTTCCTGGATTCGTAAGAGCATTTTTTATCGGATTCTACCATCTTAACACCGCTTATCCTCATCTTACCACTTCCCGTTTTGCATCACCTTCCTCTTTCTTCCCCCTCTGAACATCCAGTTTTCCCCCAGGGGACCAAAATCTCTGTAAATCCTCAAATCCGCGATTTTTTTGGATTATAAAAAAAAATTCCCCGCTCGATTTGATGCCAAGAATTATTTCTGAATAATCTTATGGGAATGACCAGATTAAAGAGGTATGATAGTATGGGTGAGGGGTGATAGTGATAGTATGCGTGTGGAAGAATTACTTCTGAATGATGGTTCGCATTGAATGGGAATATTCAGACAGGAGAAAAAACAAGAAACATTGTCAGTTAAGGTAGATTGGAAACTTTTATTCCAAAACAAATTTCGAGTGTTTCTAGCTCTTGTTTTTAGTGGTAGTAGAGTGGACAAAGAGAAGACGTCTTTCTTTTAAACTTACCTGTTGATTGAACTTATAAAGAAGCAAAATAATGAGAACATGGTCAAGGGAGACAGAAATTGTAAAAAATGTTAAGTAAAATAATTCATAAAAAGGATAATTATAAGGAATGGAGAAAATGGCACCGGATTCAAAGAAATGGGAAAATCGTAAAGGAGGCAAAGAAACACGAAGCGTTATTTTTTTTCCTTACGGGAAGCGTACTCCGGCGTCGGGGGTAGAACCGCCTTCGCTCAGGCACAAGAACATGTGACCTACAAAAAAAAATACACAAAAAAAGGTCAAATAAAGTGGAGGAGGACAGCCACCTCCAAACCGGAAAAGTCCAGAAGTCTGTGTGCAAGAACCCATCCCGAATACAAGGGGCAAGCGGTAGCGACCCCGCCCATCCAGGTACCGAGGCAGGTAGCGTGCGCGAAGATCACCTAGACTGGGACATTCAACAAGAATGTGCCGAATAGTCTGGGGGACAACGCAGTCTTCACAATGAGGCGCAGGCGAGCGCTCCATCAAATGGCGGTGCGTCCCGCGAGTGTGTCCAATTCGGAGACGACAGAAAGCCACCTGAAGCTATCGTGGCACTGGGGGATAGGTCCATGGAAACAGTCGCGGCGCAATGGCACGCAACATGAAGTTCACCTCGACCGTCTCCCATCTTCTTTGCCAAGTAGCCCGGAGAGCTGCCCGTATTCCGACGATGTAATCGGTGTGAAGAAGAGCGAAACGCTGGTCTGGTCGCTCAGTCCTCGCGGACTCTTTGGTGCCTTCATCGGCGCGCTAATTCCCCGCAATTTTTACATGTCCAGGAACCCAGTAGTAGATAATCTCGACATCCACACAGCTCGCCAAAACCGTGACGTCACGGATATCGCGAATCATGGGATGCAGATATTCCAATGCCCTGAAAGCACCCAGGGCGCTTTGTGAGTCGCTATAAATCACAATCTGATCTCCGAACCGGGCACGTCGCGTTATCTCCCGTACCGAGCGGTGTATTGCAACCAGCTCGGCCGTGAAGACAGACGCAGCGCCTGGCAGAACCCCACTGAATTCAAACAAAGGGGATACGGCGTGGAAACTGATATCTTGGGACGTGGAACCATCCGTATACAATGGCAGGGTTTTAGCATGACACGAAGTGTGCTCCACAAAGGCCGAACGCAATACTCCCGGCGCTGTAGAAGCTTTGGGAGCAGAGGCGTGGCGACAAATTGTCAAAGGTGGTAGTCTTCAGGGTGGCATCCTGGACAGAACCAGGGGCGCCACCGGCCCGAGAGATCTACTTAGCTCTCGAATGAGTTTCTTAGCCTTAAACCCAAAAAGGTATGACTGGACTCTCTCGGCGGCATAGGAACCGTCGAGATCAGCTGCTGATGCAGTGAGAGCTGTTGGCGCCGGGCTAGCGCGTACAGGAGAATGATGCACTGTGCACGGTTGCAGAGCGAATGGCATATCCCCAGCATCGATAAGTAAGCTCTCAATGGGGAAAGTGCAGAAGGCACTGGTCGCCAGGCGAAAGCCGGTGTAGTTGATCGAGTCCACCTTCCGCAATACACGCTCGGCTGCGGATGCATAAAATTCTCATCCGTATTTGAGCTTCGAACGAACAAAGGATCGATAAAAAAGTAAGGCAGTACCCATATCAGCATCTCAGGCGCTGAATGTCACGGAACTAAGAATATCCATGACGCGTGTACAATAGACCGTAAGGCTGCGAATATGAGCCTCCCAGGTGAGGCGTCGGTCAAATATAAGACCAAAGAAACGGTGCGAGTCCACCATTTCCAGGCGCACCATATTGAGAAACGAATCTGGGTCGGGGTGGAGCCGTGGATAGTGGCACAAGTGCACCACCTTAGTCTTTGCAGAGGAAAACCGAAACCTGTGCGCTTCGGCTTTGCGAGAGACGCGGTTCAATGCCTGTTGGAGTCGACGCTCCAGAGTTGTCATCTGAGCCGCGCCAAAAGAGATAGAAAAGTTATCCACGCAATCGTAGCGAGAACATCTTCCGGCAGCACCGAGGCGATGCTGTTGATGCTCAGGGCAAAGAGTATGACAATGAGGAGACTTACCTGTGGGACACCCTCTTCCTGCTCCATTGGGCCGGAGAGGGCTCCCTCCCACCCGTACGCGGAATCAACGATCTCGCAAAAATTCAGATATAAAGATTGGGAGGTGTCCCATCGCTCCCATCGTGGTGGAGACTCCACGATATCGTATCGCTATGCGGTACGAGTATCATAGGTCTTCTAGAGATCGAAAAACACTGTGGCGTAGTGTTGTATATGAAGGAAAGCCTCGCAAACGGCATTTTCCAGTCGGAGTAGAACATCCGACGTACGAGGGGCGGTCAATAAGTTTTGCAAATCGCTAGGGCAAAACAGAAGAAGGGGGATGGCTGTTTGCGGGGGTGTTAGGACAACTTATGACAAGTCAGGACCTGCAGCCGCACGCTCCTGCCTCGTATATTTAAGAAGCAGTGGCTGATCTCAGATCGTCAGTCACAAATTTTTCAACAATAGACAAGGTTAAGCACCGCACAGTGATCAAATTTTTGACCAAGGAAGGAAAGAATGCAAAAGAGATCCATGAACGCATGGTTGCAGTCTACACTGACACCGCCCCTTCCTATGCAACAATTGCTCGCTGGAATAGGGAGTTCCGCCATGGTCGTGAGTCCCTTGAAGATAACCCCCGTCCAGGACGCCCGTCAGACGTGACCAACGAGGACAATGTGGCCCGTGTGGAGAGGATGATCCTCGAAATTCGACGGGTGAAGTTCGAAAAAATCGAGCGAAAACTTGGAATATCACATGGAAGTGTTATCAACATCATCCACAACAATTTGGCCATGAACAAGGTCTCTGCCCGGTGGGTCCCTAGAAACCTCACGAAACCTCACGCCCCATGATCAACTTCAACGTCGTCAAAGTCTTCAAGGGATAGAGTTGCACAAGCTGCCCTTCGCGAGTGCGGATTCGAGGATCTCAACCATCCCTCCTACAGTCCAGATACGGCCCCTAGCGACTACTTTTCATTCCGCCAGCTCAAGGCTGCACTGCGTGGACGCCGGTTTGGGGACGATGAAGATTTTCAGCTCGCGTTTCAGGAGTGGATTAAATAGCAGTCGGGAGATTTCTGGTTGTCGGGAATTCGAAGCCTCAGGGACAAGTGGCGCAAGTGCATTGAAGTCGAGGGTAGTTATATTGAAAAATAATAAAACACTTTTCCTCATATCTCGTTTCCTTATATCCGAATTGCAAAACTTATCGACCGCCCCTCGTAGAATTAAACTTGTGGAAGCCGCACTGTGCATAAGACAGATGGCCTCCGCTGTCCAGAAAAAAACTAATATAACATTTACAAATTTCTCTATCAATTTGCAGACACAGGAGGTTAAAGAGATTTTGCGGAAACCTGCCGGGGTAGAGTTATCTCTCCCCGGTTTTCGAAAAGCGAGCATATTAGGTATTCACCAGGATCTGGGATACCCTCTACCCAGACTCTGTTGAGCAAATCTAACAGAAAGGCCATGCCTCGCTCACTCAGGTGTCGAAGCATGGCGTTCGGGACATCGTCTAGACCAGGGCTGTTGTCCGCGCACGAAGCGAGAGCGGAACGCAACTCATTCAAAGTAAACCTGTCGTTCAGGGGTTCTCCGACTCTGGAGGTCAAATCCAGTCGGCGCCTTTCTGTGACATAACGACGCGCATTGAATACTGGCGGAGCAGCATCACGGCTAGAGAAAGCGGTCGCGAAGGATTCTGCCACGGACGCGGAGGATTCTGCCACGGACGCGGAGTCCGAGATTGCGGTCCCATTTTCCTGGAGAACTAGGGGGAGGGGTCCTGCGAGAACTTGCCCCGAGTCCTTTTGACTCGCTTCCACACCTTTGTTAGATAGGCCTTCCCGTTAAGTGAAGACAAGCATGCCCGCCAAGAAGAGCAGCGTGAGTGCTTCGAAATATACCGCAACCTAGCCCTATCTCGACGCTATGCCTACATGTGCCCTAGCGCATTTAGGGACGCCTCACACTCGGCTGACCACCACGAGAGCTGTCGGCGTGCAAAACGGCCAGACGTTCGAGGAATAGTAGCTAGGCCCACAGCGATGTGTTTGCCGGAGAAGAACTCAACGGCCTCATCTACGGACCTAAACTCCTCGACTGAGACAGAGAAATCAGTCATTACCTGATATGCGGACCACCGGGGTGGGCCCTCGGGCGTAAGCGGCCCTGAAAATGATATTTGAATGGGAAAGTAATCACTACGATGGAGGTCATCGACCACCCCTAGCTAAAATCAGGCTGTGCATCCGGAGAACACAAAGATAAATAGAGGCAGGAAATGAAGTAGTTCTCGGGCGGTGGTGCTTAAACCTATCCACATTTAGGACACCCATCTTCAGCTCGTCGATCAGGTCGTCAAGGACTTATTTAGTAGTCTCCCCAGAGGGGTTGTCTACCGTTTATATCTCCGAGCAAGAGAATGGGCCTCGGCAAACGTGCCATGACGCAGCAGAGGCCCCCCACGTCGAAGTCGGCTGACGATGGAATGTACCCGGAAATAATAGTATACCGCCTATCCAGGTGCAGCTGCACAGCTACTGCCTCAAAGGAGGTATCTAAAGCGAAGAGAAGAACGGAGACATCATTCCGGGTGTAAATCGCGTATCGTCCTGCCCGGCCCCCATCACCTGGTGGTGGGGTCGCAAAACCCTTATACCCTGGGAGGGTGGGCAGAGGGCACGCGCCTCCGCAGCTCTCCCAGTTCCGGAGTCCGCGGCAATTCCATTGAAGTAATATCCCTTCCAGGCCTAGCTCGGTGGAGATGCGGGGACCCTCTTTGAAGAGAAGACCCTCACGGGAATGGCCGTACCTTTCCCGGAGGCAGACCTCCGGGCTCTATTGGTTGGACAATGTGCTGAAGCCGCCATTGCCTCCGAGGACTTATCGGGGAAGGTTGGGCTCGCCATGCGAGTCTTTTCCTCCTTCCGCTTCGAAGGCGGGGGTATCTCTTTTAGAAGATCCACCCTCTCAGAGGCACCCAGCCTACCACTGAGTGTGGGCGAAGGACCTAAAGCTTCTTTAGTGCTGTCCCCCTTTCGGGGGGCAGTTCTAGGAAGGCCGGAAGATGGCCTCTGAGTCTGACGACTCAGTGAAATCGCGCGGCCGTTTCGCTTTACTGGAAACGTCTACAGGAGCGATTAGTATGGCCGAAATGGTGACAGTAGTAGCACATCCGCGGCAGTGGCTCGAACGCCTTCACGCGATAGCGATACCAACAGGTACGCACCGACTCAGGGAGATGGTCACAGTCGAACGTGACGAAGATTGTAGGGTTGGGTCTTGAGGCCCATCCCTGTTTTCTCATCACACGTTCGACCTTGACCGCTCCATGGTCGGCCAGCTCTAAAATGATGTCAACTATGGAGTAGTCCACGAGTTCTCTCGCATAAACTACTCCTTTCACGAAGTTCGTTGTACATTTTAGAGTCCGGCGTTACACGAACCGGCGTGCCATCACGTGTTCTAAGGGTACTAATCATGGCCGCCTTGGAGGGATTCGATGCATTCACCAAAATGTTACCTTCCGAGAAACGGGTCACCTTCGGCTCTCTACAAATCACACTACTTAGAGCTTTCCTCTGATGGGTCATGTTGCCCTTAGCCAACATGTTTCCATTAGTGGAGCGAATAACAAGGAAGCGTTTGAAGCCAGCGGGCTTGAAAACGCCAGGTAGCTTCTGCTTGAGGGGCCCCAACGTAATCTAGGCTCCGCTCTGCGCAGTTCTGATCTTCGTATGGGACTCCCCACCTAGGGGCGCAACGGGGCCGGACATACCGATCTTGGCTTGGTCACTTACCGAAACGGCAGCAGACTGGTCCGTACCCCTGGCTCCCGCGGAGAGAGAGGAGCTCCGAGTTTTCTTGTTCTTTTTTTAGGAGAGGAAGGCGCGGAATGAACCCGCTTCTCTCCTCTGCCGGTAGGAGCCCCTAAGCAAGATGGACCGGGCTCAGCAATATCCTTCTCTAAAATGGAGAAGGTCTTGGCTGTCATAGGGGCACCAGCCGGGGGAGGAGATCTCTCCTCTCCTTGTAAGGCCTCGAGGGCCCGAGCCGTCTTAGGAGATCCTTGCACAGGGGCGGACTTGGGTTCAGTGCTTGGCACAGAGCCCAGGTTCGACCCCATGGAAGGTCCTACCATCTGAGGCTGGGTCATCTCAGGGGCCAAGTCCATCTCAAGGGGGCCTCCATGTGGCCATCCCCCTCTAATGCCGGCGAACCTGCATCCGTCGAGGAAGAGAGGGGGGACAGGTATACTGACCCCCTGTAAACTTGTCCCGCACGCCTGCAGAAAAGGTGACAGAGAAAGTGGTAAGGGGGAGTCCCCTGCACCCGTAGACATAGGAGAAGAGTAAGCATCCTCTCCGGTAGAAGAAATTTGGAGGGTCCCCTGAGAGAGCAAGGGGGTGGGGAACCTCCATTTTTTCAGTGGAGCTCCCCGAAGGCGGCTCCGGTAGTGGTAGAGGGAAAGGTAAAAGAGAGGAGAATTTTTTGTTATTGACTTATCGTTGGGCATAGTGACCCTTTGTAATTCACGGGATGCATGCGTTCATCACCCTACGCAGTAGCCCGCTCTGCGAGGGGTGAATACGGGGCCGGCCGAACCAGCTGCCTCCGTTTAAGGCCACTTCTCCCGCCTAGTGACCTGACAGCCCATCGGCATGGCTGCTCCACCTTCGGCTCGGCGTAAAAAAATGATATATAGTGAAAGGAGAAAGGAAAGGGATGTGAAGAAAGTGAAGGTGAGGGTGAAGCAGATTGTTAAAAACTCACCATCCCAAACTGGAGCTCAGGGGGAGAGGGCGTTGTCCCCTCCCCCTCAGCCTCGATCCGGGATGGTTGGCTGAGAGGAAGCTGGTCGGCGTTTACCCTGTAAAGTTAGAGGCTAACCAGAGAAAGTTGTGGAAGAAGTTGTATGGAAAGTGAGGAAGCAGGGTAAGAAGACAGGGTGTCAGAAAGAAGGAGAAGAGGCTTGCTGGGGCAGGACGGGGCAGGACGGGGCGCTGAGTCCCGTCAGCACGGCGGCCAGCAAGGCAAATCGCCGCGCCCCTTACGGTGACATGAAGCGTTATAGCTGGCAAAGGAGTGGGAAGTGTTAAGGGAGTTACCTAAATATAAAGAAGGTGAAGAGGCAAACGGAATAATTCGTATATGAGGCAAGGAATGAAGGCAAAGGAATAGGAAACTGGTAGATGAACCAAAGCAATGGAAAAGTGGTAAACAAGGCAAGGATATGGGAGTAGTAGTAAGGGAATCAGAGAAATTGAGAAACTGGTATGGAATGCAGCTGAACGGAGAACTGGTAACGGAAGCGAAAAAACATAATGTAGCTAATGGAAAAACGAAAAAGAGGCAAAGAAATCGATACGATGTTAAAGGCGACAAAGAAATGAAGAATTGGCAAATGAGGCTTAGAAATTGTAAATCTGTTAATGAGTGAAAATAAATTATATAACTGGCAAAGGGGGGACAAAGAAATGGGGAAAAGATAAAGGAGGTGAAGAGATGTGGAACTGGTAAAGGCGGTAACAGATTAGGATATCAGCTGAATGGTGCCAAAAAATGGTAGGGGTTTTACCACCGATCTTCACTCATTTAAAACGCCTTTATTTATTGGGATCAACTGATTAGCGTGGAATCCGAAACAAAGGGTATATACAGTGTATGGGGGCCATTGTGAACTCGACTCGAGTCGGAAATTTACCCAGTGACCCCACCCGATGTAGATTAATTTCGCTAAAATCGGTAGCGGTATTTCTACTCGGTTAAGCCGTAGCCCGAATGAGGCAAAACAAAAGTAGAAAAATGTAAAGGAGGCAAATGAAAGGGAAAACGAGTAAAAGTGATGATGAAATGGGGAAAATGGTATAGGAGCCGAAGAAATAGCAAACTAGTAAGAGAGGCAAAGAAATGAGAGCGCTGGTAATATCGGTAAAGGTCTTTGGTCATTCCATTTGGATTCCAGGCGAGAGCCAGGTAATGCTTACTATAAAGCGTCCAATGCCACATATACGTGTCTGATTAGAATGAGTCGTCACTTTTCAGAATCAGACAGGGGTGCAACGGTCGAAAATTCAGGGTGACCCTCAAATCGGATAGGAGATAAAGGTTAATACACCCTCGTCTCTAAGCTGAAGGGTACAGAGGTGAGATGGGAGTGGGAGCCAAGGTTTGTGCACTTAATTCTAATCTTAATGAGAACTTGAACGTCATTGAATGCAACTCAAGACAATTAGGAACCTAAACCCAAGAAATGGAACGCTAAGAGAAAAGAGATCCAAATAGATACTAACTGCTTTCTTAAGGATTAAGGGAGGTGATCAAAAAACGAATCATGGCCCTTTCCTAACACATAATACCCCTCCGCCTCAAATGAGGATTCCCGAAACATTGATTGGTCCCGATCCATCGACAAAGTAGAATGAAGGTCTCGACAGATCTTATCTCCACGTCTAAGAATCAGAGTTTTGCTTCATTTATTTTAGAAATGAAGAGTAGGCATTTGGATTAAGGGCGGGATTTAGAGTGGGGAATGGGATTTATCTGGTGAATTAATAAGGCTGGATTTAAACTGGGGAATAGGATTTATCTGGTGAATTAATAGGGCTGGATTTAAACTGGGGAATAGGATTTATCTGGTGAATTAATAGGGCGGGATTTAGACTGGGGAATAGGATTTATCTGGTGAATTAATAGGGCTGGATTTAGAGTGGGGAATAGGATTTATCTGCTGAATTGTACCTTACACTGCATTGTCAATTGATCATATACTCCTATACTTACACCTCTCGCAACTTTTTTACTTCTTAAGTTCTCCACCTCTCCTTTGCCCAACTCATTTGTATTTTTGCACATCTTTATGTTAAAAAAATGTGTTTGCTACACGTAATTTTCTTTCGGCACAGAACCATACCACCCTATGTCCATTTTCACTCTCACTATACCAACCGCTCAGGTTACCTATTTATTGTCCATTCATATCTCCTACAACCATCGACCAATACCAAGTCCCAATTCCATCCAACAATCGTCCCAAAAACTCTTTCTCAGCTTCACTTCTATCATTACAAGGTCCATATACTAGAAACACACACAGTTTCACCTTTGCAAATCCCAACTTCAGTCACATAATTCTCCAGCTCGCACATTCATACCCAACCATAAAGCCACTCCTCACTCAAAAGCATTGCCAAATCCTTTTTAAGCCTACTACTCTGATTTACATCTGAACACACTCAATTTACTCCACTATATGCAAAGTCTTCATTCTCTTTCGTGTTTGTCTCACATGGTGAAAAATATCATCGAGCGCTTTTCGCTCGATACGAGGGGCGGTCAATAAGTTTTGCGAATCGTTAGGGCAAAACAGAGGAAGGGGGATGGTTGTTTGTGGGGGTGTTAGCACAAGTTATGACAAGTCAGGACCTGCAGCCGCACGCTCCTGCCTCGTCTATTTAAGAAGCAGTAGCTGATCGCAGATCGTCAGTCACAAACATTTCAACAATGGAGAAGGTTGAGCACCGCGCAGTGATCAAATTTTTGACCAAGGAAGGCAAGAATGCAAAAGAGATCTATGAACGCATGGTTGCAGTGTACACCGACACCGCCCCTTCCTATGCAACCATTGCTCGCTTAAATAGGGAGTTCCGCCATGGTCGTGAGTCCCTTGAAAATAACCCCCGCCCAGGACGCCCGTCAGACGTGACCAACGAGGACAATGTGGCCCGTGTGGAGAAGATGATCCTCGAAAATCGACGGGTGAAGGTCGAAAAAATCGAGCAAGAACTTGGAATATCACATGGAAGTGTTCTCAATATCATCCACGACAATTTAACCATGACCAAGATCTCTGCCCGTTGAGTCCCTAGAAACCCCACGCCCCATGATCGACTTTAACGTCGTCAAAGTCCACAAGACCAGAGTTGCACAAGCTGCCGTGCGCGAGTGCGGATTGAGGAGCTCAACCTTCCCCCCTACAGTCCAGATCTGGCCCCTAGCGACTACTTTTTATTCCGCCAGCTCAAGGCTGCACTGCGTGGATGCCGGTTTGGGGACGATGAAGATGTCCAGCTTGCCGTCCTGAAGTGGATTGAACAGCAGTCGGAAGATTTCTGGTTGTCGGGAATTCGAAGCCTCAGGGACAAGTGGCGCAAGTGCATTGAAGTCGAGGGTAGTTATATTGAAAAATAATAAAACACTTTTCCTCATATCTCGTTTCCTTATATCCGAATTGCAAAACTTATTGACCACCCCTCGTAGCATAGGTTCGAACCGTGCCTATTATTGTTTCATTTTCTTTAACGGATAGAAGAGTTTATATTATTTCGCTACGTTTGTTGTTATCTCTCTCTTCCTGCTTTCTAATATATTTATATTATATATATATATATATATATATATATATATATATATATATATATATATATATATATATAGCAGGAATATGAAGAACCAGGTGATTACACTAATCATTTATTGGCCGGACGTTTCGGACCTTTACTAGGACCATCTTCAGCGACTATGTCGACTAATGAGAAGGGGAAGGAACATTAATTGATAATAGTTAAAAGAATGCATTAAATAATGGCTAAAAAAGCCTCTTCCATCAGGCAACACTCTGAGTATCACCATCATCCTCTTAATTCTGATTTATTTACTATATTATCTTCAGCCTTAACTTCTCTCGATTTGAAAATCTTAGAGTCACTATATATCAATAAAATAAATCCAAACCTAAATAATTACTCCTCCTCAATTAAATTATTCACAATATAACCAACCAACAGTTCAATAGATTAACTAGCTAACCAACCAACCGAACAAATTTCCTTAGTAGTTTTATATGTTTAGTTAGTTGATTTCTCAACTCCCACGATAATAGTTAGTCACCTCGTTCATTCTGATTTGTTTTTGTTTTTTGTTGTTTTTTTATAATTTAATATAACAGGTTATTTTATTGTTTATTCCAGTTACTTTTAATATGTGATACTCAAGTCAGTTTATGTTATAATTTTACTTTCTATTAATTTTTTATTTTAAATCACAGTGGGTAGTATTATTTAATTCTATATATTGTTATTAGTGTTTTTACTTTAATTTTAATAATTGTCAATTTTATTATTTTAACTTGCCTTCTTCCGCTTTTTTAGCCATTATTTAATGCATTCTTTTGACTATTATCAATTAATGTTCCTTCCCCTTCTCATTAGTCGACATAGTCGCTGAAGATGGTCCGAGTAAAGGTCCGAAACGTCCGGCCAATAAATAATAGTGTAATCACCTGGTTCTTCATATTCCTGCTACATATCAGATTCCCAAGGAACAAATCAATTACCAGTATTATATATATATATATATATATATATATATATATATATATATATATATATATATATATATATATATATGGATTGAACAAAATAATGGAAAATCCTGTTATTTAACCATTTTACTATTTAGTATCGAGTTTGACAACAATAATTGCTTCCATGCATCGAGAAATACAAGATTTGGACAGAGACTTTGTGAATTTTAATTCATTCCTTGATACAGGACCTGTGTCCAGTTCTTTCAGACATGATGGCGGGGAAAGCGGTTCCTTACTTGCTGCTCCAAAGCACACTAGGGATGCTCGATTGAGTTAAGGTTTGTTGCTTGTTGGGCTTAATCCAGGTGTTTCACATCACGGTTGTGCTCTTTGTGCTACTTCTTAACAGTTTTAGTTGTGTGAATCGGCGTATTATCGTCGTGGAAGATGGACTTAGTGTTCACACCATTGGATGGATTTGTTCACCCAACCTTACCATTCATTGCTATCACAGGACAATGTAACTTTCTCGATATAGCCGCCGCTCAAACCACTTCCATTTGTAACGGTTGGTCTCACGCAATCGGGATCAAAGATTTCTTTGGGCGTCCTCCATTCATAACTTGGCAAAAGTGTGATGGATGATTCGCCAGAGAAGACATTCTTCCTCTACTCCATTATCCACTTATCGTGGCCTTTGCACCTCTTGAGGTGTTTTTTTTTTTTACCTCTATGAGGGTTAAAACTGACAATGACAGCTCTTCTATGATATCCAGCTGCATCGAACTCTCGGCGAACTGTTTTAATTGATACTGAGATTTTGGTTTAGTTCTGCAGTAATTTAAGTAGCTGTGGTTCTGTGATTTATTAACACAATGCCTTCAAATGCTCTGCAGTCTCTGTCATTGTGTTTTTCCTTCCATCGTTAGTTACGTTTCCCAGATAGTTTTTCCTTGTTTTGGCATCTGCCAGAATGACTTTAAACAACTCAGCAGTTTTTGTTACCAAAACCACAACCATTCGTGCTCCAACAATTTGCCCTCTGACATATACTGATGCACAGATCTCTCTAAAAAAAAAAGAAAAAAGAAACGTCTTGGTTATTACATCAAGTACAGGATGTCTGCAAGGCATATACCTAAGATTTATGTACTATTGGGATTCTTATTTATTACTAAATGTTAGGGAAAATATAGGGTTCGAAATATCGCCTGTTTTCATTACTTTTTTTTCTACCTCTCTACATTGACGTTTGTTGTGTTTTATGTCTTTTGTATAGATGTATCTATGTTGCATGTATCTTAGTCAATTGTGCCATCGGTTTCTTTTCAATCGCAAAACGCGGGGGTTTATTCACACACACACACACACATACACACACATATACACACACACACACACACACACACTCTGGATAGGCGTGCTTAGTCAGGACTTTGGAGTTGTGGAGGGCGTCCGCTAAATATGCATCCCCCCCTCCCTAAAATAAACTCGTTCCGCGTCAGGAGAATGTTGGATTTGAAAACCCCTTCGGCGTGTTCCGTAGACGGAAGGAAGTGTTGTGTTGTGGGTGCAAAGAAAGGGAGAAAGAACAACAGCGCTGCGATTGGCTATGTGTGTGGCAATGTACGTGGCTGGAACTTCATTCGTGTCTGCTTCAAACTCGAAGCACCGCTAAATGGCGGCTGCTCCCTGCGAGCGCCGAATTTTTTCGATGTCACTCTCACCTGGAATCAAACAGGACACCCAAGTGTGAAAATTCAACGGTTTATCCACTAGATCGAGAGAACACCATTCATGTTATATTTTTATTTTATGTTTTAACATAGATTAACATAAATCACATACCACATACACTCATTTTCTCCCTAATGCTGTATGTATTTTCTGTGTATATACATATTTAAAACTTTATTGGCATTTTTTTATATACCATATTTCGTGGACACCCTTTGTACAGGGTGTTCGTCCTCATTCTTGAATTTATAATGCTAAACTCCGACCCCCGGTTTCTGAGGAGTGTTTTCGGTCTTTTCCATTCTCGATCCAAAAGTTCGATATCTTCCTCACGAGTCTTCCCATTCCTGCCTGACCGACGCGAAAGTCCTTACCTATTTCAAGATTAAGTGAACCCGGTATTTATTTATTTAGACATTTAATTATATTTAGTGATTTATTTATATTTATTTATTTATCTACAATTAGAATATGTTTGTTTATATTTTGAATTTGTAAGTATTTCGATTTTTATTTCCATTTGGAATTCATTTATTTATATTGGGTATTTTTATTTATATTTAGAATTTATTAATTTATTTGGGGATTTTTTATTTATATTTTGAATTTATTTATTAATATTTGGAATTATTTTATCTATATTTGGAATTTATTTATTTATACTTGAAATTTATTTATTTATATTGGTAATTCATTTATTTATATTTGGAATTTATTTATTAATATTTTCAATTATTTAATTTATATTTGGAATGTTCTATATTTTTAATTTATTTGTTTTGATTTGGACTTCATTTATTTATATTTGGAATTTATTTATTTAGATTTCGAATTCATTTATTTATTTTATATTTTTAATTTATTCATTAATATTTGTAATTCTTTTATTCATATTTGTAATTTATTCCTTTATAATTGGATTTTATTTATTCATATTTATTCCTTTACTCTTTATTTACCTACCCAGCTACTTGCCAACATACATACCTAAACTAGTTACTTACCTACATACCTATCACTTTGTTTACGTGTATATTGGCTTACCCCCAAATAGCTACTGCCCTGATTCGTGGGCACAATAATTCGTTCCCCTAGATTCGATCTCTGCCCCCCTCCCCCTGATAGGTTTGAGTCAAGTGACGTTGACTCAGGGATTTGCGCTTCTTAAGGGGGAAGACGTCAGAGAACATTTGAATACCAAGGACACAATTGGGGGTCCAAAATGACCAGTCCTCGTACAAAATAAGGCACTCATTTAGGGGCTAACCCCCCTCCCCCATGGTTTCGGAATCCCGAGAGTTCTGCAGGAAATAAAAAAGGGGACGTTTAAAATGCCATTAAAGGGCCGAGCTTTTGCAGGCCTTCTTTCTCCCATTTTATTAGGGGATGGGGAGGGGGGAGGGGGGGGGTGTAGGGAGGAGAGTCGAAACGCGACTCGTACAAGTTTAGGTGAGAAGGGGGCGTCCATCCCTGTGGAAGAGACCATAAAACCCACACGTGTTTACAAACACGTTTAGATGTATACAGACGCATATGTGGATGTGGACAAATTGACAGTCACTTACTGACATCTTAAAGATATTTAGTTTCATGTGCGTCAACAGACAGGAGCTGAAATGCTTGTGTGTGTATCTATGTGTATGTTCGGAATAAAGAAATGGGGTAAGAATAAAAGGATTTTGAGTTCGTGTGAAAGGGATTAATCTCGGTGTATATATGGGGGAACGTTTTAAGCAAAATAAAGTGTGTGTACGAAAGGGTCAAAGTGTGTAAACTTGTAAAGAAAGTAATAAAGGTGGAGGTAGTGAAATTGTGTAAAAGATGTATAGTCGCAGTTCCTCATATAAGTATTGGGGCTTGGAATGCACTTAACTGCGGTAATTGGGCTCGGTAAAACACGCAATCCTCCATATGAAAGAAATAGGTGTATGTGTGGGAGTTAATGAGGGAAGATAGAAATTAGCTCGTATTTATGGAAAATTTGTCTGATAAAAAAGGATGTTTTGGTTGTTTCGAAAGTGAGGGAGAAAATGGAAGGCAAAAACAGTGATATAAAAATAGCGTTAGAGAGGTACTGGCTATGGCCCCTCCGATCCCTCTCCCCTCCGCCTTGAATTCTAACAACGCAAAGTGGCTACTCTACTCCACATCCGATGTAAACAGCGTCTGGTCGGGTATGGCTGACGTGCAGACGAAAAGGCCAATAATTTCTACATTCATTCAGTTCTCCCTTCCCCTTTGATCTCAAGGGCTTGTATCTCCTCAGGCTTCCCTCATACGTTCCCTCCCAGTCCCCTAGGGGTCTCTCTCTCGCCACGAAAAGACTGGTGTTCCCCACCAGTCATCACCGAGATCTTTGTCGCTGTTAATTAATTCATCTCGCTCCGATCACTTCATCGCTCGCTTTTAAAAGGCCGACATGTACGCTCGTTGCCCATGGTTACCGTTACTACTTCCCTCAGTTATTCCCTTGTTCTGTCCCCTTGGATACGGGGGAAAACCTCGTTTTCCTTCCTCTCTATGTAGCGTTTACCCCTTTTTTTCGTGTTCAGTGGTTCGTAAAATGCTGACTGACTCGTGACATTTAGGGGAGAAGGAGAAATTAAGGATACGAGGGGAAATTGAGGATGTGATAAAAATTGGGAGGGGGGAGTTATCTCGATGCACCTGACACCTGCGACTGTTTGCAGATATTTTTACCCCTCATTTACAGAGTAGAAAGATTTAGAGGGGGAGATTTCTGCGTTCAGATTTATTCGTAGATGAGGGGAAAAATGCCCATTCTTGAGGGGATTCCTTAAGCCCTTAATCATCCTTGGCGGCCTCAATTTTAGGATGTCTCTGGTTTTCCTTTCCTTCGATCGAGTAGTTAAGGAAGATATTTTTAAGCGTTACCTCCTTACCTCCGGTCCTTATCTCAGTGATGCTAGACGACATATTCCTTAGTAGATTGTGGCCAGATGGGCGTTGGAAAAAAATCAGTGATACCACAATTTAACGTCGGTTCCGACTCGCGGGATAATTAATCAATCTTAGCTACCATAAAGTCACTTGCTTGCGTTTCAATCCGACAACTAAATCTATTCGATATGGTTTTACCGAGGCAAATTGGAGATTCCACTCTGGTAGGTCAGACTTGGGGAACAATGGAATTTAATTATTATTTATTCCATACACACATACACACACACACACTCCTTTCAAACTGTATATTAGGGCTTTCCCTAAACAGTACCTGCTCGTGTTGGAAAGCAATTTCTTTTGAAGTACTCCTCTTCCTTGCGACCCCTCTCTCTCTCTCTCTCTCTCTCTCTCTCTCTCTCTCTCTCTCTCTCTCTCTCTCTCTTCTCTTTATTTTGAGGGGTCCCTCAACATTCTTTTGTTATTGTATGGAAATGGTAAGATAGGGTGTTTCCCCTCGGTATTTAAGCATCCATTATTCACTTAATAGGTTTCGACTACGTTGAAGCTTTGTTCCCCTCAGTTTTAATCTCTCGGGAAGAGGGAGTGTTGAGCGCCTCTTCGTCACCCCCTCCCCCATCATATCTAAACATTCGTTGTCTCCCCTCGCCTCCGAATTTCCACGAACTAGAAAGACTGGCACTCTGAGTTAAGATCCTCCTTGGTACTGACTCCTGAGAAGGAATTAGTATCCCTCAACTCCATCCCCCTCAATTAAATCCGAGAGGAAATCTCATTGAATTATTTTTTTAACCTCTTGTCCACTTTGTCAAAAAATATATAAAAATTTCCCCTTTTTGCGTGCGGACAAAAAGGGGAATTCTATTCACTGCCGAAATGTTCGTTTCACGATGGCCCTTGACCGTAATTTTCCGGTCCAGGTCGAGGAGGTCCACTAAATGTATGCTTACTTGTATGAGTTGTATACACAACATACAAGAGAATTGTGTATGTTTTCCTTGGGGTGCACCGGGGTTGAGGGACGAAAGGGCCTAGGTTAGTTTCCGCTCCTAGTGAATACTTTAACTCTTATTAAAGGGATGTCAAGTTCGTACTTTCAGTACAGGAGTTCACATGTACGAATTTATTACTTAAACCATTGTATTAATTTACATTACCCCCCCCCCCGTGTGTAAGGTCAACGATTTTCTTTACATCCACTCTTTGTGGCACACGCTCACGTTGGATTACACCCGACGACTCGCAATAACTTAGTCTTTTTCATTGTTCCTATACGAAGACCGAGTTTGTACTTTTAGTTCCCTGGGGTACTTGTTTATGCAACCTATCCCGTTTTACGAAGTGCTATTTGTGGTAAGTATTTATAGTGAGTATTGGCATGATATTCATTAAAGGCATTAATGGTATTTACATTTTGGTATAACATTTAAGGTAACGTATTCATAGTATGGTATTTATGGTAGCCTATTAGTAGTATGACATTTATAGTAAGGTATATAAATAGAAAGGTATATATATAGTAAGGTATGTAACAATAAAAGTCACACCACGAATTACACCCTATAAAACAATGTGATTAATGCCATTAAATACTATAAGAGTAATGGCGTCCTATGAATACATTATTATAAGTACCATATTACGAACACCACATCATACAGATCATATCTTTAATACCATATCATGAATATTTTAGTGCCAATGTCATGCAGGAAATATTACACCATAAATACCACCATAGCATTGATACTTTATATACAGTCATGCCCCCCCCCAATTTTTAAATAGTATATTTGTTCATATAAGAAAATAAATATAACTAATCAAACGTTGAATTTTGTTTTAGTAAGTATCAAAGTTTGAGGGTGAAATATAAATAAAATTTAGAACCTTAATCCATTTTATTAATAAATAAAGTCAATTGATGCGCGCATTTAATTTATAAGGATAACCCCTGTTCCTCATGGCTGCTTCAACTCGTTTGTGGAGAGCAAATTTTTCATGATTTCTTGACTCATATTTTTCCTATTTTGTTCAATAAGGAACCGCAACTCTTCACAATTGGATTGCCTCAATTTATCAACTGCCATTTTGATTATCGCCCACAAATTCTCTATTTGGTTAAAATTTGACTAATTCTCGGACCCGGGTCCCAAATTTTCGATGTTATTTTCAGCCAAGAACTTTGTTCTTGCTTTTTTTTGACAAGGTACGCCATCATGATGAAAAATGCGGTTATCATCCCTCAATTTGTCCTAAACTGTGAGAGAAAGGTGCTGATAAAGCACGTTTTAGTACTATTTTGAGTTCATGGTAGTGTCCTTGAGCTAAATTATTTGAGTTCCAGTTGCCTTAGATGAGAAGCAGCCCCAGACATTGAAAGTGTGCGCGGATGCTTCACCGTGGAGACGACGCGGGACTCGTGGAAGCGTTCTTCCAGAAGCCTCAAACAAGCGGAAAGGAGCTTCATCAGAGAGCATCGCTTTGCCCCATTCTTCAACACCCCCTTCTCGACTTGGGACCTTTATTGAAAAGTCTCTGCTTCAGTGTAGGCGTTGCAACGTTCACACTTGTTTCTTTCCAATCCTGAGTAATCTCGGCACTGGAGGTAATCGGACCCTGGAACTGAGGCCTTACCAAGAGGCGATCTTTGCGTTCATTTGAACCTCATGGGCGTCCAGAAGGCATCTTCGCAAGAGTGTAACTTGTCTTTTTTAATGTCATTAATGATCCTCAAGATGGTGCTCCTTGATCCAATAGCCTTAACAACTATCTCCTTGCATTTCAAGCCACTTTTGTGCAGAGCAACAATGGTTACATTTTTGGGGTGGGGAAATAAATGCCATTCACATAGATACCAAATGGTCTTACAATGAAATAAGTTACTATAAACGGCATCCTTTGAGTACATTTACTATAAATAAAATATAATTTATTCCACACAATGAATACCTTGCTATAACAGCAATAGATCGCATCCAACATCTTAAATACCATAAAGTAAATATCATAGCACGAATATCATACTAACTATACTATATGTTGAATACCACACATTTAATGCCACATCATTATTGTCTTACTATAAATATCAGGCCACCAGGCAATGGTTTCACTACTAAGATTAAAATTTAAAATCTGAAAAAAAGCAGCCATGGTTAAATTTTTATAAATTCTCCTAACTTGGCCAATTATAATAATTTTAAAAAGGAACTCTAAACTAAATTTCCCCCCTTTCAAAATATCACGGTGCTAAAATATAGTGTTATAGAAGAAGATAAAAATAAATTTAGTGAACTTCACCATTTGTAATTCTTTGGGTTTAAAAAAATTCACAAAATTTCGATACTTATATTTATTTCTGAACTTCACCATTTTGTTTTTTGATATTAAAAAAGAATTATTAGAAATACCTTTGATAAAAAAAACAAGTCATAACCAAACTAAGATGAAATTATTATTCAAATACTCAAAAAATTCCCCTTCCTAAATTATAGAGTTAGTGATGATAAATGACTGACCTCAAATAACGCATCTGTAATGCCGTATAATTAGCGGAATGACATGAATACCTTATTATAAATTGAAAAACGACGAATATCACAACCTAAATGTTATTAAATTTATTCCACTCTACGGCTACCTTAACTAAAAATGCAATAGCACTAATACCACACCATTTAAATCATAAATGGAATAATTTACTCTGCCATCCCACGACTAATACAGGATAAAAATAAAATTCTAGTTCATGCTATGCTCTAGCTACCATATAACAAACTACACCACAAATACAATAATATTGAAGTTTTTCTATGAACAACAGACCATTAATATCATATCATTGCCATACCATGAACACCTTGCTTAAAATGTCACACCACGATAAATGCCATATAGGTAATGTTCCAATCTGGATATCTTACTATTAAAGCCAGACAAAGAACAGCACAACATAAATACTCTATCATTAGAGCCATACCATGAATACTTCATTATAAATACATAACATAACACGAATAAATACCATATCAATAATGTTATGCTATGTATATTTATGATAATGTCATACTAGGAACAACGCACCATATATGTCATATATCTAATGTCATAAAAAATACCTCACTACAAATTTCTTACTAGGAATACCACACCTTAAGCAACATATTAATCTCATGCCATAAATGAATTTATACAAATGGCATGTCGCGAACATCGTATTATAAATACCAAATCATTAATGCTATACTACGAATGCCATAAAATAAATACAATTTTCTTATGTAATGAATACATATAATTCTGTTTTTATTTCTCTCATAACCTGAACTTGTTTAGTCATATAATCAATTGTGAATTTTTAAGTACTGGAAATTTTGTTGTCGTTCTTAATTTAATCATAAATACAAGATATTAAATTACCCTATTCACTGTTGTAAAATCAATTGATACCTTACTATAAATGTCATATATTGAGGCAAAACCAGAAATATCATAATATTAATACCATGCCCTGAATAACTTGCTATAAAATCTATATCACGAAGAAAAGCCATGTGCCATATCAAAGATGTCATACCATAAATACCTTACTGTAAATGACGCCACGAATAAATTACTAATATACCATATCATTAATGCCATACCATGAATGCCATACCGAAATACAATACCCATTAATTATATATTATTCGCACGCCATAAATACCTCACTATAAATGCCATACCATGAATAAGATCATTAATATCGTATTATTTATGCCATATGTTGAATACTTTACTATAATTGTCACACTACGAAACTACTTCTTCTTCTTTCGCTTCTTATTCTTCTTCCTCTTCTTCTTCTATGCCCCCAAGCCATAAATGCGCCGAACGAGATTTCACGCCGCGAGCAGGGAAACGGTTCAGTCATCCGAGAGAGGGACGTCGTTATTTAAAAGGAAAATTGAAATGTATTTACGCCAATGTTCGGAGTTTGAGAAACAAACTGCCCGAATTTGAAGCCGTGATTCAGGAGGGTGATTACGATATCATATGTATTAGCGAGACGTGGTTAGATACAGCTTCTAGAGACTTTATTGCGGAATTTAATATAGAAGGGTACAAAATCCATCATAAGGACCGACTAAATGGAAGAGGCGGTGGAGTTTTAGCTTACGTAAAAGAGGGGATAAATGCGATATCGATGGCCACCACGACCGTAAATATGAAGAGCAAGGTTCTGCTAATTGAGCTCGAGTGTGCTAAAAATAATAAAATTAACTTAGTCGTTACCTATCGCCCCCCATCTCTAATAGAATCAGAGAACTTACTACTCTTTGAGTGCCTTTTATCCATGGTGAGAAAAGGAAAAACAATAATTTGCGGAGATTTCAATTACCCTAACGTTAACTTTACAAACTATACTTCGGATAAAGTTGGGGAGAGATTAGTAGATTTCATCCAGGATAATTTTCTTGTGCAAAAAGTAGAGGAACCTACGCGTGAACAAAATATACTGGATTTGATTATTTCAACAGGAAACTTTGGTAGAAAAGGTTTGCGTGGGTGAGCATTTGGCGAAGAGTGACCATAATGTAATTAGGTTTGAAATTAATACGAGCGTTGAGGTAAAAGAGAGTTCACAACTAATCCCACGATTTGGGAGTTGTAATTTTGAAACCTTCCGTAACCGGATTAAAAGGATAGAGTGGGGGCAGATGTTTTGATAATAAGACAGTACAAGCAATGTACTCGGAGCTACAGCAAAATGTGCTCACGGTGGATTCCGAGTTAGTTAAGTACGTTCGTCGAAATAATGGAAAGTCAAAGAGAGCACCGTGGGTTAGCCCTTTAATAATTAACCTAATTCGGGAGCGTAATAAATACTATTAAAGTTTAAAAAAAAACGAAACGACAACAAATCGGGAAAAATACGTAGACGCTCGAAGGCTGGTAAAGCGGGCCATTAGAGAATCTAAGTTGAAATATGAAAAAAACCTTGCTATAAATTCGAAACCCGAACCGAAACGGTTTTACAGTTACGTTAACAGTAGAAAGCCCATAAAGGGTTCAATAGGGCCGATCAGAGGTAAAGATGGTGTTATGACGGACGTCCCAGAACAATTTGCTAAAATATTAAATGAGCACTTCTCGATTTTTTACTATTTAAGACGTGACGCAATTAAAAACACTAGGCGAGGACATAAATTTTGAAAGACAAAATACCCTATCCAATATAAATATAAATGAAGGGGAGATTCTCTCATATATTAATAAAATGAAAAGGTCGAAGTCATCCAGGCCCGATGGAGTGTACCCAACACATCTTAAAGAACTAAAAAATGAATTAGCAACACCGCTCTGCACGATTTTCAATCGATCAATAAAGCAAGGCCTAGTTCCAATAGAGTTCAAGCGTGCTAATGTTACGCCGATATTCAAAAAAGGGGATAAAACTGAGCCTACTAATTTCCGTCCCATCAGTCTAACTTCTGTAATTGGAAAACTCTTAGAATCGATAATTAGAGATAGGTTGGTGAGCCATTGTGAAACAAATAATTTAATTGCAGACTCCCAGCATGGATTTAGATGGGGACGCTCGTGCCTAACCAATTTACTCGAATTCTTTCAGAACATGATTTGCATCTATGATGAAACTAAAGCGGCGTATATAATTTACCTTGACTTTAAAAAGGCCTTTGATACAGTCCCGTACGAAAGGCTATTGATGAAAATTAGAGCAATTGGGGTGAGGGGCAACATACTTAAATGGATTAGAAACTGCTATCAAATCGTTCACAGCAGGTTGTTGTAAATGGGGCGTGTTCAGACTGGGCCCCAGTCACCAGCGGGGTACCACAGGGGTCAGTCCTGGGCCCATTATTATTTATTGTGTGCATTAATGACTTGGATAATGGAGTGTTTAGTAGGATCTCTAAATTTTCAGATGACACAAAGCTAGGTAGCCGTGCCCTTGCGAGACCCGATGTAGAGCAAATGCAAAGGCACCTTAATAAAATTGTGGAATGGGCGGATAAATGGCAAATGGGTTTCAACATAGGTAAATGCAAGGTCATGCATTTAGGATGTCAGAACTTAAAAGTAGAATACCATATGAAAGACCAAATTCTCGAATCCGTTAACTTAGAAAAAGACCTGGGGATTTTAATCTCGGAGGACCTTAAAGTATCGAAGCAATGCGCAGAAGCTTGCAAAAAAGCAAACCGAATGCTAGCATATATTGCTCGGAATTTTACTTTCAAATCGAAAGATATAATCATGCCACTGTACAAATCGCTCGTGCGCCCACACCTCGAATACGCGGTCCAATTTTAGTGTCCCTCCCTAGATAAGGATATAGCGCAGTTAGAAAGAGTGCAACGTCGGGCTACGAAACTAATTCCTGAAATCCGAAACAAACCGTACGAAGATAAACTACGCTCATTAAACCTACTATCACTTGAAAGTAGACGATTACGTGGACAATTGATAGAGTTATTCAAAATCTTAAAAGGATTTACTAATATTGATTACAGACTATTGTTCGAGCTGGACGAAAGGGCCAACACACGCCAAAATGGTTGAAAATTAGTGAACAAGCGATTTAACTCTACTATAGCCCAAAATTACTTCACGTTTAAAATCACGCAAACGTGAAATGGCCTTCCCAACCATGTAGTTGAAAGCACGTCAGTTAATATGTTCAAAAACTGACTTGATGAGTACTTCAATAGTGTAAATATAACGTGGTAGGAGCACAGATTTAAACATCATATATTATGAGGAGTTGAGGATTAAAATGAAATGATGAATAGAAAGATGCCAGCGACGCCTCCATGCATGGAGTGAATGTGAATTCCCCTTTTCTTTTTCTGTCTGTCCTATACCTATATTATTTTCATCACTAGCAGGCGAGGCCTGCGGGAGAAGAGAGTACTGTCCTATCACCCCCCTCCCTGGTTCGAAGAAGCGTGTTAGTGAATTTGAGGGATAGCTAAACCTGCATGTCAAGGGTACACATGTAGATAAGTGTGTACCGTAGAGTTGAAATAGTTAAAAAAAAAAAAAATAAATAAATAAAAAATATATATATATATATATATATATAACAAAAAAACAGCATCCAAAAAAAAGAGCATGATACACTAAGGTTAGAATGTGTAAGCGGACTGGCCTTGAGCGGACCTTAGGGTATTTGCTGGTTCTTATTTCTGTAGTTCTGTAGTTCTTCTTCCACTCGCTGCAAGCTTTGCCCATGTTCGAATGGGGGTCGTTGTTTCTCGCCAGCCATCCCACTCATTCCGATCAAACACCGACTCTTCCGCCAATCCTCTTTCGTGCAATTCTACTTTTTTCTCCCACCTCAATCTTACTCTCCATCTTCTTCTTCTCCCTTCAGCCTCCATATTCATGCTGCTTTTACCAGTGCTGTTCTCATCTCTCATAACATACCCATATCAGTGCAATCTCTTCTGTAGTTTCTTCCATACATCTACCTCATTTACTGTGCATCTTATTCTTTCGTTCCGAATTTTATTCATAGCAACATTCTCATTTCAGCTACCTGCATTTCTCTTTTCTGTGCTCCCTCTTCTTGCCTCTGCTCCATTTTATACACTTTACTCTTTACTCTCGCACTGATGTTTTCTTTTTCATATAGAACAACTCCTGACATTTTCTTTTATATTTCACACCATAAATACCCTATCATTAATGTAATGCTATGGAATCCTTACTATAAATTCCATACCTCGAATACCACACCATAAATTTCATATTAATATCATTCTTTAGAATCCTTACTATAAATTCCATACCTAGAATACCAGCCCATAATTACCATATCATTAATATCATGCTATGGAATCCTTACTATAAATTCCATACCTAGAATACCATACCATAAATACCATATCATTAATATCATGCTATGGAATCCTTACTATAAATTTCATACCTAGAATACCAGCCCATAATTACCATATCATTAATCTCATGCTATGGAATCTTTACTATAAATTCCATACTTAGAATACCACACCATAAATACCATATCATTAATGACATTCAATGAATTTTTCTATACTTCGAATAACATCATAAATACTATGCCGCGAATCCCTGACTATAAATGCCAAACCATGAATAAACACTATTAATACCGCATCATTAATTCCTTAGTTGCCTTACCATGAATACCCCTACTATAAATGCCATACTACCAATACCACACCATACATAACAATTTATTGATAGCATACTAAAAAATAGAGCACATAATATCCAGTGATCTAATCTTACAAAGCAATTTAGTGTAATAATATGCGCTGGAAAATAGGTGATGAAGTTCAAAATCTCTGGGAAGAGTACGCCATGGACTGTATTAATTTCGAATGACCCCAAATTTTCAAAACAATGTGTTATAGCAGCCCAAAAAGCAAACAGACCTACGGGTTACATAGTCAGAAGATTTGTATTTAAATCTAAAGATAATATTCTTCCATTATATAAAGCGCTTGTAAGACCTCACTCGGAATATACGGTTCAATTTAGGTCTGTTCATCTGCGCAAAGATATCTTGACTTTAGGACGAGTTCCTCACAACGAAATTAATCCTTGAATATAAATAATGACGTCAGACGGAGGGATATTAATTTGCTTTCAGTAGGAAATCTTCGTCAGGTCATCTAAGTCTTTAAACTATAAACGTTTCACTAACATAAATATTAGTTTTTATTTGAGTTAGAAAACCGAGCGGCCGCTAAGGAATAACTTTTTCAAGCTTATTAATAAGCCAAAGATTAAACAATGTAATGGCGCAGAATCTTATCTCGTATACAGTTACTCACATATCGGAAGTCGTTGAGAGCAGCTCAGTCAACATGAATATGAATAGAATTAATAAACATAGCTTTAACATAATAAAATGACTATAATTAATAATATCACATATAATTGATATATATATATATATATATATATATATATATATATATATATATATATACATATATATATATATATATATATATATATATATATATATATATATATATATATATATATATATATATATATATATATACATATAGTTTTTATCCGCTTTTCCGTCCACTCTGATCTTCTCTCCTCCATTCCTTTCCTTTGTTGGCCTGACATCGAATGGACCTGAGGGCCTATAATTCCTCAATACCACACCATTAATACATATCATTAATGTCATGCTAGGAATACCTTACTATAAATGTCATACTACAAATACGCCCCCAAATTCGTCGCTGCCTCGATATCGCGTCACTGATCGTGTCCACGCACGCGACGTCAAGAGAGGCGACAAATCGGCCACCTAACCTACTTCCAACGCTCCTTAAAAGTGTCTGCCTTGAGCCGCTATGACGAACGGGTCTGGGACACGACCGCGCAAAGCCTTGCGTGTCTCGAAGAACTTCTTGTTTGAATTCTCGCGATTCCCGTCTCGTTGTAAGAATTCTTTCAATGAGATTTACTTTTAACGATGTTTAGGTACTAGTGCCTGGTGTAAGCTTTTAATTTACTCAATATTTGATTAATTGCGGCGTCAAGTAAATGTTGCGGCTTCAACCCGAGGGGAAATTAAAGAACTTCCATTTATTCTCTTGAATTGAGAGTTTTGGTACGTAGGGTCATAATTTAAGCCAGTTTGCAAACCAGGGGTTATTTGCTAACCTAGGGGTCATATGACCCTAAATTATAATTAGGCCAATAGATAATTTTAATTAATATAGTTGAAGGATCAATTTGAGATTAGGCACCTGAGGTGCCTAATCTTAAATTGATTGAAACGCAGTTGCTTATTCTTGAATTGTAAATATTTGGAAGGTCTTTTAGTAGATCGTAACTTACCTTACATTTAGTTTGCTTTACTTTAGAAGTTCTTTTCGTTTATCTTAATTTATCTCAACTTTAATTCAATCCAGACACCGTCATGGTAGGATCAGCGTTTCAAACAACAATTTTACCTTTACTTAACAGTAACAATTTGGAGATTGTAAACTGGTGTAAAAGCATGAAATTAATTAAAAAACAAATGAAATGCAGTGCTTGTGATACACTTATGATATGGACAGTGCATTCAAGGCATATTGATGGATTTACATGGAAATGTAACAGTAAGAATTGTTCAAGCTACCACACCAGAAGCTCAATTAGAACTGGTTCTCTCTTTGCAAAATCTAAACTTGTTCTAAAATGATGGATTCATATTTTTTATCTGTGGAGTGAAAATATTTCGGAATTAGCAGCAAGTAAGCAAGTTGGTATATCAAAGACTACGATGGTTGATTGTTATAGTTTTTGGCGAGAGGTATGCCAAAGATATTTTGAAAAGGACCCTATCGTGTTAGGTGGGCCAGGAAACATTGTACAGATTGACGAATCGTGCTTTTCACATAAGATAAAATTTCATCGTGGACGTGCACCTAAAAAACAGAGCTGGGTTTTTGGCATTTAGGATGTTTACAGTAAGTGTGGATATATGTAAATAGCTGAAAACAGAGATGCATATAGATTTCTTCCTATCATAGAGAAGATAGTGTTGCCTGGTACAACTATACATACGGATGAGTGGAGATCGTATAAGGTGAATAATAGAGGATTTACTTACAAAATAGTTAACGCTTCACTAAATTTTGTTGATAAAAATACTGGTGTTCACACACAAAACGTATTCTTATTGTAATAAACAGAAACAAAAGAATAAAACAATGAGAGGTTGCAAACGAGATTTTCTACATACATCTTTGTTTCAATTTATGTGGCAGGACAGGTTTTCGTCCAACCTATTTCCAAGCTTATGTAATCATATAACTGAACAATATGACATTTAACTGATCCTTTAAATATTTTGATATTCAATAAAACTTCCCTTACTAATTTGCAATATTTTTCTTTTCCCTTACAAGTCACCTTGTGAGTCGTTGACAGAGCGATTTTAGGTGCCTTATCTTGAATTGAACGAAATGCAGATGCTTATTCTTGAATTAAGTGATTTGGGGGGGGCCTAATCTTAAATTGATCCTAGTTGAATTCCATTAAATAAAATAGAATTACTTTCCTTTTTTTCAATATTTTATAATAGAATTTGAATTTATCAGCAAACAAATATTGTACCTGAATACAAATAGTTGTTTTAATATATATATATATATATATATATATATATATATATATATATATATTAATATGGAAAGAGCAAATACAAGCTCTGCGGGTAATAACAACCACCACAGGGCTTTCGCCATATTTATTTTCAGCCTTTCAAAACAATTTTGAAGACATAAAGAAAGATGCAGAAACCTTGTATAGCAGACTATATAACAATATAATACAAGAGAGAGAAATTTGACCCCTTCTCTTACCTTTAAAAGACCCCTGTTTTTTTGTCTCATTGCCTATTCGTGTCAAATTTATCTCTCTTGTACTATTTATATATGTTTGATTTTTTTGTAAAATAAAGTTAATTTGCATATTACCGACTGAAAAGAATGCTTATAGGAATAGATGAAGTTCCTAAGGGCACCATAAGTCAAGGCCTGGAACTTGTGTTCTTTGACAACGACAACGGAATTGCTGTTAATGCAGAGCACTGCAGAGATTTAATTATCGACCTGCCTTCCCAACTTGAAAAGGTCGGAAAGTGCCATGAACTTGATACGAACACTATATAGCAACCTCCCTCATGTAGCAACCTCCCACATTTTGCAACCTTCCATATGTAGCAACTTACCACATGTCGCAACCTCCCACATATGTTGCAACCACCATAAGTTGCAACATCATATATGTTGCAATCTCAAACATATTGCAACATCCCTAATTTTGCAACATCCCCTCTGTTGTAACCTCCCATATTGCTACAAAAAATCTGGAAGTTTTGCGAGACGTTCTCAGCAAATCTCATTTCTCAATTTGGAGACATAAACTGGCCGACGCGGTCCCCGAATCGTACAGCCCCTGATTTCCGGGGGGGGGAGGGGGGGTCTCAAACGTCATGTGTACAAGACACGCCCAAGTGGCATATCTAAATTTCCTGTGAGCAACAAAATAAAATGTTAATAATCAATCTAAACATTTAAGTAACTCGTGAGACCTCCGCTATATTCAATGGATGAGGGATAAATAAACACAATGAGTAGTTGAGCCGAGTATTTTCCGCCCTATGAATCACTTCGAATCCAATTAGACCATGCTGATAGGTGTATCAATCACGTGACCCCGTAGGTCTGTTGAGATTAGTCTCAACTCTTCTTCATTCTTTGTCCATTGAGCGAAAATGCCCTTGTCAGTTAACTTAATATTCCAGACTTCTTTTTTTATTTTTTCTCTCCGTCTTTTATTTATTTTTTCGTTATATCTGACTTTCTTTTTTCTTTTTACTTTCTTTAATTTGATTCTTACTTTTTTTTTGTTTTCTTATTTTCTCTTTCTTTTTATTTCATATTTTAATTATTTCCTTTAGATTTTTTCTCTTTTTCTTTCGTTCTATCTTAAAAACTTTTCTGTTCTTTCTGTGTCTTAAATTTCCTTCCTTGTCTTTCTTTTTAAATGTCTTTGTTTCTTTTTCTCTGTTTTACTTTCTTCTCTCGTTTTTTATTCTTTATTTTTACTTGCTTCATTCCTTTTAACTTTTTCTTTTCTTTCTTTTGTTACCTTTCTTATTTTTTAGTTTCTTTTTATTTTCTATTTATATTTCAAATCCATTTTCTTTCTGTTTTCTTTTCTTTTCCTTTCCTTTTCTTTATAATCCTTGAAACTTTAAATTTCGATAACTCTGACGGAACCTTCCTCGCTCGCCATTTCATCCAAAATCTGATCATAGGAAAATTTCCCTCCAAATCAAGGTTCAGAGCACTGCCCAATTAACCCTATTCTTTTATCCGTATAACAATAATGATGTTACTAATAACAATAATATTATTTTTTTATTATTGTTGTTAATATCTTATTTGTCGTTTATATATTTTATGACATTTGATTGATTTGGAAAACAACTTACCCTGGTTAAAATAAATCTTTCGTTTATATAATATTTCTTTAGTGTTTCAAAAAAAAAATCTAGGTCAAAGCCCGAGTTTGTGAGGAGTGTTCCGAGACGTCTTTGTCTCTTTATTTCGAGACTGGTGATGGAAGCAGGATGCTTCCGAATCAGGTCTCGTTAGTTTAATAAAATTATTGTCCCAAAAGAGATTCCATTCCCCAGGATTTTACATGCTCGTGACTGAACTAACGTTTTATTTTATATAGTATATTTGACACCCCTTTAATAGGGGCCTTCATACCTGCCTGAATTATTATTATCAGAGTCTAACATTCGAGTTTCCTCTCTTTTGGCAGAGACCTGAGCAACAACCAGATTTCGAGTATCGCCCGAGACGCCTTTGCTGGACTCAAGCTTCTCAACTCCCTGTAAGTACAAACACACAGCTCTTGGGGAGGGGGGTAGGGTAGCATTGGGAGGGGAACACGTGAGGAATGGGGGAGCGGAAGAACAACGAGAGAATGGCCAGTATACACAGTTGAGTTGGGTGAAAGGGCGTATATTGGACGCCTTGTGCTTTCAGGTACGAATTTGAGTGTGCGTGGAATTGGAAAATGCACCATCTGTGAGTTTATGTTTGGGTACAGTGTGATGGGTATTGTGGGGTCACTTATACCCTACTATTTCGAAGAGTGGCGTGCAACTTCCAACCGTGTCAGTTAGGAATGAGTTGTACAATGAGGGGCATTTGACTCGACTGTCAAGTTCATTAACAAGAGAATTGTTTTATTAGCAAAAGTAACAATTGAATTGTCCCTTCTGGGAATTATCATGATCATTGTGAGAAACTGCGCTTTCATATTCATCATCACCATCACCATGACCACTTCCTTCTCCATTTTTGTTTCTCTCTTCCTCCTTCATCTTCGCTGGCTTTCTATATTAATCAGAGACATATGACATAGATATCGCTTTATTCCGTCCCCCGTTAAACTCTGCCATTAGATCCACTTACCCAAATGTGGCCCTCCGTCTTCATCGTATCCATGATCATATTGTCCTGACTCAACACCCAACCCCACCTCCCTTTCTCTCCACCTCCACTCGCCGCCAGACAGCCAGCGTACCCCAGGGTACTAAGTCCCTATTTTGAATACGAAGAGACACAGGCATACGTGCCAAAGACGACCTCGAGTTGCCCGTTATCGGGGTGCAGAGACAGCAACAGCCTCCGAAATCGACTCTCTTTTTACTCACTCTTATAACACCCTTCCTCCTTACTCACTTTTACAACATACTCCCTTCCACTCACTCCTACAATACTATCCTTACTCACTCTTAAAGCTCCCTTCCCTCCTACTCACTCCGAAAACATCCTCCATTTAGACTCACCCCTACAACCCCCTCACTTTATACTCACTCTTATAACCCCTCCCTTTCCCACTCTCTCTTACAATACCCCCCCTCCCTCCTTCCTACTTAGCCCAGCAATACTCTCCTTTCTGACTCAAACCTACAACACCCTTCCGTCCTATTAATTCCTACAACACTTTTCCTCCCTACTCACTCCTACAACACTCCATTCCTACTTACTCCTACAACTCTCTCTTCCTACTCACTCCTATAACACCCTCCCTCCTTACTCATTCTTACAACATACTCCCTCCCTACTCACTCCTACAACACTATCCTTACTCACTCTTAAAGCACATTTCCTTTCCACCCACTCCTGCAACACCTTCACTTCCCATTCACTAATACAAACTCTCTCTCTTCCCACTCAGTCCTAAAACACCCTCGTTCCCACTGACTCCTCTAAACCCCTCTCACCCTACTCACTCCTACAAAACCCTCCAGTTCTACTTACTCCTACAACACCCTCTCTTCCCGCTCACTCTTACAACACCCTCCTTAAGTTTGCCCGCGAGACTCACACCCACCTTGCCTTCACAAATATCAAAAACAAGCCACATATTTTGATCAAACTTCTTGCTTATCTCTCTGCGTCAATAATGCCTCACTCTCCCCACCTCTATCTCCTCTACTAAATTGTCCGCCAAAGGATGTCATTGTACCATGTAACTCTCCTCCCTCAGCCGAACTTCCTTATTTTGTCCTACTGTCCAGAGAGGAAGTAACCTCCCTCTTTGTCTCTTCGAAAGAGACTTGTTCTCCTCTCAACTCGTTCCTTCCTCTTCTTCTCACTTGCCCCATTGATAGTTTTAACACCTCCTCATTAGGTTCGGTACAATCTAATTTTAAGCATGTTGCTTTTCGCCCTCTTCTGAAGAAACCTAACCTGAACCCAAATGACCCGGAAAACTAACTCCCAATCTCTTAACTGTCTCAGAAGTCCTTGAAAAATGAGTATCAGTCCGGATCCATGGCCTCTTCCAAAGCTATATTTGTTCTGCCAAGTTTTATGGCAGGCCACACACTGAATAAGCTCTCCTACGTGTAACTAACCACCTTCGTCCTGCAACCGACGCAAGTCAGCTTAAGAGCATTTAACACTGTTAAACACAGTGTCCTTCTCCCTCGTAAATTCCTGGATGGCTCTGAAATTAAGCTTAACTGATTCAGCTCGAATCTTTCATCGCATATTCAATCTATTCATATTGGGAATCACATATCTTCACCGGCAGAGGTGCGTTTCGGTGGTCCGCGAGGGGAATTTCTCGGTTTGCTTCTGTTTCGCATTGATCTTCTTCCCCTTGGTATTTTTATGCGTAGCTTTGATCCATCATTTCACTCCTACGCTGATGACAGGCAAATCTATCTCATTTTTCACAGCCTAGTTTTCTAAGACTCGTAGATAACTACTCTTTCCTTACGACAAGATAGAGAAATTACTGGTCTGCTTACTTTAATGGTCTATTATCTCTCAGAATTCATGGTGCTAATATTTATAAATCATCTCCTTGCATTCTTCGCAATTCCAACCACATCCACTCCCACTTTTGGCCCTACTAGTTTTGAGATTGCCATTCAAACCTTTGCCACCTCCCCCCTTGAGCCCTGCAAGTCCCTTTCCGCTGGCTCTCAGGCCCCCACACTTTGAACTCGCGAACTCGTTCAAAAGCTTGCAGCCCCTGGGGTTCTTCTCCTCTGGAGAAATTTCTCTCGTGCAACTTTCCTTCTTCGTGAACTTCACCATGGGTGCCCATTCGATACAGAATCACCCCAAGATTTCTCCTACCTGTTTTCCCAACTGGTCCAATCCCAGCCTCTGAAAACCCTATACTCTGGGTCTGCCCACTCCCCTTACTTCTTGCTCCTCACAGTCCTCTGTGATGCGAGGGTGATCTTGCTTCCTTACTATCTGCTCTTAGGGCGTGGAATGATCACCTGCTGTGACAGGTTCACCCCCTAGTGCTTTCAAACTTGCCATAAATACCTCTTCTTCCAGGCCTTTCTTTAGTTGATCGACATGCGTTCTACGAACCCCCATGACCTTGAAGAGCTTCATTCGAATATATTCATTACTATTATCTCCACCTTCTCTTCATCAGATCTGTAAAAGGCTGACACTATTTTTCTCACCCTATGACTGAAAAGTTGACTAAGTCCGAGTTAATGACTCCCATACAAAAGTAGTAGGGGCATAATTTTTAATTGGAAGGATTCTGCGTATCTTGGTACTTATACATGCAAGGACACTCATAATTTGGCTCAGTATGAAGGCATCCAAAGAGCCATAATTAAGACTAATATTCCTGATTTTTACTTTGTAATCTACGCATCTTGAACATGTCTAGGATACGAAATTCAAAGAAATTTGCCTTTTTCCAAGAAAAGGTTGGTCAATCAGAAGGTGGAGCATCCCAAAGATATCTTGGATTCTTAGTATTCTCCCTTCTTAAGGTCTATATAATTGTCCAGTTCAAAGAGGAAATTGGCGAATTCGCAATTAAATCAAAATTCGATATATGGAGGCATTTTGATGGGTCTTTTTGCTATACAGAGAGTTAAGATAACTCTTGTTTGAAAGCTTTAATGGTAGTAGAAACTATCTAAATTGTATCAAATAAAACATGAGAAACAGAAACTATCGAAGTTAGACCAAGGACACCGTCAGAAACAGAAACTATCGAAGTTAGACCAAGATTACCATTAGAAAGAGAAACTATCGAAGATAGACTAAGGACAACGCCAGAAACAAAAACTATCGAAGTTAGACCAAGGACACCGTCAGAAGTACAAACTATCGAAGTTAGACACAGATTACCATCAGAAAGAGAAACTATCGAATATATGCCTAAGGATAACTCCAGAAACAGAAACTATCGAAGTTACATCAAGGATACCGTCAGAAGCACAAACTATCGAAGTTAGACCAAGGACACCGTCAGAAGCACCAACTATCGAAGTTAGACCAAGATTACCGTCATAAAGAGAAAATATCGAATATAGACCAAGGATAACCCCAGAAACAGAAACCATCGAAGCTACACCAAAGACACCCTCAGGAAGAGAAACTACCGAAGTTAGACCAAGGACACCGTCAGAAGCACAAACTATCGAAGTTAGACCAAGATTACCATCAGAAAGAGAAACTATCGAAGATAGACTAAGGAAAACGCCAGAAACAAAAACTATCGAAGTTAGACCAAGGACACCGTCAGAAGCACAAACTATCGAAGTTAGACCAAAGACACCCTCAGAAAGAGAAACTACTGAAGTTAGACCAAGGACACCGTCAGAAACAGAAACTATCGAAGTTAGACCAAGATTACCATCAGAAATAGAAACTATCGAAGATAGACTAAGGACAACGCCAGAAACAAAAACTATCGAAGTTAGACCAAGGACACCGTCAGAAGCACAAACTATCGAAGTTAGACCAAGATTACCGTCAGAAAGAGAAACTATCGAATATAGACCAAGGATAACCCCAGAAACAGAAACTATCGAAGTTACACAAGGATACCGTCAGAAGCACAAACTATCGAAGTTAGACCAAAGACACCCTCAGAAAGAGAAACTACCAAAGTTAGACCAAAGACACCCTCAGAAAGAGAAACTACCGAAGTTAGACCAAGGAGACCGCCATAAGCAGAAACTATCGAAATTAGACCAAGGAGACCGACAGAAGCAGAAACTATCGAAGTTAGACCAAGGTCAGAAGCAGAAACTATCGAAGTTAGACCAAGGTCAGAAGCAGAAACTCTCGAATAGAGACCACAGAAACACTGTCAAAATCAGGAAGTATTTAACTTAGACCAAGAAAAACTCTCAAAAGAACAGATCAAAAACAAAATACGGTGGAAGCAGAAAATATCTAAATTATACCGGGGCGAAAAAAATCTGTCAGAAGCGGAAAAGTATCGAATTTAGACCCCAAAGTAAAACCATTTGAAAAAATATCGTTTTTAGACAAAGAAAAACGCCTTCAAGCACCGAAATATCCGATTTAGACCCCAAATAATACCCTCGCATTGGGTATTATGGGCATTAAAGCGAGAGGTTTCCTCCTTTAATCGCTACTAAATTAACAATAGTTTGAACAAAGAGGGGGGGGGGCAAAATTAGAAGCAAAAGGTAACGAAACGAAGGTGGAGGGACTGAAAATGTGTGGAAGATACCGCAGATCCTAGATTAAATGGGGTCAGGAGGGCACGCAATCTTCTAGATGTGACACCCTCTTGCAGGGAATAATTATTAAAAAGAAAGAAGTAGAAGGGAAGAGAGGAGGAAAGTTAAAGAAAATGTTAAATACCCTCCACCCGAGTCGAGAGGAAGGGGGTGACACCTCCATCCCCGCCCCGATTAGGGATGAATGGACGAAAGCTGGTTGACGACTAGCCTTCAAGATTAGTTGCCGTCTAAGAGAGATGGGCAAGAAGAGGCTTGTATAGAAAAGGGACAAAGGGGAGGGGGTATATGGAGATTCTAGAGGGACAAAGGTCACGGTAGCTTCAATCTAGTTTCACACTACCTGGGGCACTGTGGCCAAGAAGGGGGTCCCTCCTCCGGGTGGCAGGTGCAACAGTCTACACGCGGCGCCCTCTTGCGGGGAGGTCGGGTATCTGGCATGTTTTCTGGAGTCAAGGTGTAGAGACAAATTGGCTGCGAGGTTACCTAGGTAACCACGTTTGATGGACGCATGCTGCAACCAACTTTTAAACATATGTAGTATTTGTGGTTTGTTTAGCAATAATCAGCCACCTTCAGACTACATCTGACATACCTGGGAGACGCTCTTACCCCACTTCAAGCGAGTGAATATACCCATCTAACAGCTCTAAAATTCCGGCAAAGGTGAAGGTCAAAATGCCCAATTGTTACAGCTCGTTTTTACGACTGTTTGGTCTATTTGAAACAGTTTTCTTTACCTGTGTAGTATTTGTTATGTTTAGGAGTGAATTTGGAGTGTGCGAGTATAGTATGTCAAATGTGTTTCTAAGGTTATTAAAAAAAAAAAAACCACCTCTTCATAAAGGAGGCATTGGTGGTAATATTTTCAAGTGATCGAAGTTAAGAAGTCAGTTGTCTTCTCATGGAGGATGAAGCTTTTAGAATATCTTCACCACGTTTAAAATTGTTTCCATTCTTCACCCCCTTCGGTGTCCAATAAGATCGGGTCTTCTTTTAACCTAACTAATGGAAAACAGTTTAAATGATGGAATTTATTCTGTAAACTATTTGCCATCCGTTTCAGAGATTTTTTTTCACCAGCGAAGTAAAAGTTTATCTCTGCCTTGAAAAAATCTCCATAAACTTTGAAGCAAAAAATAAACCTCTATTGAATTCCTTCTTCGAATGTGTCCTTAGCGAAGAATCTTTCCTTGCGAATCTTTTTTGTCTAAGACAAAATTGAATTTGACGATGTGCAACGGCAGATAGTGTAAGGTGGACTTATGGTTGGGCGCTAGTACCTCATCTGCCATACTCACTGATATGTCTCCTTTTAACCCTTTACCGCCTATGGGGACATTTTGGTCCACTTATGCTTACATACAATTTTATGGAGAACGGTAATATGTTTCATCTTTTGTGCCGGTGAGGGCATACATATCTGGTGCTTTTTGACATCCATTCACTACCAGTATATGGCAACTTTAGCAACTCTCACGCCATTATCAACAATATACTGAAAGGAGAAGAACGCGCACCGCATTATGACGTTTCTTTAATTTTCAAGTGACTATGGCTGCCTGAAAGGACGAATTTGTCTGCGTAAAAAATTGTCTACTCATTTTAATTCAAAGTTTCTCTTTCAAAGCACCAGGCAATGGTGGCTTCGCCACTCTCCCCTACGGGAGAGCTTGCGTTTCGCTACTAAGATTAAAATTTAAAATCTAAAAAAAAGCAGCCATGGTTAAATTTTTATCAATTTTCTGAACTTCGCCAATTATAATAATTTTAAAAAGCAACTCTAAACTAAATTTCATCCCTTTCAAAATATCACGTTGCTAAAATATAGTTATAGAAGAAGAAGATATATAAAAATAAATTTTCTGAACTTCACCATTTGTAATTCTTTGGATTTTAAGAAATTCACAAAATTTCGTTACTTATATTTATTTCTGAACTTCACCATTTTGTTTTTTTTATACTATAAAAAGAATTATTAGAAATAACTTTGATAAAAACATAAGTCATAACCAAACTAAGATGAAATTATTATTCAAATACTCAAAAAATTCCCCTTCTTAAATTATAGAGTCAATGATGAAATGAAGTGATGATGATGATTATGTATTATCTCAAAGGCCATAAAAAATTGTTGCGAATTTTGTTTTAGTGAACACAAAATAATCAGGTGGTAAAGGGTTTAAGTACCACCTTTTTTGTAGTCTTTAGACAGATTGGCAATGAAAGATTCTTCAATAAGAGCGCCCTGGAAGAGAAACCGATTTTATTTGGATTTAAAAACTAAGGATTTTTATTCAAAAGGCAAATATAAACTTCTATTTGGTTGGGAAAATATCTTTGATACATATGGGACTATTTTGTATCGAGTAATGAAAAATTCGTGCGATTTACGTTTCTCTCTTGTTGGTTTAAAAAAAAATGTTGAACTGTTTTGGTTACCTGATACATCATTATTAATACTACCCTTTTCTCAAACTCTACCACCACTCCACCAAATTCTTCCTAATCAGCACCGTTCCCACTATATCACATCATCGTCTGAGCCCTGTTTAATGCAGATATCTATGAACAACGTAACTTTCTCATCGGGCTCCGTATGGCCCCCTGTGAATTTGTTTGGCCAAGAGACAAAATTGGTTCGTAACCGAGAGCATCGGATTATTGAATCAGGTTCCGCTCTTTGGATGAGAATGTCGGATTATCGACTCAAAGGTTTGGCTTATAGGAAGAGTTAATTTGAATGAATTCTTCTCTCTGAAGTTTCCCCTCTATGAAAGGGAGAGAGGAGAGAGGTGGAATCACTAGCGAGGTGTAACATAGCTTGTTGAGGAAGAGAAGGGATGTGATGGTGAACCACACGACTAGGGCGCTAAGTTAGAAACAAAATGAAAATAAACGTACTAAAAGAATATAAAAATTCCAAGAGTTCTATCTTTTAATTTTACTAACTAAAACGAAAACCAACGAAGGCATCACCAAAAGGATTACAAAATTATAGGTTTGTAACCAAGTAATGAAGTTAAAACGTGTGGACGTTGCATCGTCATGGTATACATACAGAATAAGAGAATGGATGATGCAGACAGGAAGGAGATCACAAATTTTCACGACGAGCTCCTGTTCCATAATGAAGGCAGCTTGCGAAGTTAAGCCATGATTCTTGAAGGCAGCTTGCGAAGCAGAAACGAGATTATCGAAGGCAGCTTGCGAAGCAGAGCCAAGATTGTTGAAGGTAGTTTGCGAAACAGAAACAAGATTCTTGAAGGCAGCTTGTAAAGCAAACTAAAGATTCGTGAAGGAAGCTTACGAAGCAGAGCAAAGATCGTTGAAGGCAGCTTGTGAAGCAGAGCAAAGATTCTTAGGGGCAGCTTGCGAAGCAGTGCCATTATTCTTAAAGGCAGCTTGCAAAGCAGAGCAAATATTCGTGAAGCCAGCTTGCGAAGCTGAGCCAATATTCTTAAAGGCACCTTGCGAAGCAGAGCTAAGGTTTTAAAGCCAGCTTGTGAAGCAGAGCTAATATTCTTAAAGGCAGCTTGCGAAGCAGACAAAATATTCGTGAAGCCAGCTTGCGAAGCAGAGACAAAATTCTTGAAGCCAGCTAGCGAAGCAGAGCCAATATTATTAAAGGCAGCTTGCGAAGCAGAGCCAATATTATTAAAGACAGCTTGCGAAGCAGAGCGAAAATTCTTGAAGCCAGCTTGCGAAGTAGAGCCTATATTCTTAAAGGCAGCTTGCGAAGTAGAGCCAATATTCTTAAAGGCAGCTTGCGAAGCAGAACAAATATTCGTGAAGCCAGCTTGCGAAGCAGAGAAAATATTCGTGAAGCCAGCTTGCGAAGCAGATAAAATTTTAGTGAAGCCAGCTTGCGAAGCAGAACAAATTTTCGTGAAGCCAGCTTGCGAAGCAGAGAAAATATTCGTGAAGCCAGCTTGCGAAGCAGATAAAATTTTAGTGAAGCCAGCTTGCGAAGCAGAGGAAATTTTAGTGAAGCCAGCTTGCGAAGCAGAGAAAATTTTCGTGAAGCCAACTTGCGAAGCAGAGAAAATTTTAGTGAAGCCAGCTTGCAAAGCAGAGCCAAAGTTCTTGAAGCCAGTTTTTGCAGCAGAGCCAATATTCTTAAAGGCAGCTTGCAAAGCAGAGCAAATATTCGTGAAGCCAGCTTGCGAAGCAGAGAAAATACTCTTATAGGCAGATTGCAAGGGAGAGCAAATATTCGTGAAGCCAGCTTATGAAGCAGAGCCAATATTCTTAAAGGCAGCTTGCGAAGCAGAGCAAATATTCGTGAAGCCAGCTTGTGAAGCAGACCAAGTATTCTTAAAGGCAGCTTGCGAAACAGAACAAATATTCGTGAAGCCAGCTTGCGAAGCAGAGACGAAATTCTTGAAAGCAGCTTGCGAAGCAGAGCAAATATTCGTGAAGCCAGCTTGTGAAGCAGAGCCAATATTCATAAAGGCAGCTTGCGAAGCAGTGCAAATATTCTTGAAGCTAGCTTGCGAAGCAGACCAAGTATTCTTTAAAGCATCTTGCGGAGCAGAGCAAATATTCGTAAAGCCTGCTTGTGAAGCAGATCAAGTACTTTTTTTAAGGGCAGCCTGCGTAGCAGAGACAAAATTCTTGAAGGTAGCTTGCGAAGCAGAGCCAAGGTTTTAAAGCCAGCTTGTGAAGCAGAGCTAATATTCTTAAAGGCAGCTTGCAAAGCAGAGCAAATATTCGTGAAGCCAGCTTGCGAAGCAGAGAAAATACTTTTATAGGCAGATTGCATGGAGAGCAAATATTCGTGAATCCAGCTTATGAAGCAGAGCCAATATTCTTAAAGGCAGCTTGCGAAGCAGAACAAATATTCGTGAAGCCAGCTTGCAAAGCAGAGACGAAATTCTTGAAAGCAGCTTGCGAAGCAGAGCAAATATTCGTGAAGCCAGCTTGTGAAGCAGAGCCAATATTCTTAAAGGCAGCTTGCGAAGCAGTGCAAATATTCTTGAAGCTAGCTTGCGAAGCAGACCAAGTATTCTTTAAGGCATCTTGCGGAGCAGAGCAAATATTCGTAAAGCCTGCTTGTGAAGCAGATCAAGTACTTTTTTTAAGGGCAGCCTGCGTAGCAGAGACAAAATTCTTGAAGGTAGCTTGCAAAGCAGAGCCAAGGTTTGTGAAAAGGAGGTGACAGATAAGATTCTAGAAAATTTGCAAACCTTTTCGGAAAAAGTAACGAATTTGGTTTGGAAATAGCCCGATATAATAAGTTGAATAGTGGAAAATAAGAGTAAAAAATAATGAACACGTCAAAGGGAATAGCGAGGCCCTTAATGAAGAACGTGCATTTCGATGTTCGTTGTTGAAAAAATGAAACAAAAAAATCTCTTTAGAAACTAGTCTTTCATCCCTGACGATTCCCTCGATAATTGGGATCCGACCTAACGGAATGGCGCTGTTTAGTTAGTTAACAAGATCCCTCGTCCCTTTTTCCTCGCAGATTAAGCCCACCAACCGGGTAATGAGATTCACATAAAAATCAGTATGGCAATCGTTAGACATCCTAGGGAACCTGAGGGCGGTCTTCCCTGTGAGGGAGGAGCAGAAATATCGGTGGCAGTGTCTTTTTCCACCAACCAGCGAGCATTGGACTCTTGGTGGCACAAGGGAGGGTCCCGTGTTCAGCCTTTGGGGAATATAGATATGAAAACCTCTTCGCTAAGTTACGGAGGAAGAGTGATGTTTTGTGTGTGTGAAGAGGTTTGGGAGGAAGAGACAATTGTCTTGTGTTTAGCTTTGTGTGCTGGTTTTATAACCATCTCAAACTACCTGAACACCACCACGTGTTTCTTCAAAATTAGCAGAATAATGACGATTAGCCCCGTCGGCAAGTTCCTCGGATTATTCCTTTACCAAATTATAATTACGTGTGAAAATTCCAGGAAATAAAGTCCTAACTTAAGATACCTCGTTGGCACCAATTATCGAGTCCACTATAGTATAATTCGTAACTTATATTTTCTATGTGAGTTTGAAGTGATTTTTATTCATTCTAACAGTAGATTTATCTACTGGCAACGTGCAATTGCAAACCCTACCATTCTTCGCTATTTCTTGATAAACAATGCACTTCCCTTCTCACTCCTTACCCTCACACCCCCACCCCCTCCTTTATCTAATCGTCTTAAGTTCTGTTATGCGATGCTGTTATTTATATTGCTTCCAAAGATCTTCAAGATAAGCACAAAATCAGGAGATTAAAGATCATTTTCAGATTTTTTTTTCTACGCTTCGATTTCCAATAAAACAGTTGTGAGCCTCTTTACAAGTTAATGAGATTTTTTTTAGGGATAATACCTACACCTACAGGAACACATACACACACACACACACACATATATATATATATATATATATATATATATATATATATATATATATATATATGGTAGCGAAGTTTCGGGTTGGAAGCCATTCTTAACATGGTAATTATTTGGTATTTTTCGGATTATAAATTTAATATAGCGGGCATTAAGAGTGAAACATTTAAATGAATGAATATATTTAATTTGTCATCTGAAATATACCGAATAATTACAATGTTAAAACCCGGGCCAAACCATATGCACGTTTATATTTAATTTTATCTCCTTGGAAATGTGTTCCAACACGAAACGTCGATAATTGGTAACAAAGAAATAAACTTACCGATATAAATCATTTTTCCCAAGATGAATCCAACAAACCGCAAGAAACAGAAAACGGGAAAGTTTTCTTAGGAAATATTATTTCCTAATTCGCAAAAATTCCGTACAGGGGTAGGATTCGAAACGTGCACACTGAAGCAGTGAGCATCCGCTTTGATCTCAATTAAATCGTCTTTTAGGACTCTTGGCTACGCAAAAGACCAAAAAATCTTCCGTGAATTTTTGCGAATTAGGAAATAATATTTCCGATGAAATATTTTCCCGTTTTATGTTTCTTGCGGTTTGATATATATATATATATATATATATATATATATATATATATATATATATATATATATATATATATATATATATATATATATTCAGCAGAATGCCGACGCCAAAGAGACTACTTGAATTCAGTCTTCCATTATTATATTTTCAACGTTTCTAGCTAAAGGTTATCTTCGGGAATTTTTCCAAAATAAGAAGTTCAAAATGTTGACAAACACAAGAATAAATTTAAGGTAAACTTATGCCAGTCTTAGACAAGACACAATATATATCAATTGAAGGCACATAACACCCATATTTAAAATGAAATTATGGCAAATCTTTGGTATATAAATGGAGATTAACTAAAATGCAAATGAATTTCACGTCTCAAAACACCTTCAGACCATTTCTTTATACTTTACACTGAGTGAATTAAGCAAGCGTATTGGTGTTAGTATGCGATTAAATGTGGAGTAGAAACATTTTCAGAATTCAGCCTTGGGCTTGCAAATTTTATGTAAAGTGATTCGGACAAACAAGGACAAATTTGGGCACCGGTTTGAATATACTAGTTTTCAATCTTCAATTTTCCCGTTATTTTTTGGAGGTATTTTTTTCTGATGGCCGAATGTTCTCCTCGTTTGTTAATGTTTGTGGCTCTGAAATTAATTTTCATATGGGAGCAAATTCTAGCCTCAAACATGCGCTAAGTGCTGACAACGTATTTGACAAGAAGCCACTTTGTGCATCTATATGAAAAACAACACCGCTAACGTAATCCCTTAAGTTTGGGGTGTCTTGTGGAGAACAGGCTTCCAAAGGTTCTCTTGTTGACAAAAAATAACTGAAAGTTGACGTGGAAATAGTATTTCCTATATAACCTAATGAATTTTAATCGGTACGACTTGTACAGAATACCCATTTCTGGGAAAATTACTCGTACATACATATGTACCGCACAACTTCGACTACAGACAAATCGGGAAGTTTGGGGCTGTCGAAGTTGTTTAAAATAATTTGAACTACTTTGTCAAAATAGAAAGATAGAAAACAATTATTAACGAAGTCAGATTTTATGAATCGGAATTCTTAATGCATAAGTTAAAAGGTAGAAATGAGAGTGTAGCTTCTCTGTAGGAGACTCTTTATAGAAGAAAGCTAGAAATTTATATAAGTGCTACAGAATAAATTTAAACCTAGCTCTGAAAATGTAGGTTTCATATATGTTATATATTACTCTTTTGCTTTCAAATTAGTAAATATAAGAGAGGCAGAGTTCCATTTTGTTCTTCTATTGTATGAATGATATTGTGATCTAGAGAATTCAAAAATTTAAAGAACTGTTGAGACTGTGCGGCATTTGAAAAAACCGATAGGATCATAAATGAAACACCTATATACTCGTATAATTGATCGACAGTCAGAAGGAGATTATATAAAGATGGTGTCATCAATTTAGGTCATGGAAAAGTCGACAAATAAGGGACCAAGGGGCGAACCCCTATTAATGCTATGAATATTTTGATGCATTATGTTGTCAGATATAAAAAAAAGGCTACATTTTAAAAAGCAACTCTATAAGGTGTTTAAAAATGCTTTTCAAAAGTTTTGAAATATCAGGGAGTAATGAATTGGCTAGAGCTAATTTGTTTTTATTACCAATACATTAATTAGTGAATAATGATTTTACATCAAAGCTTACAAAAAATTGTCCAGATGAAAATATACATTGTAAAAGTTTTTTCTTTAAATGTATCATAATTTGAAGGATGAAATATATAAGAATTAGAGCTCAAGCCCATTTTATTAATAAATACAGTCAAATGATGTGCGCAAGTAATATCGACAATGATGTCCCTCGTTCTTCAGTACTGCTTCAATTCCTTTTGCTTTGCTGGAGACCAAATGGGTGATAATATCTTGACTGATCTTGTTCTATTTTTGTTCGATAATCACCCGCAACTTCTCACACTTGGATGGCTTCTGTTTATCAAACGCCAATTTTATTATCACCTACAAATTCTGGTTAATACCCAGCTCAAAGTCACAAAAGTTCGATGGTATTTTCAACCAAGAACTTTGTTATTGCTTTTCCTTTGTGACTCTGTTGGCTATCAGGCTGAAAAGTGCAGTTATTATCCCCAAATTAGTCTTGAATTGTTGACTTCATGATTTATGTTCTTGGGAAAAATTGTTAGTGCTTTAGTTCGCATAGATGAGAAGCAGCCTGAGACTTTGAAAATCTGCGGATGCCTCACCGGCATAGGACTCGTGAAAGCGCTCCTCTTTTTTCATCTTAACGAGGGATCTTCCAAAAGCTTCAAACAAGTGGAAGGGAACTTCACCAAAGAATATTGCTTTCCCCCACCAAGGTTCTTCTTGGTGAGATGAAGCTTCTTCGCAGCTCTTCTCGGCTTGAGACCTTTGTCGCAAAGTCTCTGCTTCAGTGTGCGCGTGGCAACGTTCAGATTTGCTTATTTCCAAACTTGAGCAATCTTATCACTGAAAGCAATCCTATCCTTGACCTGTGACCTAAGAAAGAAGCGATCTTGTAGTTCAAGTGGAGATCTTGGGCGTCCATAAGAATTCTTTACAGGAGTGTAACAGTATTTTTATTTAAAGTCATTATGATCTCAAAGATGCTCCGCTCCTTAATCCAATACCCTTAGCAACTATGTCCTTGGATTCCAAGCCACTTTGGTGCAGAGCAACAATGGTTACACATTTTTCTTTTAAAATAACTATTTAAGGAAATTTAAAAAATCAGTCATTTATTTTACTATAAAATATTACAAAATATGTAGATTCTAATTATACTATCATCCATTTAACCCATATTTGTCAGCATTTTACTCTTTTGATGGAATAGCAAAGCTCCAGTGACTGAAACTCACCTACAGGAACAGGACAAGAGCGCGATTTTGTATTCAGAGAATGAATGCACTGTTTTTCTTCTTATTTTTTTTAATAAACCTGCAATAATTTCAATATTAGAATAAGTATTCCTATTACGTATATTTAAAAAGAAATATGTGTCAAAACCTTTGGCCATGACAAGGTGGTGAATATGAGGATAAAATTGGTGAGGTGTATTTATCTTTAGACAAACAAAGTTTGGCATGGCCAGAGGAAATTGTTTATTTATATATATATATATATATATATATATATATATATATATATATATATATATATATATTTGGGGGGCAAAAACAGTCTTCCTCAAAGCCCTCGGAAGGAGCTCTTCTCACATACATGAGAAGATAACACTTAAAATAAGTGTTCACGTGTATGTGAGAAGAGTACCTTCCGAGGGCTTTGAGGAAGACTGTGTTTGCCAAAAATAGCCTTTTAACCACATAATTAATGGCGTTACTGCAATAATCTTTCTTCATATATATATATATATATATATATATATATATATATATATATATATATATATAATATATATAAGAGAGAGAAATCAAATGCAAGTTCTACGGGTGCCAAAAACTTCCACAGGGCTTTCGCCATATTTAATTTGCCTTTCAAAAAACCTTTCTGCAGACAAAAAAAGATGCAGAAACCTTTTAGTGCAGATTATATAACCATAGTACAATAGAAGAGAGAAATTTGATGTAAATGAGCGCATGAGACAAGAAGCAGGATTCTTTTTAAATGCAAAAGAAAAGTACATTGGAAGACAAAGATCAAGCAAAGAGAGGCATAATGAAAGTAATATATAATTGAGAATATATATATATATATATATATATATATATATATATATATATATATATTTATATATATATATATATATATATATACATAATAAACTCACCAAGTAGCATGTTTTATTCCTTGATAATGAACTGAACAAGTTCGAAAGTACTTGGAATCCGCCTTTCATTTTCCTGTGGTATTTTTTACATATATATATATATATATATATATATATATATATATATATATATATATATATATATATATATATATATATATATATATATATAACACTGTCACTTTTATACAACACTCATGTGTGTACGCACACAAGTAAACCATCAATTTATGATTGTTATGTAGGACTTGAATGCAAATATTAGAGAAGAACGACGCGTCTTCATTGGACGGAAATTCACAGCAATCGCAGGAAACGAACGTAGAAACTGATTGGTGCATTTATTAAAATTCCAAAAGATACTAAGCAGAAGCGGGACATGGATGGAATTAAATGAAATCAAATATGACATTGATTATATACATTTGAACAGGAAAAGATTCATATAAGCCATATCGGATATCAATTCTTCCCTTACAGGTTGCTATCCTAAATTATTCAGGATCAAATTAAAAATAGACCTAAAACAAGAGTGAGACAAACTTTGTCGAAAGAACAAACCCATTGAGTTTGGACGCGACATCTTGCGACAACACTTCCCGAGGTAACTCATAGTAGATATCTTCTGCAGAGGCTATTCATCAATTATTGCATGAATACAAATACCTCACTATATGACATTCTAGAATATTAAAAAGTCTTCGCTTCACTAAACACTGATTCAGCTCTAAGAACAGTACAGAATAAGGAATTAACAAAACTTACTTTGAATATTGTCCTTCGTACAAAATTATACATCATCATCATTTTCCCTGCACTCGTTCTGTAAAGAGTAGAAATAAAAATAAATGAGAAGAGGAGACCCCCAACTCTCCAAAACTATTTCGAGTAGTGCTAGCGATATTGTATTATTGCTTTCAGATGACCCCATATTGCATTCAATTATATCCGAATACTTCCAAGCCAATCTCAGTCCTGGTGAGAATTAACTTCTCAAAGACTAAATAATTAACCATAATTATGTGGAAGTCAGATCAATTTGGTCTAAATAGAATTTAAAAGGTTTCCAGTACATACTTACTCATAACACTATATTTTAGGTATATTTGAAGCTTTTATCCAAGTTCTTTCTAAGATTTTCCTTACAGTTCGAAAACCATCCGGCAGGGTCGGTTTTTCCTATATTTAAAGCATTTATCCAAGTTATTTCTAAGATTTTCTTTACAGTTCGAAAACCATCCGGCAGGGTCGCTTTTTCCTATATTTGAAGCTTTTATTCAAGTTATTTCTAAGATTTTCTTTACAGTTCGAAAACCATCCAGCAGGCCCGGTTTTTCCTATATTTAAAGCATTTATCCAAGTTCTTTCTAAGATTTTCCTTACAGTTCGAAAACCATCCGGCAGGGTCGCTTTTTCCTATATTTGAAGCTTTTATTCAAGTTATTTCTAAGATTTTCTTTACAGTTTGAAAACCATCCAGCAGGCCCGGTTTTTCCTATATTTGAAGCTTTTATCCAAGTTCTTTCTAAGATTTTCTTTATGGTTCGAAAACCATCCGGCAAGGCCGGTTTTTCCTATATTTAAAGCATTTATCCAAGTTCTTTCTAAGATTTTCTTTATGGTTCGAAAACCATCTAGCAGGGCTGATTTTTCCTATATTTGAAGCTTTTATCCAAGTTATTTCTAAGATTTTCTTTACAGTTCGAAAACCATCCAGCAGGCCCGGTTTTTCCTATATTTAAAGCATTTATCCAAGTTCTTTCTAAGATTTTCTTTATGGTTCGAAAACCATCTAGCAGGGCTGGTTTTTCCTATATTTGAAGCTTTTATCCAAGTTATTTCTAAGATTTTCTTTACAGTTCGAAAACCATCCAGCAGGGCTGGTTTTTCCGATATTTGAAGCTTTTATCCAAGTTCTTTCTAAGATTTTCTTTATAGTTCGAAAACCATCCAGCAGGGCTGGTTTTTCCTATATTTCAAGCTTTTATCCAAGTTATTTCAAAAATGAATTTTCTGAACTTCACCATTTGTAATTCTTTGGGTTTTAAATAATTCACAAAATTTCGATACTTATATTTATTTCTGAACTTCACCATTTTGTTTTTTGATATTATAAAAGAATTATTAGAAATAACTTTGATAAAAAACATAAGTCATTTGTCCACTAAGGAAAGAAAAACATTTAATAATTTTTCACCCATCTTCAAGAATCCCGTTATGCAATTATATAATTAGTGAAAAGCAACTATAGATGGGAAAAAAAGAGCTCTGACGAAGGTTTTTCCGTATATCAAAAGAAATCCGATAAAAGTTTTTTATTGCCTGTAGGCCTAGTAAATAAGCATGGATTTGAAAAAAACTTAGACCAAGAATAAATTATTAAGTGAAATGTACTAAAAGCCTTTTAATTTTTTTTAGACCAATACCCCGTTGCAAGAGCCAGATAGGCCATAAGCCACAAGCTGAAAGTCTGCCTACGAAGCGCAAGCTCCTCCTGTCACTTAATAATTTACTCTTGGTCATTTTTTTTCAGATGGATGCTCATTTTCTAGGCCTAAATGCAAGACAAATAATTTTAATGGAATTCTTTTCAAATACGGAATAAACAAGCCACGGGGCGTTTTTATCCCATCGAAATTTGCTATATTAATTTACTTTGGGTGTACTGGATTTTAGGGGTCTATAGTTATTTCTTCGGGCTAAAGATTAAAATTGAAAATCTATTTTAGAAAGAACTTCAATAAAACCTTCGAAAATACGAAAAAAAAAACACAAAAAAACAGCCATGCCTTAATTTTCTTAAACTTTCTAAAAAAAATAAATTCTGAACTTCACCATTTGCAATTCTTTTGTTTAAAAAAAAATCCCAAACGTTCGATAATCACATTTATTTTCAAAAGTTTCATTTTCTTTACAAATTTGAATAATTAAAATAACAAACATGGTCATTCTCAAACTTAAAAAAATATCTGATGAAATATGCCGTAATTTTCCCAAGTTAAAAATAGAGTGTTATAGATTTGCTGATAATGTAAAGCTATTTCATTTTACATTTGAAAACTCGCTGCTGAGTTAAAATATTTTTTGTTAATTCTTTACATCTCTGATAATTTAAAAAAAATTCAATTCAAGAATGTAAAAATACTTCCTTTACGGTATTCAGTTTTTCATTCAAATTTAAACACAATCGGTTCAGGGATATGTCCGACAATCCATGACATGTTTCCACCCCTTTGAGGTGAAGGGGGCAGTCAATGTAAGAGGAACCTAACATAGACTCCAACATTCTCCATACATTCTCCATATGTACCGCTGTGCCAAATTTCAGCTCAACCGGTCCAGATATGTGGCTGCCTATAGCGAACAAATAAATAAACTGCCTCTTATATATGCGCATATATTTAGATAGGAGGGTTTTATGCGGCGCTCTTCGAGGTCATGATCCTCCGCAAAGCGCCTTCATATAAACTAAGGAAAAACTTGAAAGAAGAAGATAGCCTTCAAGACACGTTTGAAGGAATTAGGGGCGGGGGAGGTGAACCTGTCGCAGCAGGTAGATCATTCTACCTTCTCGAGGAAAATTTAAACTATGATCACCCATACATCACAGACGACTACGGGGAACAATTAATAAGAGACGGAACCATAGCTTTTGGTTCTCAGAGGGTGGGATATGATCAGTGAGGAAGGCAGGTAGGAGTGAAATGCGGCATTTAAGGTCTTGTGTGTAAGAAGAAGACCTCGGAGGTGATTCTGTATCCAATGGGCACCCATGGTGAAGTTCACGAAGCAGGGAAGTTGCGCGAGAGAAATCTTCCCGACGGAACCCCCACAGACTGCAAAGTTTTGAAAGAGCGGGGAGTTCGTAGTGTGGAGTCCTGAGAACCTGCGAAAAGGGACTTGCAGGAATCAAGGCGGGAGGTGGCGAAAGTATGAATGGCAATTTCGAAACTATTGTGGCCAAAAGTGAGAGTGGATGTGGCTGGGAGTGCGGACAAAGCAAAGAGATGATTTACCGATGTTAGCACCATTAATTTTGAGAGATAACTGACCATTAAATTAAGCCACAGTTTTGCACATCCGTGGGAGTGCAGACCAGTAATTTTTCTGTCTTATCGTAAGTGGGGAGTAGGTCTCTAAGAGTCTCAGTAAACTAGGCTGGGAAAAATGAGATAGATTTGCCTGTCATCAGCGTAGGAGTGAAATGATGGATCAAAACTACGCATAAGAATACCAAGGGGAAGAAGATCGATGCGAAACAGAAGCAAAGCGAGAAATTTCCCTTGCGATCACCAAAACGCACCTCTGCCGGTCAACATATGTGATTTCCAATATAAATAGATTCAATACGCGATGAAAGATACGAGTGTAACCTTGTTTTTATTTGTAAACTTTGATAAATAAGAACCTATAAGGAAGTAGGAGAAAGAATAAACCAAGTTCAACAGCATTATGTCTTCTGGTGATTGTTACTGCAGGAGAGAGAATATTTTCTTCCAGTCACTAACTGACTGAATTCGGATTAAATGACTTTTCTTCATCACAAAGAATATAAACACTATTTCGTGAGGCTTTTTAAACTTTTCAAGCCATCCATTGCTGGACTTGAGACCTAAAGTGCTTGATTTATTTGCCATTTTTTTGCTTTGTTCAGAAATATGAGACCACTGATAGGAAAACCTCGAGCAGTTGCAGCATTAAATCATATCATTGATGGATGTTTTAAGTTATCTTCTTGAGGACGCACATATGTTTGCACTGGGAAATTAATTGATCTGAGAAACTGCTTTCATTTTATGAACCTGAACATAGAGGAATGGTTCGCCTTCCGGGCCCCAATATGTATGTACCCCCGCATACACACGAGAGGATTTCGTGCCATCCTCCCAGCAATGCCTGTAGAAAGATCGGCGGCTATATTACAATATCTTACATACATTGTCACTTCATCGTCTTCACCCTCTATTTTTACAGACTTCTTCTTACCACATTTCTGCCTGAGATGCATCGTTTATTTTCGATTTAAATGAAAAAGAAGCTTTAAAATATTTTTTAAACGAGTACTAAGCGACATATTTGCCGGAATACGATTTTCTTGGGCAATTTGGAAATGAGACTTTTAACCACGCTCTATTTCAAGCTGTGCTTCAGACTTTTGCTTGCTATTTTTAGGGTTGCGTTGACGTATCTGGAAATGGGCAATTTCGGTGGCAGATAAAAGGCATGACTTTAAGAGACGCTAATGTAAATACGAATATGTGTACTCTATAGCTTTAGCCTTTTTTTACAGGGTGGAAACACAAAGTTTAGATTGAAATTTATTCAATTATTATCTGAACATATATTAATAATAAAGAATACTTACACTAAAATGAAATAAAAAATGTATATGCTACAAGATGATGTAACTACTATTCAATTGGATCGCCTTTTGCGTCGATGGTAGGACGAAATCTTGGTATGACCTGAGTAAGTGGCACGCAGAGGTTCAACTGATATTTCCTCCAACCATTTTTTCATTTTTCACTTCAGAACTTCGACACTTTGATGAGATCTGTTACTGGCTTTGTGTTCGAACATCGATCACATTCCAAATTTCATGGGGTTCAAATATAATGAAATGGGAGACCAAAATTCGTGTGAACAAAATCCCTTGAAACTTGCCTGCAACCAGTCTTGAACTTTTTTTTTTTCCTGTGTGAGGTTACTCCTATTATTAAATGGTTATACCGACATTTCCGATGATGGCATCCACTCAGAGGATGACACTCTCCTTCAACATCTACAAATAAACATGATTGATTTTTAACTTTAATGAAGATGATAGGTGTTTTTTTGCCCGTTGATGTTACGCCCACCCATGCCATCACCGAAACTGGCTTTTATCTCCTGAAAGATGTCCGCTGTTCAACCAGAATCTAATCTTGTCCCCAAAATCGATCATTCTGTGTATCGTGGATGGCCTTGACAGTGAACAACTTCTCATCCATCCACAGAACTGGAGGTTACGAGTCATGAAAGAACCGTTTGAGGGGCAGCTATGCTCTTTCAACTCTATTCTTTCTGGTGAGGTTTGAAAGAGATGTCTTTTAGTTCTATATTGAATGGACGAAGTTTCCATTCATCTTCCAGCAATTTTTGCCTTGTTACTTAGCTCACTTTGGCATCCAAAACAAGTTGTCTGGCCCTCCTCCTTGAATTTCGCTTGATCTTGTTCATCTTGTTCTTGATGAAAGTTTGGATCCTCACTGATCGGAGCAAGGTGGTCCTCACTCTTGGAAGACAATTGCCTGTCTTTTTAAGCCGTTTGGTAGCTTCCAAACTTCTAGGTCTGCTCACAATGGGGTTCAGCATTTTTAGTCGCAAGCGAATCTACATTATTATTATTATTATTAAAGTTCCAAGCCACAACCCCAACTGGAAGAGCAAATAGCTATAAGCCCAAGGGCCCCAGCGGGGAAAGAAACCTGGTATGGAAAAAACGAAACAAAGATTAAGAAAAACATAATAAATAAATAGAAAATCAAAAAAAAAAAATTAAATGCTATAATGTTAAAAATATTATAATATTATATATGTGTGGATAATGAATAAAATATTAAAGTTATAAGTTTCTGTTAATTAAAAATGTATTAGCACCCACTTTAAATTTCTGAAGTTCCAAGGACTCAACAACAACACTAGGAAGTTCATTCCACAGTTTAGTTGTGTTAGGAATGAAACTTCTTGAAAACTGTGTTGTGTTGAATCTCATAGGCGTAAAGGCCCTACTATTGGCATTTAGTACACCTCTGGTAACTCGTTGAGGGGCATATAAATTGGGCAGATCGTGATGCAGTGGATGATCTGCATTGTTAAAAATTTTATATAAGATGCATAAGGAGCTTATTGCTCGCCTGTGCCACAGATCAACTTAGAGGTCAGGAATTAAAAATTTTATTGCTCTCAAATTTTTATCTAATAAATTAAGATAAGAGTTGGCTGCCGAACTCCAAACAGGGGCGCAATATTCAAAACACGGAAGAATAAAAGCATTAAAACAATTTTTAAGAACAGTCTGCTCTCCAAATACTTTGTAAGATTTCCTCAAAATGCCAATTTTTTGAGCAATAGAGGAGGAAATAGATCGAATGTGATTCTCAAAAGTAAACCTAGAGTCAAGCATAACTCCAAGCAACTTAAAAGAATCACATATGGAGATGGGAATGTTATTTATTAAAAGATCTGGATGGGGAGGATCTAGTGTTCTGGATCTGCTAACAATCATACTCTGGGTTTTCTTTGCATTTAACTTCATGCCCCATGAAGTGCACCAAACATTTATCTTAGCCAGATCTCTATTTAAAGACTCTGCAACCGATGCTCTCAACTCAGGAGATGGGACTGGGGCTATTAGAGTAGCATCATCAGCATAGGCTATAAGTCTATTTTCCAGTCCAAACCACATATCATGGGTATATAATATAAACAGTAGAGGACCAAGAACACTGCCCTGTGGTACACCAGATAGCACCTCTCTCTCATCACTAAAATTATTGTCAACATAAACCTTTTGATGTCGATTTGTTAAAAATTGTTCAATAATATTTAAAAATACACCACCTACTCCCAACTGCTTCAACTTAAATATCTCACTATATCGGTCGGTGTGTCCCCGTTTTGTTTTGTTTTTGTTTTTGTAATAACATCATAACTATTCAGCCGATTCTAACGAAATATGAAAACCTTAAGTTGTTTTACATTCTCTTCCGAATGCCATAATTCTCAAATTCCTCCCAAGGATAACCGGGGAATTATTTTGTTTTGGCAATAACATCATAACTGTTAGGCCGATTATCTGCTAGACTAGACTAGCCTAGAATATGCTATACTCTGCTAAGCAAGCATAGAATAGGCTATACTAGGCTAGGCTAGACTATTCTAAGATACAATGTACAAGGGTAAGATATACTATGCTAATTTAGGCTATAAAATTATATGCTAGGATAGCATATAGTATGTTAGGCTAGACAATACTAAGCTATGCTTGACTCTGGTATAATAGGATAGTATAGGCTATAATTGTCTAGGATAGTTAATGCTAGGTTAGGTTATACTATGCTAGGCTAGGCTAAGATATGCTAAGCTATACTAGGCTAGACTGGGCTATACTATGCTAAGCTATACTAGGCTAGGCAGGGCTAGACTATGCTATGCTAGGGTAGGCTAAAGTATAAGAGGCTAGGGAAGGCTATGCTCTGCTATACTAGGCTATGTTAGGCTATGCTAGTTAATGCCATGTTAGGCTAGCTATCCAATTCTATAATAGGCTAAGCTATGTAAGATTATTCTAGTCTAGCGTATGGTATGCTATTCTAGTCTAGGATATACTAGGCTATGCTATAATATCATACGTTTGGCTATATTATGTTAGCCTATAGTATGCTAGGCTAGGCTATCGTATGCATGGATATATTGGCTAGGCTATAGTATCCTATTCTAGCTTGGCTATACTAGACTAGGCTACTCTAGGTGACGCTAGGCTACGCTCTGGCATGCAATGCTAAGCCATACCTGGTTAGGTTAGGCTAGGCTATAGTAAGCTAGGCTACCCTAAGCAATGCTGCGCCAGCAAGGCTATACTAGGCTAAGCTAGGCTATAATATAATATGCTATGTTAGACTAGGGTCTACTAAGCTAGGATCTCGATGATCCTCGGATTCTCTTCGAGATGGTTTTTCGATTATCCGATTTCGAGATGAGATTTATATTATTTAAAAAAAGAAATTACCTCAGTATCGAGTTTTCGAGTGAGATAGAAGACGCAGTTATACGGAAAGGTTTTTTTTATAAAAAATATATGATTCCTTAATTAGTAAAGGATTATATATTTTGGGGGAATAAAAAGTTTCCGTAAAACTACGTTTTCCTCCTTATATTATTTTCTATGGGATTTAGTAGGGGCTTAATGATTCACAACTAACTTTCGAATAATCCGAGAGTTCTAGATAACAGAGTACGAGTTAACGATATTTTAGTATACTCCAGCTCTTCTTGCGTGATGGCAAGGCTCTCGCGCAAGGCTCAATTTCATTCTCAGCCAAGCTTCACTGTTGATAAGTCCGCTCTCGCTCTCTCTTATCATGAGCACAACAAAATAATACAGAGCATTCCTAAATTAGGTTTTAATAGAGCTATAGAGTGGTTGAAAGTAAACTTGTGCAATTATAGATTAAGTGGATTAATTTTAAGGAAAATTTACGAAACAAAAGTTTTAATTAATTTCGTCAAAATCATAGGAAATTGGTCATATTAAAAATCCAAAAATGATTAACAAAAGAAATCAAGAAAAACATTAGACGCAGAGACCTTAAAAAATACTCAATATATAGCAAGTATGAATGCAATAAAGAAAAATATATCCAACTGATAAGAAAAGTTGAAGCGCTAATTAGAAGAGCCAAGTGCAATGAAGAAAGTGGAATGGCCTTAAACTGTAAATCTCCCCCTAATTCTTTGCCCTATTAAACAGTAAGAAACCGATCTTGAATTGTATAGAATCTATTAAAGGCAGAATGACATTTTAGACAATTTAAGATTATATTATAGCAAGTGCATTCATTCAATTAGTATTTTACAAAGATCTTGATCAAAGAAGGTGGTCATAAATTAATACAAAACATAGTAATAAATTCGTTTTTAATGGGGAAAGACCAAATCTGTGATGGTATGGATCGAAAGGTCTTAGGGTACAATCCTAGTCTATGAAACTACGCTTCAGATCGAAATTGAGTGAAAAATTCAGCTAATATTATAAGGCCGACTATAATAGGGATATATATATATATATATATATATATATATATATATATATATATATGTATATATATATATATATATATTATATATACTCGTATATATTGTTTTTGTTGTTTTTTTTCTTATATAAAACTGTCAACAACTCTGAAAAAAGACTTTTGTAAATAAACTTTTCAGTTAAGTTGTATCTCAATTTTTATCATATACATTGGGTCAAATAAGTATTCGTAACGCTCTAGAATAGGTGTATTTGAAGAAATATTCTACAAATGGGAATATCAAAAGGCCACAAATCTTAGAACAAATAAAGTCTGCACTAATTTGCAACGGAAAATACCATAAACTCAATGAACTAACGGTAAACTTTCAAATAGGAACAACAACTTTGCAAAAGTGGTATAAATAAGTATTCGTAACGACACATGAAACCTATCCTTAGTATTTAGTAGCCTGTCCTTCGCTGGCCAAAACAGCTTCGAAACGCATCCTGTATGACGAAACTAGATTCTTTCATAACTTATTCGGGATATTCCCCCATTCTTCCATACAGATATCCTCCAGCTCTCCAATATTTGAAGGCTGCCTCTCACCGAATTTAATCTTCAACTCTTTCCAAAGTTTTTCTATTGGATTCGAGTCGGGAGACTGGTTAGGCTACTCGAGGACAATGACACCGTGCCTGTTGAGCCAATCAGACGTTTGCCGTGATGTGTGTTTAGGTCGTTGTCGTGTTGAAAGACCCAACGTCTTCCCATGCTGAGTTTTCTGGCGGAGTTGTAAAGATGGTTTTCTAAAATCTCTCACTAGCTCTGGGAATTCATCGTTTCTTTTATGATGTAAAGATCTCCTGTGCCGGAAGATGAAAAGCAACCTTAAATCATGATGCTGCCTCCACCAAACTTCACCGTTGGTATGGTGTTCTCCGGCTTGTAGGCGGTGTTCGATTCTTGCCAAACCATATGATTGTAATTGTTGCCAAATAATTCAATTTTTGTCTCATCCGACCACAAAAAATTGTCGAAATAATTATCTTCTTTGTTTATCATTGCTGTAGCAAACTGCTTACTTTAGAAGAGGGGTCTTCCTCGCACGTCACCTGCCGTGTGACGTTGACCCCAACGGACGCCATTTCTAGTACTACCTCTTTCCTAGATATTCTGGGATCTTCTTGATTATTGACTGCACCGAACTTACAGGGACACTTAACTGCTTCGAAATCTTCCTGTATCCTTGACCTGCCTCATACTCCTTCACAATCTTATTTCGGAGTTGAAGAGAGTGTTCTTTTACCTTCGGCATACTGATGGTCTGGAGAGATGCCTACACGTCGCTTGTGCTTGTGGCGGAATGATCGCTTGCAGCACCGGCAGCAGATCGTAAGCTCTCTTACTAGTTCTAGAATAATCTAGAACCATTTCGAATCACAGAATTTGCGAGAAGCCTCTTATGAAATACAAATAGATTGATGTTACTTACATATATGTCACGAGTACTTATTTACACCTTACGAACTTATTGTTCCTATTTGAAATTTTAGCATTAGTTCATTAAGATTGCAAGGCCTCACGTGCTACTTTGTGAGTTATTCATTTCATATATATCTATATATATATATATATATATATATGTATATCATTAGTTTTTAAAATATTTTATAGGCAAACTTATTGGAGTTTAAATTTAAGCCTTTAGAGGGTGGTATAGGTGTTTGGTGATAGCTTTCAATTTTACTGTCCACTTTTCTCATACTTTATAGTGTAAATAGAGTATAAAGTGCAAATAAGGGAAATTGCAAGGCCTTTTAAAGTGCTTGCTTTCCTTGTAACACATTCAGAGATCGATCTATATCTTCCATCACTTTCTGAAAAAGCTCGCATGAGTATCTAATGCATGAGTCAATAAAGTATTCAAGTTGTAGTAGTTCTACTATCATTACCAGTGGCCCCCTACTGCGAGACATGAACCTGAATTTTGTTTGGTATTTAACACCATAAGAATGACTATTCATATAATAGTAAAATGTTATTTAGTGAAAACATACCTATCCTGTTTCACTGAATGCTTGTAATTCACTCCCTCGATATATGCGTCACCGTGGCTAACCCACGCTTTGTGACCCCAAAGATCTGGCCTAACTTCTCCACATCGCAGTCGTACTATATTCAATGTTAGCTGGGCTAGTGAAGCAGATTTGTCATCTTGCACAGACCCTTTGGCGACTTCCTAATGCCCCCGCTCGTGGGCAGTGCTGAGGGAAATGAGGAGGCTGAGGAAAGCCTAATGCAGTCCAGCACTGTTACCAAAACCACCATTCTGAATTAACCAGACCATACGGAGCTTTCCTGCTATCAGAGTTCTACTCAGTGCTACATACACCCAACTGCCTGATGATACCACGATAGCATTCGAGGGTAATGGTAGCAGTCTTGCAGCCTGGTACCAAGACCGGCATTCTGAATTGATTCAGTGTGGGTGGCGTTTCAGCCTGTTGCTTGAACCCAACTGTTACTTTATGCCTTTGCTCTTTGTAAGAATGTATTCTTAGGGGTGTTGTGACGTGCCCTACTTACTCCAGCAGAGCATTTATGATTGGAGGGGTTTGCATTCTTTGGCCTCTTAAATATTTTGGAAGGCCCCTGTTCTTTCTATTTATCCGTTCTTCTTCCAATTAGAAAGTGTTTTTGGTTATCCATTTCTTTTTTTTGTTGTTATATTGTTCACAGTGACTTGGAATCTGATGATCCAAGTGTAATGTGCCTGTAGGTGTATGAGTGTGAAAGAGAGATAAAAAAAAAATGTTGCCTTCTATATGTCCAGCCATTTTTATTCTAGAAAAAAAACGAAAACCAATAAGTGCATCTCCTCCAGGTCTTGAAAAGATATATGGCAAGGAAAAGTTGGGAGGTCATTGGAAGTGAAGGTGTGTGGAAGATCCGTAACCCAAGTATTCCGAAAAAGGTTATCGGGGGGGGGCGGGGACGATTCCCTTCCGTTGTTTCTCCCCATAGAACTGGTGCAATTACTTTACCTATGTGGTTCACTCAGAGTTCTTCTTCACTATTTCAATGTTAATGGACAGTAATGATAATGCAAATAGTAATTAATTGTCTCTGTTCTCGGCACCTCATACCAAAGAGCCGTTTTTAGCTAGTTACGTTCCTTGCGTGTCGACCCTTCAATGAATTATGTAAATCGCTCCGCTTCACAGATTCAAATGACTCACTTATGCAGCAGACCCTGTCTTTGAATCCTTTACTGAGTCCCTGTCCTTGTCGGGTGACGAATGGGGTTGTCATGGGAATGGGAGAAGTAGGGGAAGGGAAAGAGACTGTTCCCCTTTCGCCCAAACAAATGACAACAATACCCTAAAACATCACCCGGCCTTTGTTGAAAATCGGAGGCAAAAAAGTGGAAGTAGCGGCGATGGGTGGGGTTATGTGTGATAGGTTTGGTTCCCACGAAAAGAAAGGGATTAAAAAATAGTGTCTGGTTGCTGTTGTTCCGAATTCCATTTTGTCAGGTTCGATAGAGTGAGAGATTTGGCGCGCGCGCTTTCATGGCTTCCGGTTCGGGCTACGAGGGAAAGATTTCGCGCCTTTTTTTTCTCCATCGCGGTAATAATGCTGAGAAGCAATTTTTGGCGCGAAAGGGAGAGCAGAAATAAGAGAGGTAGGGAGAGGATAAAGAAAAAAAGAGGAGGAAAGAGTTATAGATAATGAAAAGGTGTGTGTGTGTGTGTGTGTGTGTGTCACAGAGAGGGAGAGAGATGATATTGAACCCCTGTTCCTCACTCTTGCACAATTTATTCATGAATTGAGTTTTATTAAAAGGCGGTCCAGGGCTCTGGATTAATTTCTGCTTCGCTTCCCGCCCGAAGCCCGCGTAAACGAACCATTTCATTGGACCGCCCTCACAATTAATATTCCTAATGAATATTCTCTCTCTCTCTCTCTCTCTCTCTCTCTCTCTCTCAAGTTCTCGAAACAGTGCATCGAGGCAGGGAAGAAAACCCAGAGGATGTTAGGCTACATAAAGCGCCAGTTTGGATACCGTAACAAGGAGGTAGTACTTTGTCTGTACAACTCCCTCGTTCGGCCGCACCTGGAGTATGTCGTACAATTTTGAAGTCCTTCGTTTCGAAAGGATATCGCAAGGTTGGAACGCGTACAAGCTAGGGCAACCAAACTGATTCCCTCTATCCGACATAAAAGTTATGAGGATAGACTAAGGGAATTAGATCTGTTCTCGCTGGAAACCCGTAGACTGCGTGGTCAGCTCATCGAAGTTTTCAAAATACTTTGAGGGTTCGACAATGTTGACTACCGGGATATTTTCACACTGAATGAGAACAGAACGCGCAATCACGGCTTCAAACTTGAACTGAAGCGTTACAACCGCAATCTGTGTGGAAGTTTTTCACCTACAGTATCTGCGGTAAGTGGAACGCACTTCCAGTGGAAGTTGTCAACAGTGAATCTGTTGACCAGTTCAAGTCAAGACTAGACAAAGTCTTGAAAAGTGGCCGTTTAGGGACGCAAAACAATTGAGCAACCATGTGCCTGTTCGATTGATAGTCCAAAGGTACCCTCTTTGAATGGACCGTAAAGTCTCCCAGGGTACTTACTTTCCTCGTTACTCCTTGTTACTCTCTCTCTCTCTCTCTCTCTCTCTCTCTCTCTATATATATATATATATATATATATATATATATATATATATATATATATATATATCTTCCCCTTCTCAAAATGTATACATATCGTTTTACTACTGTTTCTGTTATTACTACCAGTACAGCTAATAACAATAGTAATAATGCCCTCATTAATATTAATAGTTATTGTGCGATTGTACATAATATGCCTGATAAAAATGGAATAGTCCTGAACTATTAATACTTCCTCAAGAGGCGATTTTCAGCAGTCTTCGTTTAGCTGATATCGTAGATCTCGATGCTTGAAAAACAAAGTAGACTTTGAAAAGAGTATTTTGGTGCCCCACATCGCATTCGTTCAGTTCGATTGTAGGCATTCGAAATTATGAGAGGTATAGCAGGGAGTCGCATATATACCGGGTTTGCAAAAGTCATGTTACACTCGTTAGGACGCCCTCAACAAAGGACGCACTGATAGTTTTGATGCAGTTAGACACGTTTTTATTGTTTTAACGTATAAATATGGGTTTAAATTGTAATATTAATCAATGTGGCTTCCCTCAGCGGCGGGCAGCCGCATGGTCTTGGCCGTGTGGGCCGGGGCACCGTCCTGCTGCATACCGGGGGTATCTTCTCGCCATTTGAAGCCATACGACGGCGACCATCATCACGAAGGCTGGGCGCTTGGTCATGGTGACGTCGTGGACCTCGGAGACGTCCTGACCGAAGCTTTCCTGTGGCCGTTCTGTTTGTTGTTTATTTTTTCATCAGAAAAATGAGGAGTCGATTGCCATGACACTTCAAGTCCTTGAGAAGGCGACAAGCGCTCTCCCGGCGTCGTTGTTCTCGGATGGAGTCGGCGAGTAGAGGCCTTTCCCCGCATCTTGAGGTCTTTCCGCCCTCCTCCTTGACGGCCCTGGACACCGTGGCCACCGAGATGTTCTTCTTCGCGAGCGGAGTCATTTTGAGCTTCGGAGCACTTTCGAAGGCCTTTCTCTCAGCCAAATGGTTGACAACTTGATGACTGCCTGAATGAGATCGATCTTTGAGGTCTTTCTCGTTCTTGAGCCTGTCGACGACTCAGTGGAAGGTCATCCGGATGGCTGACGTTGAGCCGCTTGGCCTACGCACAGGAGAGTAGATACCGATTCTTTTCAATTCTATCTCAACACACCTTTACACAATGGAAAAGATCTTTTAGTGACACGTGCTAAAGAAGTAGAACTTTAAGTTTGTTTGAAGGAACTTTTTTTATCACACACGTAAACCTCTTGAAAGATAAAAAATACGAGTATAACAGAACTTTTGCAAAACCTGTTGGGCCGGGAATAATCTGGTTCTTCTCAGATGAAAAGAACTTTTGCCAGGGCCAATTGCACAACACCCAGAACATCAGATGGCTTGCCAATAATCTATGCAACGTTCCACGTATCATAAAGACCAAGTTCCCCCAAACTTCGTGGTCTGTGGGGGTGTCTCCAGTGAGGGTGATACCATGCCGCCCTACATCGTTAAACAGGGTATTGAGCTCAATTCAGACGGTTAAGTGAAGTTGGTGAAGATTGTCGTCAAACCCTGGCTGAAGAGTGTTGCTGCTGGAAGGCCATACTTCTGGAAAGAGTCAAAAGTGGTTGTCGGAGAATTTTTACAACTTCACCAGCAACAATTTCTGGCCTCCTAATTCTCCGGATTTTAATCCGATGGAGCGCAGTTTAGAAAGACACCAACCGCTCTTCATGCAACCCCAAGACAGAGCTGTTGGCCAAGATCAAGGAGCTGTTCGAAGATCTTGCCAGGAACAGAGTAAGGAATTCATTAGCCAGGTTCCGGAGCCGTCTTGAGGCCGTGGTGGAAGCTTAGGGTGGCTACTTTGAGTAAACCTTTGCCTCTCAGCCATAATCTAATTGATTTTTTTTTTAAATACATATATTTTTGGCTGATATATTGCGTGGGGATCTATTATAAAAACCGTCGAACATTGTCATTTAGTTTAGGAGTCTTCACTGTTGTCCCTTAGACATTAACTTCAGCTCCACCAAACCTTGACATACCTGCTTCGTAATGGGGTGTGGGTGAATTTTAACATCAAATACAGTGTAACGAATAATATTTTTTACTTTTTCACTGTTCTTATACTTACCCATGGTTGTGTGACCTGCTGACTGTGAGATGGGTATTCGCTTAAATATGTCTCATTTCTTGTTCCCGGCGTCTCAAAATTCAATACACATCTTCTTGTGTATTCACTATGTTCCTTGCCTCTGCCTATTCTTACGAGATGAGGCAAAGAAATAAAGGCTAATTAACGATCGTAGGGACAAAGACTTCTTCCGTACAGCGAATTTGATTTTGTAGATTATTCTAGAAAGTTTTGTAGAATCACGAAGTCTACTAAAATGTCCTCTAACGATTAAATTAGACGCAAACTATACGTTTGGATAATTTATTGTACTTATTTTTCTCTCTCTCTCTCTCTCTCTCTCTCTCTCTATATATATATATATATATATATATATATATATATATATATATATATATATATATATATATATATATATATATATATATATATATATATATATATATATATATATGAATGCAATGTCCCTCAGGAAAAATGAAAAGGTGCTTCCAAGTACTTTCGAACTTTTTTCAGTTCATTCTCAAGGATAACTACAAGAGAAAATAATATAATAAGGGTATATATAAGCTAGTAAAAGGTAAAGGACTGCCTCTAAGACAAGAAATCACCAATGAAGAAGTAGGAGAGGGATGGGTAAATTCACATTAAGATTTAGCTATAACAGATAGCAAGGTCAAACCGAGATGCAAGAACAGAGCCAAAAGGGTTAAAACGATTAACGGATAAAGCTAGAGTCTAAAGAGGGAGATTAGGAGAGACACGAGAAGTAAATTGAAACGAAGGGGAGAGAGACAAAGAGAGAGGAAGAGAAATAAAATGATGTTAATACAAAATCAATGCAATAATTAAATTGACACATCGGGTTCCCATAAAAATGAAAATTGAAAAAAAAATTAGGAACATAACTCAAAGTTAATTTCTTAAAGAATGAGTTTTTTCCCTAACAACATCAATTTTAAAAAGGCCAGGGGAAATGTTAAAGTTATTAAATTGGCTTATACATGAACATTCAACAAGGTTTCTTTTAATTGAGTCATTTGAACGAAAAATAAATTCTGCTCAATTCCAATTAATTAAGTGGTTATTTTCGCACATATACACAAAAAACGCACTATTATTTATAGCTCTCCTAACATTGTATTTATGCTGATTAATACGGACAGATAATTGCTTTCCTGTCTGTCCAAAATATTTACTTGGACAAACAGAACATTCGACCGAATAGACTCCCCCCAATATTATTACAATTATTGTGAAATAGAATGTTTTTTATAGTTGACTCGTATTTGAAAGCAACTGAAATGTTAAAGTTTCTTTAAAAGACGGGGAAGGTCAATAAACAAACAGAGAAGGGTAAAACCAAAATGTTTTTAACATTAAAAGGGATAGCAGGAGCTGTATTATAGAACGTCATTTTTGCACAGGAAAGACAGCTTAGAAGAAAGGGATAAGGGTAACATAGTTTATGGCCAGTTTCAAAGATAGTGGAAAATTCAGAATCCATATATTCAGGACTAACAACTCGTAAAGCCCGTAAAAACATAGAGGAAAAAACGGAACGTTTGACTTTGGGACTATGCGAAGAGTAAAAATTAATATAAGAGTTGGAATTAGTAGGTTTGCGATAGATGAAGTTTGTTAAAACCAGTCGGTGTTCTATGAATAAGAAGATCGAGAAAGGGAAGGGTTCTATTATTTCCAACTATAAAAAAACAATCTAGTTCACAATAATTGTAATAAATACAATGTTAGGAGAGTTGTAAATAATAATGCGTTTTTTGTGCAAATGTCCGAAAATAACCACTTAATTAATTGGAATTCAGCAAAATTTACTTTTCGCTCAAATGACTCAATTAACAGAAGCCTTGTTGAATGTTCATGTATAAGCCAATTTAATAACTTTAACATTTCCCCTGGCCTTTTTAAAATTGATGTTGTTAGGAAAAAACTCATTCTTTAAGAAATTAACTTTGAGTTATGTTCCTAATTTTTTTTTCAATTTTCATTTTTATGGGAACCCGATGTGTCAATTTAATTAATGCATTGATTTTGTATTAACATTATTTTATTTCTCTTCCTCTCTCATTGTCCCTCTCCCATGCGTTTCAATTTACTTCTCGTGTCTCTCCTAATCTTCCTCTTTAGACTCTAGCTTTATCCGTTAATCGTTTTAACCCTTTTGGCTCTGTTCTTGACTCTTCCTTGCCTCTTGGTTTGACCTCGCTACCTGAAATAGCTAACTCTTAATGTGAATTTATCCATTCCTCTCCTATTTCCTCATTGGTGATTTCTTGTCTTAGAGGCGGTCCTTTATCTTTTACTAGCTTATATATACCCTTATTATATTATTTTCTCTTGTAGTTACCCTTGAGAATGAACTGAAAAAAGTTCGAAAGTACTTGGAAGCACTTTTTCATTTTTCCTGCGGGACATTGCATTCATTGCGAATCTCACGTACTACTTTGTGAGTTATTAATTTCATATATATATATATATATATATATATATATATATATATATATATATATATATATATATATATATATATAAGTTTTCGGCGAAGGTAAGCTAACATAAAGGGGATCTATTGAAATATATATTTTTAGGTACATTAAACGGATTCCTTAAGTGTTGCCTACCAGATCGAGTAATGGGGATGTCCCTCTGGCCTGAAACAGAGTCAGTTATATATATATATATATATATATATATATATATATATATATATATATATATCTGTGTGTGTGTGCATGAAAGATAATGGTAAACCACAATATTTGAATCAAGATTTTATTTATAACTATCGGACTAGTTACGGCAAGTTCAAAATGCCATTATCAACTAATAATGAAGAAACTAGGCAAGCAACACAGTATATATAAGGTAAGCCACATTCTAAACAAAATAAAATGAAACAGGAAACAATCTGGAAAGCTGCTAATCTCCGAGACCCATTGCTTCCACGGGTTTATAAATACGATTGGCGACTTTATTCGATATATATTTATTAAAATTTTATTGACCTTCCGATAGATATAAATAAAAATCTCGATTCAAATATTGTGGTTTATCATTATCTTTCACACACATACACACACACACACAGATATATATATATATATATATATATATATATATATATATATATATATATATATATATATATATATATATATATATATATATATATATAGTACCGCCCAAAATGACTATTTCTATCACATCTTCTATAAATTTTGCCCGAGAAAATCCTAGGTTTCCAAATATGGCGTACGATATTCTACAGTTATAAACTACATATGGGTAAAAGTTATGTAAATTTGGATGAATAAAAAGATAATTTAATAGCAAATAAGAAATCTTTATAAGTCGTCTATGTTTTTTCAACTGGTTTGGACAATTTTGCACCGCTGAATCGAGATCAGGTCAGGTTTTGCGCTAAGCCGATTTAAAAAAAAAATAATTATCTTATATCTAAATTGATTATATCTTTGGGATATTTTGGGTTGACTTTTGTTTATATTACTCATCCAAAATAGGTTTTCAAGATAAAAAACATAGTTTTCTAACACAATTTATTAATTACATGTTACAAAAATTGATTAGTGTACATTGAAGAGTAGTCATTGATAAAGGTAAGTACATGTAAATTGGATACTAGGTCATCATTGTTTAGAATTCAGGGGATGAACTTCCGTTTCTTCGAACTCCTAAAATGCTTGCCGGTACAGATGCCTCTCTTCAGAGTCTAACAGTAATCAGCCGTCATGACCAGACCCCATCTCCCTGATACCTGTTCTCCATTTCTTTCATGTTCTGATGAAATTTCTTCTCCTGCTCGTCACTCATTGATCCCAGATTCTAAGGAACCCGATCCATATGTGAGAATTAGCAATGCATTTTGATGCTCATGTTGCATCAGAGGTTTCTGAAAGCAGTCAGCACATTGGTGACAAGTTATGTGTAGTTCCTGGCCTTCTTGTTGCCAAGAAAGTTCTTCACAACCAGACCAAAAGGTTTCCGCGCTTCCAATTCCGCTTCGCTCATTGAGTTTTCAGACTCTGGATTTCTGATGAGCTGACGGAGTCCAGAATTGTCTAAGATGTCAGCTTTCAACTTCTCTGTACTTAATCCTGGATAATTGTGGCACAACTGAGTGAAGCAGCCACCATCCTTGTCCATACCTTTGGTGAATTGTTTGATAAAGCCAAGCATGATGTAAAACGGTGTGGAAAGTATCCTGTTTCTGTTTGCCAGAGGGTAGTTTATGATGTTCTTTGTTCTGCAATGCACCAATTTCCCCCGTACAGGCAGCACGTACTTCACCGCTTTATACTTCTCCTTCAGTGTAGTCGAGTGAGCGAGGGGTACAGAGGAAAACTGGTTGCCGTTGTGCAACAGAACACATTTCAGCGATCGCTTGCTGCTCTCAATAAACATTTCCCAATCTTCTGGTTGGTACTGTGGCATTCCAAGTTTGTGAAAAAGCTGCATATATATGTACAGTACACCAAAGTCATTCTTTTCACAGAAAAAAACTCTGGTACTCTTGATGTCTGTTGCGGTAGAAGGGGATGAAAGCACTGTCAAGGAGGATTTTTTTCCCCCTTCAATCTAGTTCGACAGAGAACTTTAACAAGCTGAGATTGCGAACTAGATCATTTAGTTCAATTTTGGAAAAAGGATATGGAACATCATCGACAAAAAAAAAGAAGCTATTTGATAATCTCATTGACCCCCCTCAACCCTGCATAGAAGTTCCTAAAATGCCCATATATTTACTAATTTCAGAGATGGGTTTTTTAAACGATACTTTTAAAAGAAAAATCCTATTTATTTTTAAAAGATATTTTCCCCAAATCAACCCACAAATAGTTTTTGTAAACAAACTATCGATAGGAAGTTTCTTTAACAGTAAAGATCCTATCTCTTTGGAGTTCCGCAGCGATAATGTTTATTTATTTAAATGTCCCAGTTGTACTGGAGCCTCTTACATTGGTAGCACTGTTAGGTCTCTTGAAGCTAGGTTCTCTGCTCATATAGGGATTAGTTGGGGCACAAACAAAATATTAAATAAAAAGGAAAAATCATCTATTAGGGACCACACCATAAGCTGTAATACTAACATTTTTATTGAGAATTTTAAAGTATTAGCCTTTAACAACAACAAACATTGCCTAAGAACCCTCGAATCTCTATATATAAAACACTACAACCCTACACTCAATGAAGATTTAAGTGCAATATCATTATTAATTAACTAATTTTAACTACAGTTTGTTAGTTTGTTTGCCTTTTAACAAACCAAGCGTCACTGTAACCTATAAATACTAGCCCCTTGTTAAACCCACCATTCACTCTCTAGGATGGATCCGCTTTAGTAAGTACCCAAATTTACCGTTTTTATATTAAATGTTTTTTAACTCTTAGTCTTTACAAAATTAAAAACAAAGTTTAAATTTACTATCTTTAAATAATGCCAGGTCAATTTCTCTTATAGTTTGTAATTAATTTCTACAATAATCCTTAAATTTATTAACTAATTTTTGAGTCAGTCTTAAAGCAAATTTAACTGTTGCCAAGTCATATTTAATAACAAAAATTTTAACTTATAGTACATTTTACTGATATTTTATAATTAATCACTCTTTAAAATAATGTCTTGTTGGCCTTTTCAAGTTTTCTTCATATATATTAACTCCCTATTCCAGCGAGCAATGGTTGCATAGGAAGGGGCGGTGTCGATGTACACTGCAACCATGCGTTCATGGATCTCTTTTGCATTCTTGCCTTCCTTGGTCAAAAATTTGATCACTGCGTGGTGCCCAACCTTCTTCATTGTTGAAAAATTTGTGACTGGCGATCTGCGATCAGCTACTGCTTCTTAAATAGACGAGGCAGGAGCGTGCGGCTGCAGGTCCTGACTTGTCATAACTTGTCCTAACACCCCCACAAAGAGACATCCCCCTTCCTCTGTTTTGCCCTACGGATTCGCAAATCTTATTGAACACCCCTCGTATATATATATATATATATATATATATATATATATATATATATAAAATTTATAAATATATCATAGTTGTTGATCTTGCGATTCATCGTAAATCGGCTCGAACATATTATATCAATCCATTGTCGCATCGAGCAACATCGGGAAAGGTCCTCCTGCGCAGGGCTGGTACTAAACGAATCAGACCCTTCGCCTATAGGAGACCACATAAAAAAATATGTAAGTCTGAAATTACTTTTAAAAACTTTACGAACTACGAATATTAGAATCACTTTTCATTCTAAAATATAAAACCTAATCCTCCATAACATTATATTTTAACATGTAAAGTCTTCGGGATATTTCCTAAGACTTTTTGAAAAGTTTGAGAATGACCATGTTTGTTACTTTAATTATTAGTAACATCAAAAATGCTACCAATTAATTTAGATAGGACTTTCGCTAGCCATTGAGGGATTTTCCAGCGTAGGATCCCATGCTTACAAACTCTCTTAATGGCTAGCGAAAATCCTATCTATTTTTAATTAATAGCATTTATGATGCTCGCATTATCCATTTTGGTGATTTTGTGAATAAAATTAAAGAGGTTCACCTATCGAATAAATTGTTGTTCAGTCTTGATATCAATAGCCTTTTAACAAAAATTTCCGTTGATGAAGCTCTGGATGTAATTATGAAAATGTTGCCTTTGTCTAACCTAACATTACCCCTACTGTGTAATAAAATTGTAAAGTTAGTTCGTTTGTGTGTGACGGGCAATGTGCTCAGAGCTGAATATTATTTTTACAGGCAGAAATATGGCATGAGTATGGGTAATCTCCTTTCCCCAATATTATGCAATCTGTTATTGGAGGATTTGAAAGCACCTTCTTCCTCCCATCTTACACAATCCTATAACGTGGTTCTGCTGTGTAGATGATATATGTGCCACATGGTCTATCAATGATAACAGAATTGATTCTTTCTTTGAAAAATTGAATAAGTTCCACCAAACTATTACATTTAAAGTAGAATGGGAACTTAACCTATCATTGCCGTTTCTGGATGAAAAAATATCTAAAATAAACGACAAAGCATATTTTTCCGTCAATCGGAAACCAACTAATTATAAGGCCTATATTCATTATTCCTCGTGTTACGATTTATCCGTTTTAAGGTCTGTAGTTTCTTCAATGTTCCTGAGAGCATTTCGCATTTGTGATCCTCGTTTCTTACAAGACAAAATTAATACAATCATCCAAACATTATCCACTTTGGTCCATAAAAAAGTGTCACTATAAAGCTAGAACCATCTATTACTCCCCAGCTAAATATAAGGGAAACAGATGCGACAAATATTATGTTACCTTCACATACTCCCCCCTCCCCCAGTTAATCAATTTCAAAAGGTTGGCACGGACCAACAACATCAATGTTGCCTTTCAGTACGAGAATACTGTCAGAAATAGCTTATCCCAAAATATATCGATCGATAAAGAACAGGGAGTTTATTTTATTCCCTGAAAATCATGTAATGAAGTATATATCGGTAAAAACAGAACACTTTTCAATAGAATGAATGAACATAAATGCGATATTGATAATGCTAAAATAGTTTATAAGTCTCACAATTATATACATCGCTGCTTAATTGAATCGGCACTTATAAAAGAAATTCTCAACTTTAATACATCCGACGGCCAATTCAATACTAATACCTTAATAAGCAAGAAATTCATACTTCCGTTTCTCAAAAATGCCGCTACATTCCAGCATCATCCACCTTAGCGCCACTGATTTGCGTGTTTGTACGTTAAGCAACTTCTGTATTTCACTTGTCCACCAGCGACTGACGATGACGAATGTTTCCGTCGAAACCTGGTTTTTGCATAGAAAATTAATCCTATTACTGTTGTTTTATCCCTATATATATTTCGAAATTAGTGAGTGGGTAATCCCAGTCTCACTTCCTTGGCATATATTATAATACCACACCCAGGTAAAGTGGGGGTGAAGTGTAGCCAATACACTTATCGTAGCCACTTCTGGTAAATAAGAATAATCCCAATGCTTCTTTTTTTATCAAAGTTAAGATAATGATCCCTTGAGTGTGTTCTCACTCAGTAAAAGCTAGTCATGGGTGGGCCTATGTAATAATACGAATTAAGCCCAGTGGATTGCTTTTCTATTGCTAAAGGATCGTCCAAAATAGTTAAACACACAGATACAAAAATAATCTTTAATATACATGAATTAGAAATATGAAATAGCATATGTAGGTATAAATAGGATTAGTTTTTGCACTGAATAGGTAATTTGATATAATGTCGTGGGGATTACACTTGAAATCTACTTACTAGGATGGTGGCGTCTTAATTGCACCCGACAGAATGCAGAATGAATTGAATAATATTATGGAATTAAGAACTGAATTAGACACTTGAAATAATCGAGGTTATGAGCTTGGGATGGAAATACTAGTTAACGGTTAAACTGGTGAAGTTAGGGGAGGAAATAATTCACTTTAACGATACCTTGAAGTTCGTTAGTATGTGGAGGATGACGGTGAATGTCTTCTTCTTCTGACGATGTTCGCACTCAGCCCGGTCGTCCGAGGTTACCGAATGCGGGGGTAATCCTAGACCGGTGTCCTGATGTAATGATCCTAGACCGGATCGCGAAGGCGAGTCAATTGTGACTCAAATCGGAATTCTTCTCCTCAAAGTGTCCGTTCCGATTATTGGCACTTGGAGTGGGTAGCCAAAATGATTACCTAGCTGCGTCCAGAGTAATCCGCAGAGGGAGGTCCTGTGTAACCTCTGACTCTGAAGGGGGAGGGGTCTGCGAGAAGTTTGGCACCTACAAGTACCGTGACGGCAACAACCAATTCACCGAAGTTTCTTCCTTGCAACGGGCAAACTGTTTCTTTTGTAAGACTAGCTCCACACACAACGTAGGTCCAGGATGTTCTGCCTGACTCCAGCGAGAATTTTCCCTTTTATTTCCCTCAAGAGCTAAAATCGAGAGAGAGCAGCGGATTCTCATAAAATCCTTATCGTCGCGCGAAAGACCTTTTGTTTGCTGCCAGGACATGCAAAATATTTACGCCTCGCCGCCATCCGAGCCTTCCTCGTCTCCAACAACGGGTTTATGACGGCGCGAAAAGGAGTGAAGGAGATTCGATGCGAAAAGGCGAATTTGGAATCAGGGAGGGGGGGGAGAACACGCAGCTGTGCGGTGTATTTATGTATGCACTAATGCATGGATGTACCTAGAGTTCTACAATATATATATATATATATATATATATATATATATATATATATATATATATATATATATATATATATATATATATATATATATATATGAAATGAAAAACTCAAAGTATCACGTGAGAGGGTAGCAAATGAATGCAATGTCCCGCAGGAAAAAATGAAATGGTGTTTCCGAGTACTTTCGAACTATATTAAGTTCCTTATCAAGGATAACTACAAGAAATATTATTATATTAGAGGTATATATACGAAAGAAAAGTATAAAAGACCGCCTCAAAAACAAGAAATCACCAATGAAGAAGAGGGAAGGGGGAAGGTAAAGATTCACATTAAGAATGACAAGAAGCAGGTAGTAAGGTCAAACTGAGAAGACGAAAGGGTAAAAGATTAAAACAAATGGAGATAGCCTAACGAGGGGGAGATTATAAGAAACGAGGAGCGAAAGAGTTGGGAAAATACAATGTACATAACAAAGCAGTGACAAATAAAAAAACAAAATGGGTTCATAACTAAAGATTGTATATAAAACTAAAGACAAAAGTCAGAACTAATTTCTTTAAGTATTAGTTTTTTAATTATATCATCTATTTTATATAAGCGAGGGGAAAGGTTAAAATTATCACATTGGCATATAAAAGCACATTCAATGATATTCCTTTTTATAGAGTTATTGGAATGATAAATAAATTTTGCCGAGTTCCAGTTAATTAGATAGTCCTTATCTGACATGTGGACAAAGAAAGCACTGTTTTTTTTCCTTTTCGGACATTATATTTATGTTGATTTATGCGAACAGAAAATTGTTTACCTGTTTGTCCATAATATTTACTTAGGCAACCAGAACATTTGCTACCCTCACGTGATACTTTGTGAGTTTTTCATTATATCTATCTATCTATCTATCTATCTATCTATCTATCTATCTATCTATCTATATATATATATATATATATATATATATTGTAGAAGTCTAAGTACATCCATGCATTAGTGCATACATACTATTACAATTATTACGTACTAATAAATACTTAATGGTCGTCTCATATTTAAAGCAACAGAAATGTTAAAGTTATCCAAAAGATGGGGAAGATCACTAAAACAAAGAGAAAATGGTGGAACTAAAATGTTATTACTATTAAAAGGGAGAGTAGGGACAGTTTGATAAAATGTATTTTTAGCAAATGAGAGACAGTTTTGAAGAAACAGGTAAGGGTATGGACAAACTGGGAAACAACTTTCTGTTCGCATAAATCAACATAAATATAATGTCCGAAGAGGGAAAAATAACAATGCTTTCTTTGTCCACATGTCAGATAAGGACCATCTAATTAACTGAAACTCGACAAAATTTATTTATCATTCCAATGACCCTATAAAAAGGAATATCATTGAATGTGCTTTTATATGCCAATTTGATCATTTAACATTTCCCATGGCTTATATAGAACAGATGCTATAATTAACAAACTAATACTTAAAGAAATTAGTTCTGACCTCTGTTAAAATAATCTGTCGATGAGCGTCGCGGTTCTAATAGCAAAGTGCATTTGACGACAAAAGTTCGAATCCAACTCATTTTTCACTTCTATATCGAGGTTAAAATAGTTATCCTATTTTCTCCGTTTCTAAAAATCCCATTTTCTTTTTTAAGCTTTTAAAGGATCCATGTAATCTATTCCAAAGAGTTCAATTACCAGTTTGTGTTGCTAGTTTTCCTTTCCTTAGGCTATTAACTACATTCATTATGCATCACGTGTCATATGTTTTTTCCGTATATATATATATATATATATATATATATATATATATATATATATATATATATATATATATATATATATATATATATATATATATATTTTACTGGCGTACGTTGACTTTTGAAAATGAGGAAGCAATTCAAGTTTTACAAAAATAAATATGTTAATTGAAGTAAATAAGTTGTTCATTAAAATTAACTGTTTTAATAATAATTTCTCTTTCATTATAAGTCATCGCACTGAACTTCCTTTTTAATAATCTTTCAATAATGCAATCGCCTTTTATCCCAATTTCATTTGCATCCATTATGTTTAAAAGGGGGTTATCACTTAATTAATTGAATAAACAATACGCTACACTTATTTCTAAATAATGCAATCACACTGCCTCGCAGCTACTGATCTCATAGATACAAGGGGAACTCAGGTAGGGCTACCAGAATCCAAAAAATATTAACAAAATGCTTAAGACACAGGAGCGTAACCATACACAGCTTATGCTATGTAGCTGCTTCCATTCTCAGAACCAGTATTTAAATATGTATAACCTAAAGCTTGTTTAAGCTTCAGAGCATAATAATAGTTACGTCATTGTGTCTTAGACATTTTGTTGCTTTTTCCTAGATTCTGGCAACCCGGCAGAGTTGCCAGATGGAAGCCGCTGACTGCAAACCTAGATTTGCATTTTTTTTCATAATTCTAACACAGCGTTGAAATATATAGATAAAAATCATAAAACTCTAATGACTGTATATTTTGCTAAGAAAAGTACAACATCTTTAAGCTAATCATTCCAAAGCATCTAAAAGCAGAACTATTATTCAAATTAAGAGAAAAAAAGAGTAGAAACCTCGACGAAAAGGATACATTTCTTCAATTGCAGTCGAGCTCATGTAGGGGGGGGGGGAGATATTTTGCAAAAGTCATCCTTTCAATGCGATACCTTCCTAATATTATGGTCTAGGCTTACCTAAATCCGCAAATAGCAACATTTTGTCCATGGAATCATCATAATCCCCCTGTACATACTGTTTGAAATTTGTCACCCTCAAAATAACCCCAAAATATGACGTGTGTGTGATTTTGCATCATAATCGATTCTTTTTGGGGTGCTTTCAGGTGAACTAATGAGTGGAACAGAGTATATATAAATTATATATATAATATAATTTATATACACAGTATATATAAATTATATATATATATATATATATATATATATAATATAATTTATATATACCTGAGTATATATATTATATAACAGAATATATATAATTATATTATAATTGTTTACAGGAACATAATACTATTTCTCTTTTTTCAGGTTGAATAGATATGGCTATCGTAGATTCGAGATCTCATTCCAGGAAGACTCTGTGTGGTGAGGACAATATAGAGAGAGCAGAATTCCCACATGAGATGCTCCTATCTGGTAAAGATGTCATACAGAATATGCTCTACTTGCTGCGGCCAAAGCTGATAGGCCAAGCTCGGCGCTCCAAGGATATAGCAGTTCAGCTGCTGACAGAGCTGTTTCAAGAAAACTGGCACATAAAGAAACACATTCTGAAGCTGGATGAGATCGTCCAGGAGATCATGAACTGTTATGAACAAGTAGTTGTGACTTATTCTGATGACAGGTCAAAGAAGCAGGGCGCTGGCTCTTTTTCCGTTCAGGGTATTACTGTCAATGGAACATACCGGGTCTTACCGACCATGAGCATTACTTCTGAGTCCAAAAATGCAACAACAAACGCAACATGTGTGACTGAACAATCCCTCGATTGTATGCCTTGACTCATCAACCATGACTTTGATCACAAGCCATGGAACCAAGCACATGAATTTGATATCCACATAACACCTCGACCAAACATGTCGGTCAGCCTCAATTACGAGCGCTTCAATTGCCTGACACTGATATGTGCCATCAGTCTCTACCATGTGGAAGATGTGGCATCCTTTCTGCAGAAGTACGAACATGTTACCAATCAGTTGGCTTGTATTGTGAGGTGCTTCTTGGACTTCCTGAAGGTGATGTAATGTGCAGGTGCCCTTCTTAGACTTCATCTAGTCGAGCGCCATACCTGTCTTTGACGACGTAAGCTGAAACATCCTATATCAAGATCATTTCAGCAGCTGTACCAGGAAATGGAGGAGGTAGATGTAGCCACATTCCTGCAGGTTTAGGAACCAAGTTTGTGTCCCAGGAAAGGTTCCACCATACAAAATATGATGAGGACGTCTGTGATGCGATACTCAAAGTAGCAGCCTCATTCCAACCACAGGTCATTAAGCTTCTGAAGATGATCCTTCCCAAGTTGGCAACGGGATTTCAGAGGCAGAAGGGCAATATATTTGCCTTTGGAGACTATGGTGAGTCTGCAGAGCATGCTGTCACTCAGATGGAGCCAGATAAGTTGGAGCAGACACCAATTCACAACCTAAATGCAGAGCCCAGTGTTGGATTTGTTAACTTCGAGCTGTCTAGAAGAGGTGCCAAGCAACTTGGCAGTGCATTAGCAGCACAGGTCAAAGCCAAGTCGACGAATCTTATCGACAGAGGGCAATCAAGGTCATTCAGGGCTTATGGCAGTGTGGTCAGGAAAGGAGGAAAGCTACCAAAAATCATGCTGGCATGGAACACAAGGCAAGATGAACCGAAGAAACAAGGCCTGCAGGACAAAGATACTGCCAAGGTGGCAGTAGATTGACGAAAAACAAAGGACATGGACAAGCTGAAAAGAATGGGAGGACTATTCATCTCAGCTGCTGCAGTAGATGAGTATGTGGCAGACACTGACAACAACCAATACACAAAGGTAGAACGCCGCCTGTACCTGTAGGTTCGCTATTCTCGAGACATATCACTTTTCCTGCCGAAATCAAGCGACCTATTTCGCCTCATGAAAGACCACAAGAAGCTTCCAATCAATACCTATGCAGTGAACCTGAAACTGTACCTGAAGAACATTACTTCTAACGCAGAGGTATCACTGGAAGACTTTAATGAGGCCATGGGCACAATTCTACGTCACTGACTATCTGTTGACAGTGTTGTTGAACACTAACACATTCTGGACACTTTTTAAATTGAACACTAGTATGGAAACACATTCTGGTCTTGCTGTACTTGATGTACATTATTATTTCTCTCAAGTAAATTTAATGTCAAAAATACTGAGTTTCCTTACGGAATTCCAGGTCTTTACCAATATTGTGAGGCGATTTTGAGTCAAAAACGCTTTTAGGGGAAATGCAAACTTCAAGGTGGATTAAGCTTTATTAAACGGTTTATGATTGGTATTTTCGCGTTCATACTGACCATCTCCATATTCTAAGGGAAGTATATCAAAAGGTTGATACTACCCTGCTCCTCCCTATAATCAGAGTCTAAAGCCAATTTGATTGAAGGATTGAAAGTGAACGGTACTGTATGGCGTATACAAGTATAGGCAGGGATAAATGTGAGAATAAAATTGATTCTGCTGTTATATTAAGTGTGGGTGTAATTTCTTTTTTCTTAAATAAGGGAAGCATCGTTTCCCTTGCTTCCATTGACTGCACGCAACTGATATATATATATATATATACATACATATATATATATATATATATATATATATATATATATATATATATATATATACCCTCAGATAGATTTAAATTAGGAACTGACGATATCAAGCTCGATTCTACGATTCTTCTCTTAACATAGTTAGCCGATTTAAATACCATTTTACTTCCATTGAAATCGATCGTATGATTCTTGTCTCTAACATGGCAAAATATTCCATTGCTTTCGCTGCCCACTCTAATATCTCTTTTGTGTTCATACAATCTCTTGTCTAGATTTCTTCCCGTTTCCCCTATATAAACTTTATGGCAATCGTTGCATGGTATTGCATATACTCCTATGTTATGATGTTCTTTGGGTTTCCTGGCCATCATCAATTGGTTTAAGGAATTATTATATTTAAAGGCTAGATTAATACCCGCTTTTCCGCGGTTGTAGATATTAACATAGGTAGCCCCATACCCCCAAAGGACCCTGAATGAATGAGATTTAGGCCATTATATGTGCCCCCTTATTGCATCACCCCTTCTTCAGCTGCAATTCCTGTTTTCAATCTCATTTGCACATTCACTTAACCCTCTTGAGGGAGCTGATGGTGTGAATACCTCTCCCACCCTCACTTCCTTTCTTTGCTTCCCCCTCTCCTCACCCACTCCCCCCCCCTTGGGTAGAATGTGGAGCGATGGCGAAGGAAATTGGTGCGTTCCAAAAGGGGCTGCCATCGAAGAGATCGCGAATGAGAGGGATCACTGATCGTCGTCGTTGTTGTTGTTGTTGATGTTTTTGTTTGTCGAGCAACAATAAAATAACGATTTTCTTAATAGCATTCCGTTGCTAATTAAAAGATAAAAATGAAAACTAACGAGGATATATCCGGCAAAAAGATCCTACGCAAAGCTTTGTAAAGAAAGTGGGGGAAAAGAGAGGGAGAGGAGGTAGAGAAGGAGAGAGTGTGTGTATATGTGTATGAAAATGCGTTAGAATATATATATATATATATATATATATATATATATATATATATATATATATATATATATATATATATATATATATCCACATGTCATTTGTAGGGGGGAAAGTTCGTATTTTAGGGCCCCTTTATACGAACTTGTTTCAAGGGGTTCATATTTGTCCTTGTCGTATTTGTTCGTGGCTTCTTTGTCCTCATCTCTGTCCTTGTCATCGTTGTCTTTGTCTTCTTTATATCTAGCCTCCTTGTATTTATTTTCGATGTTCTTGTCATATTTTCTTTTGATCTATGTCATTTTTGTCGTCACCATCGTTGTTCTCTTTGCCACTTGTATACTTGTGCTTGCCATGTTTGCCTTTGTCATATTTGTCTTTTGCCATGTTTGTCTTTGTCTGATTTTTCTTTTGCCATGTTTGTCTTTGTCATATTTGTCTTTTGCCATGTTTGTTCTTGTCGGTGCTGAGGGTAAGAGAGTACTTCCGTTCCCACCAAATGACGTCTATCCCCTGGTGTCCACAGACTTGCCATGATTTTCATTCTGATCTTTATGTTAGTTTCATTATCTACTCTAGCGACCTCTCCCAGGACTAAAAGAAAAGGGTGGCGTTAATAAATAAAATAATCTACTAAAACAAAAGAAATCATGGGAAAATACCCACAATAAAAGTAATACAGTGATTCTGAGCACTTTCCACCTTTATTTCCCGTAGGACCAAGAGTACCATCACCCTGTTGTCAGCTGTGCGAAGTAGAAAAGGGAGTTAAATGTGGGCGCACCGATGCGTTGAACGAGGAGGCTCGATTGGGAACCCACTCATTTAAAATAATCCTATGAATGCGTCAAATAGCATTGGCTTAGTTTCGGGGATTTATCCGCCCCCAGGATTCGGGCGGCCTCTAATCCCTGTTCTCCATCCTCTGGCTTCATTTCTAAAGCAGGAAACCAACGAGAGCATCTAAACTCTCAAAAAGAGGTTCATAAAGGAACTGGTGAAGTTAGTTGAAGGTGAAATGTGGAAGACCTTGAACCGCTGTGGACTGGAATGGACGCAATTCTCCTCGACGGTCCCCTTTGTGGGATTTGAGGGATTAGACGAGTACGGATCGGCGCTCAATCCTGTCAAAGGTGTTTGTGGGGTGACGCCCCCTCCTTATTTTGGGCTGATCCTCTACTAATAGGGGGCAATCGGCGCTAATTGTATAAACATCGTCTAGTGGGGCTTCAGATAGGCACTGCTCTGGCTTCCCCCGGTGCTGTGGGGGTGTCAATTGGGGTATGGGGACATGGGCTCATATTTTGGAGTTCTTTTGGTTAATATGAAGGATTTTCTCTGGTTTCGCCACAAGGTGTTGTAGCAGTGTCTCGGACCAAGAGGGTGATGGTGACACCCCGTTTTACCCGGGGGTATTAAACCCATTTATAATATAAATAAGCATTTTTTTAAAGGACACTTTTCTTGTTAAGCGTAAAAATTAAACTAAATTTCCATTACAATAAAAAAATACTTCTAGTCAGATGCCATATTTGATGTCCAATTTATTGGACACAATGCAACTTTGGTATTTTTATTGCATAGTCCTGAAAATATATATATTTTTCGCTTTATTACGCGTTTTGAGACTTTGGGTATACGATCATGATTGTTGGTGTACAGACACAAAATTACCAAATTGCTTACACTTGTAGAAATTCTAGGAGTCCACCAAACAGGACACTGCAACGGAGTAGAGATGCAAAACGTTCTGAACAAAGAAATGAAAAGCTGGAAATGGACAAATAATTAGTTATAAATAGGGGAGAGGAAATGTTTGAAATACGAAGTAAAATGTGCGAAATGAGATGAAAATTTCAAATAGAGATGTCAAGGGCGAAATATGGAGAGATGTAAAGTCAAAATGAAAGGTAAAAGTTTGAAAGTGAGTCGGAAAAATCAAGATAAGGCAGTAAACAGTTCAAAATTGGGATACGAATTGTTCGAAATAGGGAGATGAAAGTTTTATATAGGGAGGTAAACACTTCAAAATATGTAGATGAAATGTTCAGAGTAGAGTTAAAATGTTTGAAATTGTTGAATGAAAAGTTCGAAATAGCAAGATAAAATTTTCATATTTATAAGATGAAATGTTTGAAATAGGGATACAAATGTTCAAAATAAAGAGATGAAAAGTCTGAAATAGCATGATGAAGTTCAGGCTGAAATTGGAGAAAACAAGTTTGAACTAGGGAGATAATATTTTCAAAGTAGGGATGTGAAATATTTGAAATAGGAGGATTAAAAGTTCGAAATATCGAAATGGAGTGTTTAAAAGTTAGAAATAGAAAGGAGACTTCAAAATGTGGAAATAAAATTGTTGAAATAAGAGGATGAAAGGCTCTTAGAAGGGAGGTAAAATATCCGAAATTGGAAGATGAAAAGTTCGAAATAGGAAGGAAACTTTAAAATGTGGCGATGAAACTGTTGAAATGCTCTAAGTATGGAAGTGAAATATCCGAAATATGAAGATGAAGTGTTCTGGATAGAGAGTGGAAATATTTTAAATAGGAAGATGAGGTGCCTAAAATAAGGATACGAAATATTCGAAATAGGAGAATAAAAAGTTTGAAATAGGGTGATGAATTTGAAGTGCTTAAAATATGTAGAGGAAAAGTTCGAAGTGGAAAAGTTAAAAATTTGAAATTAAGTTGAAATATTTGAGATGGGAAGATGAAATGATCGAAAGAACGAATTAAAAAGTTCAAATAAGGATAAAATGTTCGAAATATGGCAATAACATCAGTGAAAATGTTCGAAATAAGGAAATGAAAAAAATTTTGAATTAGGGTGATGAAACTTTCAAAAAGAGAGGAAAAAATCGAAATAACAAGAGGAAAAGTTTAAATAAAATATGGAGATGACATGTTCGAAATGGAGAACAAAATTGATTTTTTCGAAATTGGGTGATGAAAAGCTCGAAATAATTAAATGAAAAATTCGAAATAGGCGGAGAAAAAGCTGGAAAAGAAAGATCGAAAGAGGGAGAGCTATGTTGAAAGCACAAGGCATGGAACAATCCCACAAGAGCGGGGCCAAATTGAAATATATGGGGTTAGGAATAGAGTGTTTATGAATTTACAAGAAAAATAAACACCAGGGTTGTTTTTTTTTAAGTGAATGGGGAAGACATAAGAAAGTAGAGAGTTCTAGACCTTTGATGTGCAAGGTTGTTTTTAGTCGCGGGCGACTCTACAACTCACTATGTCGGTTGGTCCCAGTTTTGCTTTCTGTATGTTTTGGTAATAACATTATAACTATTCGGCCGATTCTAACGAAATTTGAAACCTTTATGTTGTTTTACATTCTCTTTCGAATGTTATAATTGTTAAGGTCATCCCAAGGTTAGCCCGGGAATGATTTTGTTTTGGCAATAACATCATAAGTATTCTGTCGATTCTAACGAAATTTGAAACCCTTATGTTGTTATACATTTTCTTTCGAATGGTATAAATGCCAAGGTTCTCTCAAGGTTAGCCTGGAAATGATTTTGTTTTAGTAATAACACCATAAGTATTCGGCCGATTCTAACGAAATTTGAAACTTTTATGTTTTAAATTTTCTTTCGAATGGTATAATTGCCAAAGTCCTCCCAATGTTAGCCCGGGAATGATCTTGTTTTGGCATTAACATCATAAGTATTCGGCCGATTCTAACGAAATTTGAAACCCTTATGTTGTTATATATTTTCTTTCTAATGGTATAATTTTCAAAGTCCTCCCAAGGTTAGCCCTGGAATGATTTTGTTTTAGCAATAACATCATAAGTATTTGGCTGATTCTAACGAAATATGAAACCCTTATGTTGTTTTATATTTTTTCGAATGATATAATTGCCAAAGTCCTCTCAAGGTTTGTCTGGGAATTATTGAAAATTTTTAAAGTCATAAGGTCATAAATCAGATTAAGTGAGAGCACGTGACTTATGGTCAGCATACTTTGTTTCTTTCAATACTGTCCAACAATGGTATAAGTCACCGTACTTAATTTTCCAGCCTAATACTAAGTTACATTAAAATAAAAATCAATGAGGAATTAAACCACACTTCCTGAAGACATTTATTCCAGAACAGTTTCGGTGTACCACACCCCCCTTGCCAGTTGACAAGGGGGTGTGATGCACCAAAGTGTTCTGGAATAAATATGTCTTCAGGAAGTGTGGTTTAATTCCTCATCAACTTTGCGAAAAGTGCATCAACTTTCATCATCAAAATAAATCTATAAAATAACTCAACTGCCAAGAAATGAGACAAACAAAAGCAAACCAAGACAAACAAAACAAAAGTAAGAAGAAGGAAACAGGCTCCGTCATCGGGTGAAGGCCCACCTCCCCCGGTGCAGGAGCATAAAACAAACACCAGAGTCAAATAAAATAGAAGATGCCATCCTCCTCCAAGAGGTCAAATAGTCCAGAAGTCTGTGTGAACGAACCCGTCATGTGGCGTGCGGGAAAGAAGCAGACATTCCAACGTCACCCCATCGAGTTCACAATGGCCACACAGTAAGCATGTGAATCAGCAGCTGGCTGAGTATTGCATAATCGAGCTATTGGTGGGGGCACACAAGCAGCCCCATCACTGGAGAATATACCAAAATAATACGTGTAGAGGAGGGAAAGTGAACCCACATTGGGACGAAGGGCAAGATTTCAAGTCTAGGCTTAGTCTACAGCAGTTGTAAGACGGATAACTTTCGATTCAACTTTGCTAAGTAAGGATAAAGCGATAGAACTATCCCAAACGTGAAAACAGTACTCCATACAAGGACGCAACAGACCCTCATATTAACGAAGCAACTGTTCAAATGAGAAGTGCTCTCGACTTCTAAACAGAACACTCAGTTATTTAGAGGCAGATTTATAGTTATTCCTGTGATGTGGGGTTTCCAACAAAGAGTGGATATTGCAGTAGTACCAAGTATGTTATTGTAATTGCTCTCAAGGAGCAGATGATCTCTACTCCTTCCGACCGTTTGGGAAATTAATGGAGAAAGCTTTGATCATACAGCCTAAGTTGTTGGAAACCCACCGTTACCAGTATTAAGTGGGGCCGAGCCTTTTGGGAGACTGTCCTGAGGGACTAGGTTAGAGTGGTGGGAGGCTGTTGCATGCTGAGAATTTTATAACACCCCCCCCTGTGCTAGTTGTTCATGCAACAGATAGGAAGTGGGAGTTCTATTGCAACTTAACCTCAGGGGGCTACATCCAACTGGGGTGATTCCACTCCAGGATTGCATCCAGGTGGGGGTTCGTGAGAGATGTGAGTTCATGATGGCGAGATGGATAAAAATAGGTCTTGGAGGCCTTTGAATTAACAAGATTTCGTATTACCCATTGGAAAATCCTGCCCAAGTCCGAGTTTAATGAAGCAGAGCGAGTGAGAGAAGAGGGGACAGAATTGAAACATGTGAAAGAATGCATCGTTGAGTGATCATCGTATAGGTGCATTGGGTTATTTGTGGAGGAGTGGAAATAGTTGATGAAAAGAAGGAAAGGTGTAGGGAACAAGACAGACTCACAGAGCCTTGAGGGATACTGCGGTTGATGGAGAAAGTGGGGGAGTCTGATCCATCGACAACTACATCGATAGATCTGCCGGGGAAGAAGATAACAATCAAGAAGCATAGTAAAAGAGGCAAACCAAAAGAGGGGAGCTTCCAGATGAGATCACTATGCCACAGTGCCACGCCCTGTCAAAGGTCTTGGAAATGTCAAGGGCAACTGCATATGAGTCAAAAATCTTTCAAGGTTGTTGACCAAACATTAATGAAATAGAAAAGAATATCACCACTGGATCTTGCCTTACGGAAGCCATACGGGTGATCAGATATGAGACTGTGACTTTCAAGGCGTTTAAGTATAAGAAAGTTAAAGAGAAATTAAAAGGCTAGAAGTAGTAGATGCCAAAGCCAATGGGAGGATAATTAGTAGGGCTAGAAGGGTCACCCTTCTTAAGGATTGGATGTATCAAAGTGTGTTTACAAAGAGAAGGAAAAGTTGTTGTTTTATAAACAGAAACGGAATAGACGAGCAACATAGATGCGAGTGCTGAGGCACACTTTTCGCACCCGTGGCATAAAATCCATTTTAAAATTTGTCTTATTAAAACAGGATTGTATAAAAAGTTTTGTCCCATAACTAACATTTATTCAAGAAAACCAAACATAATTAATTTTCACTGATAAAAAGTCCACATATGTAGTGCCTAGCCTACATTTAGCTTATAATTTTGAATAAATTAACTTAATTTCCGTACCCATAGATACCACAAAGTCTACGCGTAACGTTATACACATAAATCGTCCGAATTATCATCGCTATAGAGACCACATAGCCAATGCATGGTGTTATACACATAGATCGTTAGAATTTCTGTCCTCATAGAGACTACATAGCCAGCGCTTTGCGTTATACGCAATAAGAGTCCGAATTTCCGTCATCATACAGGCCACATAGCTAGCCCATAGTTATACACATAAATCGTTTGAATTTATGCCGCCATAGAGACCACGTAGCCAGCGCATAGCGTTATTCACATAAATCGTCCGAATTTTCGTCGCTATAGAGACCACATAGCCAGCACATAGCGTTATACGCAAAAATAGTCCAAATTTCCGTCATCATACAGACCACATAGCTAGCCCATAGTTATACACATAAATCGTTTGAATTTATGTCGCCATAGCGACCGCATAGCCAGCGCATAGCGTTATTCACGTAAATCGTCCGAATTTTCCTTCACTATAGAGACCACATAGCCAGCACATAGCGTTATACACATAAGTCCTCCGAATTTCTACCGCGATAGAAACTACATAATCACCAGAATTCGTTTTTCGCCCGACAAAACTTTATATAGAATAGTGAACAAAGTGGCGGGTGGGGGTTGAGGGGCTAAGCGGTGACAGGGTTCGGGATCTCAGGGTTCATTTAATTTTTTTACTATGGTCTTGTCTTTCCTTTTAATTTCTGTCTGTCATCTTCCACCTCCCATTTCTCGATAATTTAAATATACCTTCGTTATATTATACACTTTTTGTTTTCTTTCTCAATTAATTGATCTAAAATATAACCGCTACTCGCTTCCTTTAAGGAGGGCGTGTTTGTTGCAGGTTCAAGAGAATGGCCCCACCCCCTCCTCCTTTCTCCACCTCTTCAAGTAGCTTTATCTATTCTTGGTCTATATACTTTCGTTTCCTCATATTTCTTTTCTTCTTATAACTTCTCCAGTTCCATCACAACTATTTTGAATAACTATTTGACTGTACCTTATTTTTTTTTTCAAATACACCCTTCCCCCCTTATTTCTCTAAAGCAAAGATGTATTTAAAAAAAAAATCTAAATTGAGGTTTTATTTTGGTGTATGTTCGTGTGTCATCTCCCGGTTCTACTGGTCCTAGTTTACTCGTCAAGGTTTACTCCTCTACTCAATTTAAAGTTCTAAGTAATTTTAAGTGTTTAACCCTTCAGCCTGTTTAGAACTCATATATTCTGCTGTTCTAACTAACCCTTGTGTATATGTTTCTCCATAACGACAATCTGTTCCAACATTTTTCAAGTTCGTAATAGCCGAGACTTTGTCAAGATACATTCAATGTTAAAGACACCAGATACAACAAATGAACTGTGTCCAAATCAATGTGAAGACTATATAATTATACATTAGCGCAAAAATAAAGTGACGTCATTTATTCCCCTAACTGCCAAACACTGACCAGAAGGATCGAGAGTTGGTTGGCAGTTCAAGTACGCAATACACTTGGCGAAACCTTTATCAGGCCGAAGGTGTCATTAACATCGCCCAATCCGTCTTTGGGGACGCTTTATAACGAGACATAATTGTAAACATGGCATCATTAATTAGGCCAGGCATCTAATTATCTCGAGTAAAGGTTTAATACCACCCGACACAAATTAAGTGGAGCAACAGATAATGTCAAAAGAATGCCTTTTTTTTATTTTTGGGTGTTGTTGATGAAGCTGCTTATTGGACTGAGGCGCATACTTTTCCCATTGATTTTGCTATTTTCAATGGTGCTGCCAAAACTGGTTAACGCCGATTTCAATTAAGGATTTTACCTCCCTGTTCCGAACCCTTCATTCACGCACGCACGCACTCGAAAGGGATCATAAAGTTTGCTTTTGTTATACCCGTCTTTGTGTGTACGTGTGTATGTTTGAGTGCGTGTATTCTTGTTTGTTTTGGGGTAGTTGATTAGGACCCGGGCTACAGCCAAGATGAAAGCAAAAATTAATGAATTAAAAGTTTTATAAATGTGAAGAAGCTCAACAAGTCCCCCCCACATACACACTATTCCCCTTTACCCCTAATATTTATAGAGTGGTGAGCCAGAAAGGGCTGTATGAAGGGGAAATAGAATAAATTAAAAATAAATCCCGTTTAAGATGATCAAACACATATACACACATATGTACATAAATTTCTATAAAACCAGAGTGATATTTGGGGTTATTTTGCACATGTTAACAACATTTTACTTATGTTTCGATCTCACTTAGTTCACCACGAGCTCCCCTTCCCTATCATTACCTCTCCCCTGGCGGTCCTCTCCCTTTAGAGAAAAGACTAATGCATCCGTTGATCTTTTCCAGGGTGTTGTACGGCAACAAGATAACGGAATTGGCGCTCGGAACATTTTCTGGATTGACATCTTTGCAACTTCTGTAAGTTTTACTTCTTTGCAAGTTCGACGTCATTTAATTACACCCAGTTCAAATAAGTTGACGTCTATGGGTCTCTTCACCTTTTCAGATTTTTAGATCTAAGCATTTTACATGTTAAGTCGTTTAGGCTAAGAAAATATAGTTCGTTATCTAGATAAGCCTATTCTAATTACTTTAGGTAAGGGTTATACTAGGTCATTATGGTTTAATACCTAGATAAGTCCGATCTAATAAGTTTAGGCTAATAAACTACTCTTTATTATCTAAATAAGCCCATCCTAATTAGTTTAGTTAAGGGTTAGACTAGGTCACTATGGTCCACTGCCTAGATAAGCCTGACCCAATTAGTTTAGTCTAATAAACTACAGTTCATTATCTATAAGTCCATATTAATTAGTTTAGGTATGGGTTAGACTAGGCCACAATGATCTAATGCCTAGATAAGTCCGACCTAATTAGTTTTGGCTAATAAACTACAGCTCAATGCCTAGATAAGCCCCACCTAATTACTTTGGGCTAGGATTAGGCTAAGAAACTACGGTTTAATACTTAGATAAGCCCAACCAAATTATTTTAAGCCAGGGTTAGACTAAGTCATTATGGGTCAATTCCTAAATAAACCCACTTCACTCAAGACCAACCCTAAAAGTCTCAATAGATTAGGAGAGTCACAAAAATTAACTGATCCTTGTTTGTGCAAAGGTCACCTCAAAAGGAATGGGCATTTGTTTCATGTTTATATTTATTCTATCGACAGAAATAATCGACTAAAAAGTGAAACAGTTTTTTTAATATGAAAGTTACATGAGACGAAAAATGGGTTATGTACAATAATATTAAACGCTCCTAGACAATGGATTATTAGTCCTCTGGAAAAACAATACCCCAACCGAAAGTGGTGGCCTCATCCACGGAATATTTTCTTGTGCCGTTTTGGGATATGAAGGGCATAATCCATTTTGAACTTCTTAACTCAAATCGGACTATCGTCAAAGAGCCTTACTCTGCTGAGTGCTGAGCCGTTTACCCGCAACACTTGAAAAAAAGGCCAGTATTAATCAATAGAAGAAGGATGGTCTTTCCACAAAACAACGCGCCACTTCATCTCGCATGAGATACCAAACAAAGGCATAACAATTTCGATTGGATCTAATGAGTCATTTCATACTCACCAGACTTAGCCACATCAGATTACTCTCTTTTTTAGGACTTTAGCTAATCACCTGAAGAGAATGAAGATATCAACAGCAGAAGAGATCGAAACAACATTAAAGAACTTTATTAAATATGAGACAAACGATTTTTATGAACATGATATTGGAAAGTTAGTAGAGAAATGAAGACGCGGTAGAAAGGGGTTTAAATTATATCGCTTATAAAACTAATCCTTATTTAAATATAAATAATTTCAACGATTTCTTTGATTTATATCCATAAAATAATTATAAATATTAAAAAAAATGCTACAATACATATGGAATAACCTTTATACTTGCTGGTAATTAAAGGCCAAATTAAATGTCCTTGTTACGTTGTTTTGGGATGTTTCCTTTAGGACTGTTGTTTTTGTTTCTAAGGAAGAAGAGGAATCCTGTCAACCGAACGAAATCGCTCTCACTCACTCGAAAAGGAGTGAATAGAGAAAAAAAGAAAAGAGAAAAAGAGAGAGAGAGGGAGAGAACGCATGATTGATTAGCTAGAAAGAGAATTGAAATACAAAAGATGGAAGTTGATAACAGATTGCTATAGCGAATTTTTGGGCTCGAAGGATCCTATTCATAATCCCCTGAAAAATAATACTCGAAGACCACAAACGCTCAAAAAGTTGGAGTTTGACTTTATTGCCAGGGAGTTTTCATACTGTTTTTATATCATTCAATATGATGTTTGATTTTATCATGTTCTTTTTCACATTTGTGCTATTTTAAATTTCTTTTGTTCACTTTATTTCCTTTAATTTCTCTCGTATACCCCTCTTTCCTTCCACGCAACACGTCCCGTTAAAGAACAATAGAACCCGTTAATTTTCCAGCGTTTCTTTCGAATCAGATAAAACCAACTGTGGGTGAAATATTTTTTTTTATTCAATGCAATGAGTTTGGGCTTTTCTCCTTCCTAGAGTGCCACAAGTCCCTTCGGTGCCCCCCCCCTCTTTCCTGCCATCTCTTTTAGAGGGCTCCGAATAGAAGAACAATATGGCTTTGTGTTTCCCGTTTCGCTTTTAGCTTATCGCCAAGACGTGGATGCACACTCGACCCAAAAGAACCGTGGAAGGGAAATAAGGCATAAGGGAGGAGGGGTTCTTCATTATAATAGTAGCACTCTCGCTCTTCTTCCTTTTCCTTTGTGGACGTGTCAAAAATCTTTTATTTTTTGTAGTGGTGAGGGAAGAAGGGAAGGAAGGTAAATAAGTACAGGAAGACAATGACAAGGATGTGGTTTGAACAGGATGATTTCCAATTTTGGTAGAGACGATTTTGTTATATTTAAACTTTTTTGTGTGAAATTAATAAGAAGAACTACTTTCTATCATGAGGTAAAGACGATGTCTCTCTGGACACTTAAACACGCGAATCAAGTAACTGGACTAAGGTGAGAAAAAGGTAGGCCAAGCTCACAAACAAAATGGTCAAACCAATAAAGAACTCCACAAGAAAAAATTAAAACCTTGCCAGAAAATCTAACGAAGGACGACACAAAGCCGAATATGCAGAACAAATGCGTAGCCTCAAAAGTAAACTTGTCAGACAAGTAAAAAGAAATTATAAAGACTCCTTAGCCAAGGATTTCAAAGAGAATCCAAAGGTCTTTTTCCAATATGTAAAGAAAACAAATTCAAAACGAGAGACCATTGGGCCATTGAAAGAATTCTAGTAGGGACCTAACAGCGATCTTTAATTAGAGCCGAAATACTCAACCATCATTTTGCCTCACTTTGTAACAAAGTAAATTTATAAGATATTCCAATGGTCGAGCCACGGATGAGGGTTGATCAGAGTTCAGTATTAAACACATCAGTGAACGAAGTTGGATTTCACACAAACTTACATCAACCAAAGCACCTGGTCCAAGTGCTTTGGTCATTGTTATTTATCTGATAAAAATATTTAATATATCTATTAAAAAACGGTCATTCCAAAAATTTAAAAATTAGCTAACGTAATCCCCATTTTCAAAAGGGTGACAGTCACTGCGCTACAAACTACAGTGATTTTGTCTGACCTCCTTGAATAATTATAAGGATTCAAGTTGTTTAATAATTATTAAATAACTTGAATCAATCGTCAAAGAGAAAATAGTCCAACATTACGACAGTCATGGTGGACTAATTCTAGGCAAACACGAATAAGAAAAAATCATGCCCTACTAATTCCTTTTGATAAAGTTTCCCATCATAGGCTTATTTAAAACCCTTAAATAAGCCTTAAATATGAGCCCAAACTTGCGCACCTACAGGAAGAAAACAGAGAACTTTAATTAATTGGATTAAATCGGTGTGGAGTTCCACATGGATCTGAGACCACTTCCATTTATATTTATCAGTGATATAGACGATAACATTTGCATACATACAACTTCTAAATTCGCTGATGACATAAAATTTGAAGGAAAAGTTGTTACAAATTCTGACCAAGTCAAAATTCAAACATCAATCAACAAAATCGTATAGTGGTTAATTCAACGACAGATGGAGTTCAATATAGATAAATGTAGTGTTTTACACATCGAATCCAGAAAAGAATTATTTAACTATGCCATATCAGAAATATCCTTGCGTAGATGAACACTGAAAAAGATTTAAGGGTACTCATCAACAAAGACTTAAAAAATTCCAAACAATAGGCGAAAGCAGGTAAAAATGTAAACAAACTCTATGGTTAATCTCTAGAACTTTTTCTGATGAATCTAAAGAGATCGCTCTTCTACTGTACAAGGCAATCGTAAAGCCACACTTGAAATATGCGGTTCAACTTTTGTACGTCCATATCTGATAAAAGATGTAGAATTGCCCGAAAGAGTGCAGCGCCGTGAAATTAAAATGGTTACCAGATTGTGACAGAGATTATATGAGCACAGTTTAAAAGTGCTCAATTTTCAATTACTGGAAACACATAGTTTGAGATGATTCATGTTTTCAAGATAAGAAAGGTCGTTATAATGTTAAATCTGATTCATTCTTTGAACTTTATAACTATAATCGAAAAGGAAACAATAGATTCAGCTATAAGTGAGGTGTTGGAACACTAACATAGCTAAAAAAAGTCACAAGCTAATTAATCATTGTAATTGCTTACCTTAAAACATAGTGTACAGTGATAAGAAGATTTTTTTAGTCACTTAGAGAGTGATTTGCCAGAGATTGGTAAGTATTAATTTATGGGACTTGCCTTGCGTGGACGGCGTGCCCTTATAAACTTATTTTTCCTAGAAAAAAATGTACGTATGCAGATGGGCGCAGAGCCATTTTAGCGGTTTAATTTTAAAATATGACATACTTGGCTTGGTATTTAAGATAAGAACTTCGGTGATAAATGACTTAAAAAAATAAAAAAATGGGAACACTATTTTTGTAGACGGGAATTTTTTTTTAAATAGCAATCTCGGTCACTTGTTATAAGATTTACCTTTTCTGGTCGGAGTACCCCTTTTCATTTTAGGAGGAAACATACATGTTTAAGTTGGTGAGTTTTTAAAAGCTTGTATCTGGGATGTTTTTTTCATTTGGCTCACCGAGACCCAGCCGTTAAAAACAAAATGTTTGGAAGTGTTTTTTTCTCGTCTTTTCGTAATAAATCGAGGTTCTTATTTAATCGCCGTAGTTATTTAGTGTATTTGAGTTCGGACCAAAATTAGTGAACTTTACTTTAAGTATATAGGCAAAGGAAAAAACGGGGGGGGGGGGAGAAGCAAAGGAAAATGATATGAACGAGAATAAGAGTAGTGAACGTGAATTGGGATTGAGACCCTGCAGGCCTTGCCCTTGAAATGCACCCACACGTTTTAACAGAGGAAATTGAGGTCGGGCGTTTGCGGCAACCAAAATTCATTCGACCAGAAGTTCATCTTCAACCCCAACTACTCTTGCACGGTTTTGGCCCTGTGGGTCGGGGCACCATCCTGATGAAAGACGTAGTTCGTCTTCTTCATGATCTTTCTCACCCAGGGCAGGACGTTTATGGGCAATATATCCTTGTAATCGGCTGTGGTGAGCCTGTAACCGGCCGCAAACCACATCGGCGCCATCTTTTCGCCACTGGAAGACAAGACGCTGAGCATCATCACGGAGGCCGGGTGATCGGTCGTAGACACGAAGCGGACCTTGGAGACGTCCTGGCTGAAGCTCACCACACAGTCGCTCTGCTTGTTGATGACCGGATCGACCTTGAAGGTTTTCCCCCCAAAAAATGAGAATTCGATTGCCATGACTCTTCCAGTCATTGAAAAGGCGACTACAGCGCTCCGACGTTGCTCTCACATGCGGTAGTTGAGCAAAGGCTCTTCCAAGCACTTTAATGTTATTTTTCTTCGCGAGTGCTGCCATTTTGAGCTTCGGAGCACTTTCGAGGGCCGTTCTCACAGACAAACGGATGGCAACTTGAGTTCTGCTTGAATGAGGTCGATCTTTGAGATCTTCCCCGTTTGTGAGCTTCTTCGCAACTCTGTGAACGGTCATCCGGCTGACATTGAGCAGCTTGGCGATGTCGGGATTGTTGTGGCCCGCGCAAAGTAGATTCTTTTCACGTCCATCTCAAACTCACCTGTACATAATAGAAAAGCTAACGTCAAATCTCTCATCTCTAATTCTTTTTAAAAGTTCTTGAAAGGAGGTAATGAGTACATATCCTAATGTTGTATTCAGGCTGGAAAATATGATCACTGAGAGACGAGGACATGTGATCTAGAATCTGAACTCATTACAGCCTTTCAACATTTTTAAAAGGAATTAGAGGTGAGAGATTGGGCGTTAGATTATCAGGCTGTTATGCTTAAGGATTGACTTCTTAAGGACTGATTGAACGGCCTGTTTGAAATCAGATGACACCACAACTGATGAGAGGGAAGTGTTAAAGATACAAATGTGTTGCATGAAAAAAACAGGGACAGATATGACAATAGGAACTTGGAAAGAGTCTACAAGATATCTTTTTCAAACAAAATTGCAGTGAGCTTTGTTCCTCTGGGGCCTCCTGTGTGAGTGAAATGAGTTAGGAGGGTGAAGTAGGTGGAATCATCAACTGAGGATGAACAAGGGTTAGGGTGTTGAATTTCAGGACCGATATTAAAAATTTTATAGAGAGGGTAAAACATTTGGTGAGGTGATGGGGAAGAGACTGGGGCAGCAGAGGTAGAACTTTAGCAGTGTGTGTGGATTATTTTTTATCAACGAGGATACGTCGGGTATGGAGTTCTCTGTCCGATTTCATCATATACGAGGTGTAGGGGTGAGTCGCAATGGTGTAAGCGAGGAACGTCTGTATCTTTCTTAGTGCTACTAGCACGAGTAACCTTTATACCTCTCTCGCAGTCTCCCCTATGTTACTTTTCTCTCCAAATCAAATAAAACTCCTAGGAGAACGCTATCCGCAAGAAGAAAGGGTAGAAGGGAGGCGTGGACTCTAAGTAGGAGGTGAAGTTCATAGGCAAAGAACTAAAGGACTCTTTTAAGTCAGTTGCAAGAGTGGTGGAGTTCAGGGAGGGAAGAATATAGGTAAGATCTTGGGTTATGAGTTCATGTTCAATGGAGGGCAGCTGACGATGACAATAAAATGGAGTGGAAAAACAGAAGTGGATAAGAAATGGTCAGAAATTGGCTTGAGATCCTTTATGGGAGGGGCTCCGAAAGTTTTGAAAGGGGCAATGGCAAGTTCAAGTATATTTCCGTGTATATGGGTGGGAGAGGAGACAAATTGAGAGAGGGAGTATTTTGAGGGAGGTTCAAACTACCACGCATAAGTAAGGTTTAGCAGACAGTAGAAAAGGCCAGCTGGGCTTAGAAATTCACTCAGCTAGTTGAAGATGCTCCTAGGAGTGTAACCGGGAGGACGTTAAATAACTACAATTTTAAGAAAGAATTTCAGAGCCAAGGAAGCAAGAAAAACTTCGAAAGGTTCAGGAGAGCTGATCGTAATGTGATAGGAGACAGATCGAAAGAGATAATTAAGGCAACCCCACCACCTCGCCATGTGGTTCTCGGAACGCGGATGAACTACTATCCATTAGGACAGGTGGCAGCGGATATAGCGCTCGGTTGGTCATGGAGCTAAAACTTAGCCCCCCGAAAAGAGATTATTTCTTAGATATAGGAAAAATCATATATGAACTCAGCCTTATTTCTAGACAGGGAGCGGATGTTTAGAAAACCAGCAAAGAGAGAAAGGTTACTAAAAGAATAAGGGATAGAGTTATTATGTGGGAGAAAACTAGAGAGAAAATGGATGAGTTGGGTTGGTGAGCGAGGGGAAAGGGCGGTAGGGTTTTTTCGAAAATGATTGCATCGTGTGACTGCGAGAAAAAATCCCTTATGTATTTTGATGCAAGATCTTAACATATTGAGAGGCATGATTTTACTACATGAGGTTTGGCCAAGCTTGATGTCCGAGTTATATGAGTAAAGGCATGTGGCTTTAAGCAACGCAGGGGCGGGGGTTATTTAAAGAAAAGAGTCCCATAAACTGGCTAGTGCAAAGGAAAGACGCGACTAATAAAGTACAATATCCAGAGAAACAAAGAAGTCTTAACCTAGGAATTCTTAATAATTTATCCTCATGTGGCAGACGAGATGTGAGAACGTGTAGGGGTCGGACTACGCATAGGTAGGCTTCTGGCACCAAAAATTGCTGGATTCAATAGGCCGAAAGATACTTTCACAAATGGACGCAAATTGGTCCTACTAAATCCAAGCATACGCTATTAAATGTATAGACCCAATTGTGTATGAGAAATAGGATGGGTTTTCTAAATGTACACATATGTAGCAAGAAGCGTGAGAGACAAAAGATGAGCAAAGAAATGGTTGAACACTTGTGTTTGATAAAGCTGCCCAAGTTGTGTCTCGAAATAGAGTAATCAATGACGGATATTTATTTAAGAAGAGCCCGAGTAAATAAGGTTGCTGACCATAAGAGATGGTGCAGCGAATGTTGTATCAAAAGACGAATAAGGGTTTATCATGTAAGCGTACACACATTGTACACAGGTTTCCTAGCCCCGCCCAGAGATTGGGAAAAGGAGAAGAAATGGAGGTAGGCCGTCCGACGGTAGCCGTCCCATGTCTAGCCCATGCCCTCTGTATTTAGAGCGCAAATATAAATAGAAAGAAGACAGTCAAGAAGACTTAAAATAATCAGAGAAAGAATAGTAAAGAATTCTTCCGCGTTCACGCTCCCGCCTCAATCCTCTAAGTCTTATCTCGCCCTTAAACTCGTAGTCGAGTTGAATATATATATATATATATATATAGACTATTAGTCTCCGGCTTAGTACGCTCCGTCTCTTGCCGCTTGCGATCATAATATTCCTTTGTTAGAATAAAGAGTTTATTTTATAAGTCCATCTTTGCTTTGAACCTTCGATAAGCCCAGCCAAGAAGAACACCGTTAAAAACAATTATCTTTTGAGTCAGAAAAATAATTCTCCGTAAGGCCATCCTTCACCTCTAAACCGGAACTCGTCGCTCTCGTAATAATGTGGTGGTTTAACGGAAACCAATCTTTCTCTCAAACGAAAACAGGTGAAATGTATTCCTTTCAACTTTAAGTAACCTTTATGTTTTTCATTATGTCACCCATGTTAATGATCTTATCCAAGTATTTTATGGCTCCTAACATTCTACTGGCACTAGCGGCAGAAAAAAGCGCAAAGTTTGTATATATATATATATATATATATATATATATATATATATATATATATATATATATATATATATATATATATATATATATATATATATATATATATATACACCACGATAGTAGTAGGGGTTAGTTTTTCGTTCTAGTTTATTTTATTTTTATTTTACCTTCATTTTCCGTATATTATTTTTCTATCAATTTTCTTTCACACCTTTACAAAAGAGTTGAAGTTCGCACTTTAGAGTACCGTCACTCCATATACAAACTTTTTCCGACAGTTGGTAAGGTTTTCCATCGCAGTCTTTGTTACCTTCATTTTCATCAACTCTTTCTCGTTATTCATCTTCTTCCGTATCTATTTGTTCGTATTCTCTTTATTTATCCTCTGAGTAAAAAAAAACCCCAAACTCGTTGGCTAAGTTGGTTTCCTTTCTTTCTCAATTAGAAAAAAAGAAATTTTTAGCTATTTATTGGTCTTATCTCTTTTATGGCATGTGGAGAGTGTCACTTCGGTATGTTTGGGGTCCTCTACGAGATGAGATAAGAGATAAGAAACTAAGGTAAAATAGCGTAAAAAATAGCCTCTCGTGCCATAAGATGCGGATCGTGAGGACGGAGAAGCTTTGGAACTCCAATTAGGAAGTTGATAGACATCACGAGCCTCCGATGAGGGTTCTTAAATGAGAAAATGACACACTACCTGACAGGGAGAGGGAGATGATATATATATATATATATATATATATATATATATATATATATATATATATATATATATATATATATATATATATATATATAAAGAGAGAGAGAGAGACAGAAAGACAGACAGACAGACAGACAGACAGACAGACAGACAGACAGAGATAGAGAATGTGAGAGATAGAGTGGGAGAAATTTATATTCAATTTTAATAAAGGCACAAAAATGTCTTCCTTTTTAGTGGCCTTTTATAAATTAATTTGGCGTCTCTAAATGGTTATTTGGGGGCGAAAATAGTTAATTTTGTTAATGGGTCTCGTGCTGTGGCTCGTCGCTTTATACCTCCTTCGCCATAATTTTGAACGAGCTTTTTATTTTCTAGATTATTTTAACAAGGTGAAGAAGGACAGCCCTAATTGAAGGGGGATTTATGGGGGCATTTGTTGAGAGAGAATAGAAGGGGGCGATGTTTTATAGAGTTAACTTTCTATACATTTTTATACCAAATTTATAGACAGTGGTTTGTGTGTGACTCTGTAACGTAGTCTTATTAAGCTCTTTGATATTGGACTGAGGATGAGAAGAGGAAGTTTACTCTTTGCTATTGTATTTTTAATTGGGGCTTGAAGTACTAATGCATTAAATTACCACAATTTAATCCACTATTAATTAGTTGCTTCTCCCACCTGGTTCTAGTTTGTAATTTTGAAGGACTAGTGGGTAGGCGAGTGGGAACACCGCTTCCGATTTTAGCGAATTTTTTCCCACATTGGGTATGGTAAGTCGTTGGATGGCATATGCCGTTTCGGATCGCCTCCACGGCGTCTTCGACACCCTGGAGATACCCGTGTTTTGGATCCCACGTTAATCTATAGGTTCCCCCTGAGAAATAAAAGTCCTCAAATCGAGTGCAAATCGGTGGTAAGAAAAAAACCTACATATTTTTTATTTCCTACATTTGAGTGTTCGTATGTACGAACTTATTATGGAAAAGAATTACATGTAAGTGACAGGATTTAAAAAAAAAAGGCATTCCAATTACTCTTAGTCTCTTTTGCTGTTTTATATAACCTTCAAATTATTATTATTGTAGAATTTCTTTCAAGTTTTTCTTTAGTGAATTTTAAACATTTTGCTTCCAGTTGGTGAAGGACTATCTCTTTAGGATTTTTTAGGATTTCTTTTTAGGATTTTTTAAGGATTTTTAAAGGATTTTTAGGATTTCTTTTTAGGAGTTTTTAAAGAATTTCTTTTTAAGTATTTTTTTAAAAGGATATCTTTTCATGTATAATTCTTGATAAAAGCATACAGGATTCTTTTAATTTGTGTACTGATGTCACGTGATTCAAACTTATCACATCTTCACAATAGGATAGATTAAGTTTAACCTAGTTTTTATATAAAGTTATTATTATTAATTAATTTTCGCTTGCATGCAACTATCAATGATTAATTACACCTTGTAGATAATTTCCTTCATTTATACCAGTACCTATTTCTATTCTAAATTTATGGGGTATGTTACCAGGTGAGATAAAATAAGAATTAATTTAGAGAGGGGTTGCTAAGAAAATGGAAGTGTTAATAAAGTGGTTATATAGTTACTAGGAAGACTGGCTAATATCTTGCATTCTGTGGGGTTATTTTTCTTCTGATTGTGTTTTGTTCTATGGCTGAATTATCTGCACTCCTCAGTCAACCTTCTTCTTTTCCCAGTCAGTGATATTGTTGATTTATTGGTTATAAGAGTAACTTGGTTTCTCATATTTAGTGGTCAAAGCCTCGAGGACGAATACTATAAAAACTCTAATTGATTAAATCTATTTATAATAATTTAAATTATAACGTAGTTCCCCGTTTTTAATATTAATTTCTGGTTTGTCTAAATTAATAGTGCTTAGGCGATTCTTAGTGTTTGTTTAAAGGTGGCTTTATAAATATTTTGACGTTTTGAGAAATGTAAATTATTTACTTGTAATGGTGTTCCTTTTGTTGGTGTTCTTTCTGTAAGTGTTCATGGAAAATATTAGGTTTAAAAATATGTTATTTTGTTAGTGATTCAAGGTTATTTGTGTTATATCCGATGTATGACAATATACAGTTGTCTTTTGAACATAGAAAACGGTAAACCACATACTTATTACCTTGGGACCTCGGCCTGATTGTGAATTTGGAACTAAGTTTTAAGCTCCTGCATTAACAATTTACTTATATTTTCGTTCCTTTTTTTGTGCGGGATTACCTCTTACCCTATTATATTTCTTAGTGGTTTTTATTCTTCAGTGATTTTTCTTCGATTTTTCTTTGATTTTGAGTTTCATAGTCGTGATTGTTCTTATTTTCTTTTCCTCACACATATTTGGATGGCATTATCATTATTATTATTTTTTCTTCCAGGCTCCTGAATGCCAATAAAATCACCTGTTTGAGGAGAGACGTCTTCAATGATCTTCGAAACCTGAATCTTCTGTAAGTTGACGGTTTTGGTGTTGGTAAAATTAAACCGCTTCTCGAGTCGCGTCTGCCGAGCTTACAAAGAAATGAAACGGATGCGAGGTCATACAATTGGCAACCTAATTTTCCTTTATTGCGAGAGAAAGAACATTCCATGAAAATGAATAAGTCATCTCTATTTTATACTCTTAAAAACTTTTTAAAAAATTAGTTAACTAGTGTTCGAAAATTGGTCTTTGTTGTTTGAGAGAAAAGGTTTGCTTCGAAGAGAGGCGATGCTAGGATAATTTCCCTTATAATCTTATCCACTAAATTCATCCTATCCATAGTTCTACCAAAATTATTTTGTTAACTATTAAGAAAATAGAAGAAATGCATAATCCTTTGAGGTCACGCTTTATCATCGAGGAAAAAGGAAATGAGTAAAAGAATAATGAGGTAAACGAGAAGAAAAACACGAATAGCACAAGAAGAGTAAAAAGTCAACCGATATAACTATTTCAGAAGAAGAGTTTAGGTTACTTACAGAGAAAATGATGTGTATGTATCAATGTATGTATGTGTATATTTATCCATCCGTGAAACATCAACAGTTCCCTACAAATGACTTTCCGGTAAACAGAAGAATCAGGGACGGCGTTTTTATCTCCCCTTTTCTTTGAAGTTGTTCTAATAATAGAAGCAATCACTCGAATGGCAAATAAGAGGAGTGGTTTAATATTGACTATCGGAACTGAGATGGTAATTACACAAATGATATGTCATGTAGAGAGTTGAGAGAAATTATTCTGAAAACATTGAAACCGCAATTTCTTCGCGCCATTTTGAAATTAAAAATAAAAAGCGGGCGATTTTGATTTGTCTTCCCCCGCATATACGAGGCCATGATTTTACTAATTTTCAAATGAATCAATTTTTTTGACTTTATAATAATTTTATAAAATCCAAAACTGATTTTGAGGAAATTTAATTGTTTTCCTTACAAATAAAACTATATAAACTAAAAATTTAAGACTAAATTCAGAATTTTTGGTACCTACTGATGTAGGAACCTTTATTTTAAACTAGGTTTCGAACGGTAGCTTTATGGCAGCTGTTATGATTTAGAACTTAAATTGATTACCTTCCTGGCACTAATCATGACCAATTATGCTTAACTTTGTGGTGTGAATAATGATCAATTTGGTAAAAGGCGCACACCATTAAGGGCATGGAAGAAGGTATCTTAAAAAAGGTTTTTAAACAAATTGCAGAAGTTAGGAGAAATGAAACTTGGAGGAAATTACACAATACTGGATACACAAAAGAGGAGCCTCCTGGGGTCATTTAAATGGAAAATTGTTAGCCATTGGCTCAAGAAAATAGAATGAAAGTTGGATAAAAATAGGTCCCTGAAGTTTCGCATCCTCTACCATTGGCCCAAGTGCCCCCTTCTGCAGAATTAGCTCTTCCCGCCACCTGTGCCCCCTCACAGTGTTGCTTGAAGTTTTTCATACACACAAGACCTCTGGGCCACATCCATACTCAAGATACCTCCCTACCCCCAAAAGCCTCTAATGGGGTAACAAAATCATCCCCCAAGGGGCATTCTCCGGACATCATTTTAACATCTGCTCTTTGTAAGATTCGCTCGTAAATAGATTCTGGCGCCGCGTTCGCCCGACCAAAGAGCTGGGGAGGGAGGTAAATGGCACAGGGGGGCGGACACTCCCTCACACCCTTCCGTCCCATATATATGCAAATATTTATAATGGATGCAATAGTAGTGAATATATATATATATATATATATATATATATATATATATATATATATATATATATATATATATATATATATATATATATATATATATATATATATATATATATATATATATATATATATATATTCACTACCATAAGATCAAGTGTAAATATTAAGTTGTTAAGAAATTAATGTCGTTTTAAGAATTTACTGAAGGCTGTTTAAAGATAAATGCACCGATGGTTTGACCTTTTATATGCTAGAAAAATGATGTTTGTGTGCGAAATGAATTAATTGACTGAAAGACATAAAGTTTACAACTTGTGAGTATTGCTTCATCTCTATCGGGTCGAAATGTCTGTGAGCCAATTCTGAACGGAAATGCTACGGAATATGACAAGTGGATTCTTCACGGCAATATTAAGCGCACCTAAAAGAACGGCTTGATCACAAACAAAACTCAATTTTTACTCCTTGACGTTTTCTCTAGTAGCAGAAGACTCTGGTTGCAAACAGGTACTTCAGACCTTTACTGTTTAACAGTTGCAACGTTTAAATGAAGCTCTTGAACAAAAACGTCCTTCACTGATCGACTGAAAGGGCGTTCTCGTCTTTCATGCCAATGCCCCCCTTCCCTCACGTACCACGTTTGGTACAGGAAAAATTAATGCGTTATGTGGAAAACCTCTTCCTCATCCTCCACATTCACTGTACCTTGCACCATTTGATTACCATTTATTAAGTCATCACGAACTAAGTGGCTAGTTTTCTCTGATATGGAGGCGGAATAGGATAAAAAAAAATCATTTATTCCATCAAAACTGAATGAATTCGCCAAGAAAGGAATCCACAACTCAAATAATGGGAGAACACTGGTAATAATGATGAAAACTGCCGAATAAATAAAACTTTTGTATACCAAAATTGATTTTACCTTCCGTTAAAAAAAGGCATTTATTTCTTGACAACTGAATATTTGCAGAAAAAGGAATGATATTAGTATTAACATCGGTTGGTTTCTGAGCGCTTGTACATTCGTAGGTGTAAATATAATCTGGGTTCTTACAGAGAAATATCAGATTTTCCTTATGTGAATGGTCGAAAAGAATCTATTCCTAAGGGGGAAACTTATTTTTATTATTCCTAGTCATTTCTAAAGAGTACCTCTTTGCTCACTAATACTTGAAACACAAACACTATGTACTCATACTCAGATGAAAAGTCTTTCTTTTTTATGTCATTTAGATTATTTAGATTTAGTTTGATTCTAGAACATTGTAGAGAATCTGCAGCCACAAAGTTGGCTTATAAAGCCAACATAATAGGATAGTGTTATTAAAAAACAAACAAATAACTTATTAAAATATTAACTGAGTTGATATTGAACAGCAAATGTCTAGCAAAGAAATCAAAAGTGCATGTTGAATTAATATTGAGTAGCCAACATCCTGCAAACAAAAAATGTACGTTGAATTGACGTTGAGCACCAATTGAACTGCAAAAAAAAGAAGAAAATCATATTTTTATTTCTTAACGTAACTTGACTCATATTGTAAATAAAAGCAACCCTAAAAATAAGCTAGTAAAGATAAGCTGCTCTCAGTTACTCTGGACCTGCTGATCTTTACGATCCCAAATTGTAATACATTTATTCGCTTCAAAATATTATTTGGCATTTAATCCTCGTAGCATTATTAATTATCAAATCACATTGTTTTTATTCTCAATTTTAAATTCCATTTTTTCATATTATTTTTAGTAAAATAATATTGTGCTCTATTGCCTAGCGGAAAGGAAATAATGATTCCCATCTGAACCAAGTTAAAACACATTGGGGCTGTTTAGTCGTCAGATGGCATTTCCTAGCCCCAGGCTGCTATGTAGGCACGCGTGGTTCATGTCCCAGGTTAAGTGTACGTTCTCACTGAAATGAGCATTAGGCAGAGCAAATAGGTGGTAAAACTATGTGGTAAAAATCGCTAGTAAACACTGATATAAAAATCTGTGTTACGTCAATTTTAAAAGAGGGTGAAGAATGATTTCACAAATTATAGACCTATTAACTTAACGTGAGTTGCGGGTATACTTTTGAAGTCAATTGCAAGAGACAAGTTCGTAGATCACTTAAATAAAATAATTTAATTTAAGATAGTCAACACGGATAAGAAGACGTCGCTAATGTTTAACGAATTTGTTAGAATATTTCATAATATGACATAAAAACATGATCGTCATAGAGCCTTAGAAATTATTTACTTTGATTTTAAAAAGGCATTCGATTCTCTTCACTATAGGAGACTTATAGAAAAGCTTAGAGCGCACGGGTTAAGAGGTAGTCTATTGTGATTAATCGAGAACTGGCTAACAGACCGTAAACAAAAAGTGGTGATAAATGGAAAATGGTCTTACTGGACCCAAGTCATTAGCGGCATGCGTCGAAGATAAGTCCCTGGTCCTGAAATAGTGGATATCTTCGTAAACGACTTAGATTCAAGACTGTAAGCAAGATTGCAAAGTTCACTAATGATACTAAACTTGGTCATCTAACGATACACGCCTCGGATCGAGACGAAATACAATTCAACCTAAATGAGATATGTGATTGCTTGGTTTATGGCAGGTAATTTTAATCTCAATAAACGCAATGTAATTCACCTCGTCTCTCGAAATGGAAATTTTGATTATACTTTAGTCGGTTAACGATTAGAAATCATGTCAAACGAACGTGATTTCGGGGTGTTAATTTCGAGCGAGTTCGAGGTCTGCTGACCAAAAAGTCGCGTGCCCTCACTTATTCTCATTTATGACCTTACGACCTTGAAAACTTTAAAATAATTCCCCGAGTAACCATAGGAGGACCTTGGTATAGTCACATACCTTAGCATAGCATAGTAGAGAACAGCCAAATCTAGCATAGCGTAGTTTTGTCTAGCATAGTATAGCCTAAAAAACTAGCTTAAACTTGCCTAGTATAGCGTATCATATCATAGCCAAGCATAACATAGTATAACCTACCCTGTATTAGCCTAGTATAGCCAAGCCTAGCCAAACATAGGATAGCCTAGCCTAGCCTAAAATAGAATAGACTAGCTGTGCTGAGCCTAACCTAGCCTAGCTTAGTATAATCTAGCTAGCCTAGTATAACCTAGCATATATAGACTACTTTATCCTTACTTGGCTTAGTATAGCCTAGCCTAAAATAGAATAGCCTAGCTGTGCTGGGACTAACCTAGCCTAGCCTAGTATAATCGAGCTAGCCTAATATAACCTAGCATAATATAGACTACTTTATCCAACCTTGGCTTAGTATAGCCTAGTCTATCGAGTCCTTGTATAGCCTAGCCTAGTTTAGTAGACCCTAGTATAACCTAGCATATTATAGTATAGCCTAGTCTAGCTTAGTAGACCATAGTCTAACCTAGCATATTATAGTATAGCCTATCCTAGTATAGCCTTGCCTAGCGCAGCATTGCCTAGTGTAGAATAGCTTACTATAGCCTATCCTAGCTTAAATAAGTATGGCTTAGGATTACATGCCAGAGGCTAGCCTAGCGTCGCCTAGAGTAGCCTAGCCTAGTATAGTTAAGCTAGAATAGGCTACTATATCCTAGCCAACATATCCTAGCATAGCATACTATTATAGCATAACATACTATAGGCTAGCATGGTATAGCCTATCCTAGAATAACCAAGCGTATCATATTTTAGCTTAGTATATCCTAGACTAGTATAGCATACCATACCCTAGACTAGAATAACCTTGCATAGCTTAGCCTATTATAGCCTTGGTTAGCTAGCCTATTGTAGCCTAGCATAGTAATACCTAGCATAGCAGAGCATAGCCCTCCCTAGCCTATTATACTTTAGCCTACCCTAGCATAGCATAGTATAGCTCTATCTAGCCTAGTATAGCTTAGCATAGCTTAGCCTAGCCTAGCATAGTATAACCTAGCCTAGCATTAACTATCCTAGACAAGTATAGCATATACTATCCTATTATACCAGATTCAAGCATAGCTTAGTATTGTCTAACCTAACATTCTATATGATATCTTAGCATAGCATTTTAAGCCTAAATTAGCATAGTATATCTTACCCTTGTACATTATAGCTTAGCATATTATAGCCTAGCCTATAATATCCTAGCATATTATAGCCTATTCTAGGTTTGTCTAGGAGAGTATAGCATATTATAGCCTAGTTTAGTCTAGCAGAGTATTGGCCGAATAGTTATGATGTTATTGGCAAAACAAAATAATTCCCGGGCTAACCTTGGAAAGACTTTGAAAATTATATCATTTGAAAGAGAATGTATGTAATACAACATAGGGTTTCGAATTTCGCTAGAATCGGCCGAATACTTATGATATTATTGCCAGAACAAAATAATTTCCGGGCTAACCTTGGGAGGACTTTGGCAATTATAGCACTCAATGATAATGTAAAACAACATAAGGTTTTCAAATTTCGTTAGAATCGACCGAATAATTATGATGTTATTACAAAAACAAAACCAAAGTAAGCAAAACAGGGACCGACCGACCGACATAGTGAGATGTAGAGTCGCTCGCGATTAGACTCGCACGCGACTAAAAATATAACATTCCATTTTATTCCAAATTTCTGAGTACGGAAGTAGTAGTCTCATTGTTTAAATCAATTGCGAGTCCACAGCTGGAATATTTAATCCCATTTTTGTTCTCATCTGCAAAAGGAAGGGTTCAAAACCTCATTGTAGGGTGAGAAAGAAACCCTATGAGAACAGACTTAAAAATTGATATTGCTCTCGCTTGAAGAGCAAGAGCGAGAACTTTCATTTATAAAATATGTTCATCTTGGATCTCTCTTCCAGTTAATGTAGTTCAAAGCACGCCAATTAAGACGTTTAAAAAATAATTGGGCAAACACCTATTTAATTTTTAAGCATACTGAATAAAACCATAGTATTATCTTGCTACTTTTTTATTCTATAAGCCATCCAAAGGCCTCCTTACCTTACATTCTACCCTTCCTCTACGATTAGCCATAGAGCATATTTAGGGTCATGATTATCCAGTTCTATAAACATTTATGGTGAAACAGTGCTAAAAAATGCATGGTAAAACCCGATTGTAAACTAGTGGTAAAAACGTTTAGAAAAACATGAACATTAGTTTATATTCAAACCCCTAATTAAAAAAAAAGATAATTTGCGCCAATAAATTATCTTTAAAGAAAATGGGGTTGACAAATCATCGCATATGTGACTTAAAATTTTTATTATAAAAAGATCACTTATAGAGTAGTTAATATTCCTTTAAATGATTTCATCACTAACTCTATAATTTAAGAAGGGGATTTTTTTGAGTATTTGAATAATAATTTCATCTTAGTTTGGTTATGACTTTTTTCATCAAAGTTATTTCTAATAATTCTTTTATAATATCAAAAAACAAAATGGTGAAGTTCAGAAATAAATATAAGTATCGAAATTTTATGATTTTTTTAAAACACAAAGAATTATAAATGGTGAAGTTCAGAAAATTCAACGTGATATTTTGAAAGGGGGGAAATTTAGTTTTAGTTCCTTTTTAAAATTATTATAATTGGCGAAGTTCAGGAAATTTATTAAATTTAACCATGGCTGTTTTTTTTTAGATTTTAAATTTTAATCTTAGTAGCGAAGTGCAAGCTTCCCTCGTAGTGGGGAGTGGCGAAGCCATTGCCGGGTTTGGATAATATTAAAATTATCTACTTAGAAGTATCACTTATGCAGTACTGCCAAAAGTGCTTTAATGAATTCCTTTAGAGAACATTAGAATTTGCTACTCTAAAACGATTCCTTATAGAGTAGTTAAAGTATTCTAAAACAATTTAAAGAGTGAGAACGGTATTCGTTCGCAATTTTCAACTGCTATTTTACGCAATATTTATTTTACCCTCGTTGTCGGCCCTTTTCTTCTTAAAAAAAGAACCGTTTTTGCTTTATATTTTGGAAGAATAATTGGCTATGGAAAATTTTGAACATACCTAATTTTTAGAAGAGGTATGGATTCCGCTTTGGAATCTCCGCCAGAATGACAAACAAGGAGATTTCAGACTTCCTCAACGTCAACAGAACGAGGATGGAAAAGGTCAGAAAGGAGCTAAAAGATTCAGGATTCGACTACGAGGCGAAAGCAGAGAGGAAAACCTATGATCGACGATTTAACGCCATCGTCGCTAAAATCCAGAAGATCATAAAAAATGATCCCAGAAAGTCGACGCCTGTCATTACAAGGGATAAGGGTTTGGATGAAAAGCTCATCAGGCTGGTGGTGCATAACGACATACGTTACTTTTCATGTGGGATGAGGAAGGGACAATTTCTGTGTAAGACAATGCAGAAAAAGTGACTCAAGCACACCAAGAAGTCGATCAACAAGTTGAAAAAGCCTTTGGAGCCAGTCATGATGTAGTTCTTCTCTAACGAGAAGAATTTCTGCTAAGATCAGAAGATCAACTTCTAGGACAACACTTAGCTCACTGTCGCACCCAAGGACGTGCTCAGAGTGTTGCAGAGGAAATTTCAAGCGATAATCATGGTCCTCGTTGCTATCAGCAGTGAACGTGACGTCATGTCACCCCACTTCCTTGAGGGCATCGAGCTGAACAGCGACGGCTACATCCGTATTCTGAGTGAGGTGTTGAAGCCCCGGATCTACCGGCTAGTATTAGGGAGGCCTTACGTGTGGGAGCAAAACTTTACGCCTGACACACCAGCCGGAAGACCCGGGCCTGGTCTTGGAATATTTCTTCGATCACACAGCACCTGACATTTGGCCTCCCAACTCGTTTAAATGCAACCCCATCAATTTCTTTTCATGGGACGCAGTAGAACGAGAGACTAACAAATCCAGCTGCATCTCGAAGGACGAGTTGAAGGTCAGGATTACCAGGGCGTTCAGGCGCCTAAAGCGAGAAATAGTGACGAAAACCCGCGGCCTGGAGGCCTTCATCGAGGTCACAGGTGGCTTCATCGAGTGAGATCGAGAGAACCTGTCACGAAGACAAACTGACCCAATTTTTACAAATATATTTCAAAAAATAAAAACACTTTTATTTTTTCCGCACCCTACTATTTAGGGCACATTTGAAATTAGATACTCTCAAAGGATCATCGAGTACTACCACTATATCCTAAACGATTTAATTTAGAGGACATTAAAATTCGCGACCTAAAAGGATCAGTTATATAGTGCTGCCCAAAATTAGAGAGAAAAAAATCTACATAATTTTTTTTAATACTAGTTTAAATTCCCTGAAATTAGCACATAATTTTTTTAAAATTTTATACCGAATGTGTCCAAATTTCGTTTCAAAGAGGAGCGGATAAAAACATTAGGAGGAAAGTAATTGGTATTTGAAGAAAGAAAGCTTCCAAAATTAGAGAAAGTTTGCACGTAAAAATTCGTATAGTATATATGACAAATTGCCACACCCACAGGTATAGTATATTGCTACTGATAATATTACTCATTTATCAAGATGGCGAGACGATTTAAGCTCGACAAATCCTTCAAAGAGCAGGTGTCCATGGGAAGAATAAAGGAATTATACTACCTGACATGCCAAGGCATTGTAATTAGTCAAAATGTTGTGATTTCACACATACTAAAGCTCCATCATGATGCCTGTTCCTTCGAGTCGACGAAAAAAACGAGTCGCCATCGAAAAACCACTCCCAGTAAAGATCGCACGAGCCAGCGCATGTTGACGAAGGACTGGTTGAGACCAGTCCCTATTTCGGGAACGGACGAACTTTGAAGATCTTTGGCAAATAAGAAGAATGGAATAAAATCAGGCCCAAATAATGCGGCAAATTGGTACTCCTGCGGCCGAAGATGTGGTCAAGTCATTTAGAACAAGGTCCTACATACCTCTCATTAATATTTGGTTGAATTTTCTATGAGTTAATTATGTTTTTTTTCTGGTTATGGCTGCATTAATGCAAATCGTTCTCTAGTTGCGGATATATATTTTCTTCAGATACATATTACTTTCCTCATAACTTTTTTTAGCCCGCCGCTCGATCAAATGAAACTTGAACACTATCAGACAAATTTCAAATAATATTTTGTCAATTTTCAGGGAAATTAAAAGAGTTCAAGAAAATATAGTTTGGGGTATTTTGTTCTCTAGTTTTTGATGGTACTTTATTTTTCTATTTACATGTACATATATTACAAAACACGTCTACAAACTCAGTGTTCTGTAGCACCCAAACCTTCACCTAAATTCTCCCCTAATCCTATCCCCTCCCTCGGTCCTACCCTTTTGTACGACAATTTGATCCGCAGTTCTGACCAGCTTACCTTCTTTCACAGGTCTTTATACGACAACAACATCCGCACCATCCCCAACGCCACGTTCGAGACCCTCTCCAGTATCCAGACGCTGTAAGTAACTCATCCACGACATCATAAAAGGTGTACATACATTCATGTATATTCATATTTATTAGCTCAGATTCATTTGTACATAATTTGGAGTCCATACATAAGTTTTTTTCGCACGTAAATCCAAGCAGTTTCCTTTTTAACATCTTGCGATGAATACCTTTCACACATCTTCACTTCTCTTAACTTCACCACTTTAATTACCTCTTCAAGTACGTTCTGATGAAGAAAATTCTTAAAGTTCTTAGTTTTAAGTAAATAATATTTTTTTATTTATTAGACAAGTACTTTTTTCGCCCATTTGTTTTTGTACGTACATTGTAGGCTCGGTGTCTTTGGTCGCACTTTGGTTCTTGTCTCTTTAATGTACTTGTTCTTATTGCTGGTTTTGAAGTTTGGTCCTCGTGTTATGGTTTGTTGTTCTTGCATTGGTTCTTGTCACCTTCAACTCTTTATATTCGCTACAACTTGGTGTTTGTACTCTTGTTAATGACCGCTATTTCGCTGTCACATTTCTTTAATTTCTGTTCATTTTTCTTCTCGTAGTTGTCAACCCGCTTCCCGATTTATCCTCTCATGCCCCCATTTGTTGCTGCCATCCCTATAATTCCCCTCTAACGCACTTGGATTTTGAAAGTTCCGCCCCAGTTGGCGGATTTGAATCTTTAATTTAGTGGGAACCTCATCAATTGAGCACCACATCTACTATTTTTGTGGCACACTGTTTGCTTATTAAAATTCTTATTCATGTAGTGGCTGGCACCGAGTGTCTCACTCTGGCTATCTTCGCACACTTAAGTGACAATCGTGCCTCTCATGACCCGACTAACTTGACGCTGTTTTGCAAACTAACTTAAGAAGTGGTACCCATTATGTTGCTAGGGGAATTAGTGCAAATAAAAACATAACAAAATATATGGGATTATAGGAATAAGCAACTAACACAAACCATGCAATTCATCCCCTTGGTTGTCTACAGCAGCAGTGATTATATAAATGTTCAATTTCACCTGCAATATGCCTAAGCTATTCATATGTTTGTCAAGTTTATTTTTAGGCAAAATTATTGAGCTTAAACTACAATTTCTCCAAGGGAAGCATTCCAATATTTTTTTTATCTTATACGTGCAAACGTTCGTCACAACATTAAAATAGTTACGCTTACTTCCCAGTTTGATATCGTTACTCCTAGCGGGTTATGTTCAGCATTAAAGTTACACTTCCGCTATAATATTCAAACATTACCCTTTATAGGACTTCACAAATTGAGCGCCTTTGAGTTCACATTATTGAAGCTCTCGAGAATTGTAAACGTCTCAATTATTTTACCATACAAGTGTCTAGTATCCAACGATGGTATTCCGAGTTCTGCCAGTCGCACCCTATTATCTTTACTTATCAAACAGAGGATCATCTTAGGTTGTAAACGTCAACATTGGTATATCTTTTACCATAGGTATACAGGTTCGATATATAAGAATGGCGGTAGCAATTGAATTGAGGGTAGAAATTCGGGAACCCCAAGAACTAAAAGGATTAAATATGAAGGAAAGAGCAGTTCATTCCCACTGAGAAGAATAAATATGAAATTAATACTAGAACCTTAAAGATACAAACATTGAAATCCATATTTTAGGTTCTGATTCTCTTTTCTTTTCAGACATTTAGGTCGAAATCCGTTCGTATGTGACTGTTCGCTTCAGTGGCTCTCTGACTTTCTTGATATACACCCAATCGAGACTTCCGGTGCCCGTTGCGAATACCCGAAGCGTCTACAGCGGAGGAAAATTACTGCCCTCACAGACGAACGTCTCAAGTGTAAGATATTCTTATTTCTTTATAATCATGTATGAATATCATATGTATCTTCATCATCATAATTACCCTCCCTTCGAAGCTTGCAATAACCACAGGTCAGGCTTGAATTTGGCATGTTATACTTAATATTCGAATGTCATGTTCTCACTGTCTGTGTGCTCATCCTCGGTATTATCAGGTGTATCCTATATAGATTTTTATGACAAAGTGTTCTGTCTATTTGCATTCCAGTACTCTTTCCTTATTTTATTAAATCCGCCCATGTGTTTCTGTTCAAATATTCTTTTGTCTCCTTGTATTCCTAGCATGTGATATTTTACGTTCCTTCCCATTATCCTCATTTTTTGATGGCATTATTTGTTTTCATTGCCATGTTTCTGCGATGAAATTTTGTTTTCCTGCTAATTCCATTTTCCCTTCTATTACCAGGAGTTGAACGCTGCTTTAAATAAACTTATAACTCAACCTGCTCTAGAAACTAGCAGCATTAATCCTAATATTTAAAGCTTTGGCAGTTGTGTTCATTATTTTACGTCTCTCGTCTCTCTCGCAATATTTATTGCTACTAATGTCATTTATTCCGTCTATAACTTTTCCTTCTTTTTACAGTAAATTATATAATCTTAATTCGCTATAATTAATCAATATATGACACTCATAGGTTTGTACAGAGTTCCATTACCACGTCAGAGGTGCATTTATTTTTATTAATTCTTTTAAGTTACTCCTTTTTAGAGGTTTTCTTTCTAGCTCGTTTTCTATTAAGAATCAAATAATGAAAAACGTTTCAGTGTCGAAAGATTAACAATAAATATTCTTTTATGGCTTTCATTGTTCCATCGAGGATATTCTATTTTTATATCTGTGTATCGTGAAGGGGATTCAAATTAGAGTACCATGTTCTTGATACGAACTTGTTCCTGAAAGGTTATAATACGATTTATCTGGATTAATTCAGTTTTGTATTCTCTTGTTTGAATATTCGCCATTATACATTACCTTTAATTGCATTTTACCCTTTTTTTTCATTTTATATCTTCTCAGTATTTTTTTTCTACTGAATTTCAATTCCAGTGTCGGTTATACCAATCACCTACCTCTACTCAATTAAGGAAATGATATCTCCTAAGTTCTGTTGAGTCTTTTAATTGGTCAGTTTTCTTGGTTTCGTCGCAGATAGCGTGATTTACCTGGAAGTCATGTTTTCTATCATATGCCGAGGTACCATGTATGTCCAAATAAGGACTTGAGTAGTCTAATGTTTTGTAACTTTAGTGGCAACTATGTGGGTTCACATATCATCATGTATCATGTCTTATTCATGCATTCTCACAAGAAAGCTCAATTTTAGAGCCCTTAATATCTCCCAGTCCTTAGAGTTGATAAGAATTTTAATCGTAGTCCTTTTCCGTACTCTTTTCAGTATTCTGTTGTTGTTGGTTTTCTCATAAGCCTTTTATTTTGTCTGTCTACTAAGCATATTCTCATTCGCCTCTATTCTCCTTTCTTTCTTTTTTATAAATATAAATTTATAAAATGACAAAAGCCTCGTTAACTTATTATCAATTAAATACTATATCAGTAAACAAAGAACATAAAGTACAATAGAAAAATCCATGAAAGTTACGAGACTTAACCTTCCCTAGACATAATCCCGAGTGTCCACACGCCATGTAGTGAAATCTGATTAAGTTTTAAATTTGGATATAAGAATTAGTTCAATACCGTACACCAAGTTCATCCCTATAAATAATAACAGGACTAGAGAGATTGCTTTTAAATTTGTTTAGTGAAATATCGAATTTTTTTCATATTCTTGCCGTTATTCCTCATGAGATAATATATTTTGCAAAAATCATGATCTTTCGCTTCCTTAATTTTCAATATCGAATGACAAACGGTTAGATGCAATTAAATGCAAATATTGATTGAGAAAGGACTATTTAAATCGAGGGGAACGACCCCAAAATGAAGAATAATAATCCATAAATAGAACATAAGGAAAAGAGTAAAACCATGACAAAGACTAATACCTCGCCAACAAATGTGCTAGAGCAGGGGGAAGTAGTATTGATCTCCAGGTACAATTCTACAAATAATATAGTAAAAACATACAAAACAACCTTTTAGTGGTCAAGGGAGTAATAGAAAATATTTGGTTATAAACCGTCAAATAAAGTGATTTCCGGCAGAGTGAATACAAAATACAACATTCAATTCTCGTTAGTTGGTTCGTTCTGTGGACACCAATTGCGACCTTTGTAACTGCACCTCGATTTTATGTTTTGTATTTTTAATATTTTGTGTTTTTTTATATGCAAAGGTTTAATTGTTGTTATCATATTCCTACGATTGAATATAAATATTAGTAAAAATGCTCCCTATCTTCTATTTTTCAAATAAATTAAATACAGCTAGACACATGTGACGTCACACTATCTTTGGCTGCACAGAAATATATATTAAAAATTATATTTATATTTATTAAAAATATTTCTTATTTTCGAATAGGCATTTGTATGAGAAATAAATAATAGATTTGTAAATAGAATTTAAAAATCTATAGAAAACTTATTCGGGAATTTAATTTCCGCCCTTTCGAAAGACTGGAATAAATTAATGAAAACCTGAATCACGGAATGAAAATGCCGAATGAAAAAGGTGCCATAAGTAAAAAAAGATGCAATAGAGAAAGTGATGAATTAATTTGTGATGCGAATAATGGAAATAGAGTATTAAATGAAATAACGAAATTGCATTGGAAAAAACATGATAAATATTAATTCTTAAAGCTATAATAAATCAAATTAAAATGAATAAAAAGTATATTATAACTAATAAAGATTAAGAATAAGAAATACTATAAACAATAGACTTAAAGATACGGAATTAAAAGTTAGCAAAATGGCATACCGAATCCAATGATACTGAACACCAGACAAAGATTCCGAGTACTTTCGCCTCTATTAACAAAGACCCCGCCAAGGAATACTTCTTAAAGAGGTTTTTGTTAATAAAGACGGAAAAGCTTGGAATCCTGTTTCCTTTTTTTTCTCTCGTCGAATTTTCAACAGTAGTGTGTATGGTCTAGAGAACTACCTAATATGTAGCTTGGGATGCACCAACACCAATCAAGAGTAGACTTGAACCTAAGCCTCTCCTGCCCACTTCGGTCATGGGTGATGCGCCTCTCGCTTACGACGCGCAGCTGTCACCGCAATGGTAGTATTCTTACTACCCAACACGAGAGGGTCTGACCCCTCTTGACTGCTAATTAATATTTTGATCATAATCTTAGATTTAATAATGCCCCTAGGCGATATCATAAATAATTTAGACCGCAAATTCATTATATTTATCTATTTTTATCTATTTATCGATCACTTCTACAGCCGTCAAAGACAGGGCACATCTTAAGGAACGAGCTCGAGAGCTCCTTAGCGAGGTGATGTGTATAGATTCCATTGGGTACGGAAGGGTTCAAAGACAACACACATTTGCTATGGTAAATAGAAAGTGTCCTCGCGGGCGGTTAAAAATCCCCTGGCCAGGGTCGAATCCCGGTTGGTTGCTGGCATCGACGCAGAAGACGAAGCTGGTAACGACAATTAATAGGCTCAGGAACCCCTTTGAGTGGGGACTCCGAATCAGTCACGGGGAAATGTGCTAGAGAAAAGTGCCTATGGTTTAGATCAACCCACACAAAGGTACAGGGTGGAGTACTTAAAAGGTAGCCCGGTCCATATTAATAAAAAGTGTTTTCAACAAAACCAATAACTATTTCGTTTTTTAATAAAGTTAAGCATTTTTTTCTAAATATATTAAAAAATAATATATTTACTAAAATTTGCTTTGTTTTATTTAAAACGAAATAGTTATTGGTTTCTAGACAATTATATTTTAATTTGGGCTGGGCTATTTTAAGTGCGCCACCCTGTAGGATTGCGAAATGTCCGTTAAATCAGGAGCAAATATTTAGGCTATCAAAAAGATGTCTGAGGCAATCACTGAGTCATGATTGTACACTGATATAAGAGATTTTCAGGTTCAATTCAGCATCCATGGGTACGCTATGTTTCACAAGGACCCCATAGAGCAAATGGATGTGGATGACATACATACGAGACACACTATCTTTCACTGAATGCAGGGATGTTTCAGGCCACGAGGCTATGGGTAAATATTTAAGGGTCAATGCCAGGGTATACAGGTATGGAAAAGAATACCGATCACCGCATGGGTCAGTATTAATGGGTGAAGGCATGCCCATCAAATCGTTAGGTTTAGAGGACAACGCTCGCAATATCGCCTTAGGTTACTTCAAATGTCGTGTTAACTGAGACGACTGGACTTTTATCGAAAAATCATTTCACCTACTAGCCAGTGGAAAGCAAGCCGCAACGGACATGATCTAGAAAGAGAGGCATGTTAGAGAATGCCGCATAACAAAAAGAGTCTTGTTCAGAAGGCCAACTGTGACGAGGAAGTCCGTGTAGCATCTCTCTGTGAAGAGAACTTCAAGAAGTTATTCGCACACATTAACAACCAAAAGCCACTTTAACACCCTGTATGACCGAGACAACACGGCAAAAGCCTTCATTTGTTGGAGACTTTCGGGCAGGCTTCCGTAGGAAACGGTCGTTCCGAACTAATTCGCCGGAGTTTTTCTATGACATGATGGAATACTATGACTGTTTTCTGGTTCTGGGCGTACTTTATCTTGGCTTTCAAAAAGCGTTCGATAAAATGGCTCACCGTGCCATCGCATGATATTAGTGAAAATAAAGGGAATAGATTGTGAAATGGTTGTCTGTGAGGCAACAGAACTTTTCAATGGTCCGTCCTCGCTGATCGTCGGTAAGGAGCGCAGTCCCTCACTGCCCCATTTATGTTATTCATTATCTATATAAACGATATGGATGAGGGATTATTGATTAAAAATAGTCAAGTTTGAAGATTACAGAATTGGGTGGGTCCTAGTCTCGGCTGAAAGCGTCAAGAGGTTGAGAGACGACACGCACTGGATAGGAGAGTGATTGGACACGTGGCAGATGCCTTTCAACTTTGGCATGTGTAAGGTAATTCACATTGGCTATTCATACTCCAGGTCAGACTACTCTCTACAAGGGTAGTATCTAGAGGTCGCCGACGTGGAGAAAGACTTAGATGTGTTGATTAGCAGCGATTAATTTTCTTTAGTTTTCGAAACAGGTAAATTGTGCGGCCCTCTTCTAACTCATTGGTGCGACTTCACTTAGATTTCTCGGTTCAATTTTGTTCCTCCAACCTTCGAAAAGACATCGAACGGCTGGAAAAGGTGAAGGACAGGGTCACAAAACTGATCCTGTTGATTAAGCATAGATACTATCAGAAGCGACTTGAAGAGTTCGGTATCTTCTCGTTAGAAACCAATAGAATGCGCAATTAAGTAAAAAGTTTCAATTTCTTTGATACTTCTAGAATATTGATCACCGGAAGTTGTTTATCTTTGACCAACATAGAACTAGGAACCACGATTAGAACCTAAAACTACCGTGGTTCAGAACCCCTGGGGGAAATTTACTTCACATATGAGATGCGAGAGAGATGGTACAAGCGACCTGCAGAGTTAGTTAATCCTTCTAGATTTTAGCAAATCAAGGATAGAACTGCCCTAAAGGTTTATAGTGTGTAGTGGAATTCATATAGGTAGTTTATTTGGGGACGGGGGGCTTTCACAGTCCAGTTAAAATTTCCTGTTTGTGTTCTGCCTTTCAACACAACAGGCTCATTTCACCTTCCGTAGCCTACTTCAGGGGAAGGGAAGGGAAGGGCGAAAAAGGAGAACCCTCACCTATACTCTCTCAGTCTTCTACAATAGCGTTTCTACGGTCGTCGTCGTGGCATTTCCTCGAGATCGAGGAGAAGGCTTCATTGTCATAAGACAGACATTTATGAAGACGCCTGTGCGTGAGTTTGTTTAGAGGGTACTTAACTACTGCACCTTTAGTAAGCACACAAACTTCACAAGCCTTCAGCCAGGTCTAAGGGCAGGGTGAAACCGAGACGATCGGAGCTAACAGACTTGTTGCAGCCTTCTTCCGCTTTCACAGCCGTTGAACTTTTGATGAAAACTTCGTCCGCCTGTTCTGCCGTTGAGGACTTGGCAGTGTTTTTATATCAGAGTTATCCTTCTCTTAAGTGGACTGCCTATCATGGCTACGAGCTCCTCTTACCCATCCCAACCGTGATTCCCAGTCACGGAGGTAACCTCCCTAGCAAATAGTGTCAGCTTAAAAAGAATCTAGACGGAGATTCGAACTGCCGACCGAACGATTGCCGGGCAAGCGCGCGCAAGATTAATCGATGTACCTCTTTTCCTTCTCTCTCTCTCTCTCTCTCACACACACTCTCTCTCTCTCTCTCTATCTCTCTCTCTCTCTCTCTCTCTCTCTCTCTCTCTCTCTCTCTCTCTCTCTCTCTTGTCATAGTCGTCATTTCTAACCAATAGCATTGCCTCTACATCACCCCCTTTCTACAGGTCTACCCTTGCAAAGAGGAACTTTTAAATTTCAGTTTTCCAATTATTTTTTTTTAGGCACGGATGACACGGTGAGTCAGTACGCGGGGCAGTGCGTGTTTGAAGATGAATGCCCCCGTGGTTGCACCTGCCGGGGGACCACCGTGGATTGCACCGCGGGTGGACTGACATCGATGCCTGAGGCACTCCCCCAATACACCACAAATCTGTAAGTATCCAGTGACATGCCCTGGTTCGTTGTCTTATCACGAGACACCGCCCTTCCCCTGTAAGTATCGCTCAGTGGTTTTCATTATCGGTGTGTTCATTCATTGAGCCCTTTTCTAGTTTTTACTCTTAAGTTTGTACGAATGGCGGAGGTTCCGTGAGTATTTGCGATTATTATAGGGTTACTATAGTAACAAGGAAGGTTCCGCGAGTATTTGAGATTATTATGCGGTAACTATAGTAACGTGGAAGGTTCCGCGAGTATTTGAGATTATTATATGGTTACTATAGTAATGTAGAAGGTTCCGCAAGTATTTGAGATTATTATACGGTAACTATAGTAACGTGGAAGGTTCCGCGAGTATTTGAGATTATTATATGGTTACTATAGTAACGTGGAAGGTTCCACGAGTATTTGAGATTATTATACGGTTACTATAGTAATGTAGAAGGTTCCGCGAGTATTTGAGATTATTATATGGTTACAATAGTAATGTGGAAGGTTCCGCAAGTATTTGAGATTATTATTCGGTTACTATAGTAACGTGGAAGGTTCCGCGAGTATTTGAGATTATTATATGGTTACTATAGTAACGTGGAAGGTTCCAAGAGTATTTGAGATTATTATACGGTTACGATAGCAACGGGGAATGATCCGTGAGTATTTGAGATTATTATACGGTTACTATAGCAACGTAAGTCTACTACACACTGTATCGGGCATCCAATGTAAAGCCCACTAAAGAACTGTTACAAATGACTTGTAACCTTTATTTTTCGCCGTCGCAGTCCACGGGAGGCAAAATAAATGCTAAATCAGCTAATTGTAACAGTTCTAAGGAATTAGCTTGGTCTTTTGGATGCAGTCACTTGATGCCCGTGGATGAGAAGCGTTTCCCATGTCAAATGCAGTCAAGAAGCATATCCAATGCTATAGCAACCGCATTCTACGGCTGTGTGGACATATAGGACATATATAAGTGAGGAATATAGTAATAGAGGTGTTTAGTAGGAGAAAATAGTGGGAAAAATTAGGGAAAATAATAGGAAAGTGAAATGAAAATAGAATGAAAGACAAATCCCTGGTGAAAGGGTAGCTCTGGCTTTCTTTGCGTTTTTTTTTTAACGGAGGTATTTTGCTGGTTTTGGTTGTGTGCAATCCTTTTCATTTTTATTTCCTTACTAATAACATTGTTTTGCGTTCATATATTTGTATTCCCATTGTTTTTTATTCATTTATCTATAATCTAATTTTTATCGCCTTACATTTTTTATTTCTTTATGGACGACCCCTAAATCCGCCCCATTTCATAGATTTATTTTCAATGAATCAATTCCCGTCTCGCATCTCATGCCCCAAAGGGTTATACAAGGGAACATCCTTGTCCTAGTTACACTAGCCATCAAAATCACCAGAATCCCCTAGTGCCGGGGAAATAACCTGGTTAATTCGATTTCAGTATATACACATTTCTCAGCGATATGTACGCATGTAAGCACCGTTGATGGTTGTTCCTACGAGGTTATATACATGTGGCCCCTGCTTTACCCTATATAAAATATTCTTATGGAAGGATAAGGGAATCCCGGGTGAAATAGGACCCCGCGGTTGCTCTTCTTGGTGGGGTTCCTCTCCTTGGGGTCGGAGGTGAGCATGTTAATTAACCCGTTTGAGAGGGCCTTTGTAAGGCGTGGCTGAAGAAGGCACCGCTGCCAATTAAGGTGAAAAAAGAGCTCTGCCCCGACACCATAATTCTTGGGTGTAATTGGCACGGAGTCACTCTTTTTTTCATTAACCTTTCTAAATTTCTGTTCTCCCTCTCTCTCTTTTTCTTTCTCTTTAGCTATCTCTTTCTGCTTCTATTTTTCTATCGGGGCCTCCAGGGTAAAGCAAGGAAGATCTGTTGAGATAACGGTTTCTCTGTAGCTGTTTTATCTCCTCTCAGCATTTCTCCTCTTCCTTTCTCTCACTCTCTCTATCATTTCTTTATTTCTGCCTCTATCACTCTTCAGCTCTTCTTATCCCTTTTCCACTTTTCTCATACTTAAATTAAAATTCATTAGAAAGTTTAGGAACCCTACAGAAGCCCCTTCTAAGCATGGATTGCAAGCTCTTTTGCTTTCCTTGTAATTTTTTCTCCCTCGCTGCCTATATATATTTCCACTTTATATCTTCATACCTTTCTCGTTCCTGATTCTAACTCTCCTTAATGCGTACATGTTATTCTAAACCACCAATAAATCCCCCTCAATCAACCCAAATCATCCCAAACAACTGCCTTTTACCAGTCTCATCCACCCCTCACCCTCCTCCCGCAGCCTTCTGTCCGACAACGAAATCCGCCAACTCGGAACCACGGAAATCCTGCCCAAACTCAGCCGCTTGAAACGCCTCGTCCTCACCAATAACCAGCTCCGAATCATAACCACGAACGCGTTCCAAGGCGTCGACACTTTGCAAGAACTGTAAGTGATCATAAAATGGCGTCAGGAAAAAGAAAGTAATTTTATGTTGCTTTTGATTTTAATATTAGGATGCGCCATCCATTTATTCTTAGGAGTAGCTCTCGCTGCGCTAGTGGATACGGCGTTGGTGTTCTAGCGTCGAGGTAGCGGGCACAAACGTGGCCGCATGAAAAGATCTGGCCACCGATTGGTGGATGTGCTGTGCTTACCCCCGCGGGGGTAGGTAAATCTTACATAGATCAACACACAGACCAATACCACCCTTATCTTTCATCTCCTGCCTTCACAATACAACACGCGTACTATCCTCCTCTATTCTAAGGAATCCTGCCGAAGGGGAGTAGTATACACATGTGATGCGGGACTAGTCCCTTCCCCCATGGATGACAAGATTCCTCCCCGATCTTTAGTTGCTGTCAAAACCAAAAATACAACTCCCGATACCCCGCTCCCGCCCTCCCCACAACCATTCAAGCGATGACCGTCTCCTGGTGCACATGGCTCACTACTGATTGTCATGCTGATCTTTGTGGTGGTTACATTATCTAGTCGGAGGTCTGTCCCGTCCGGGGACTGGCGGCGTGGCCTACCTATTCATTTATTTATTTTTAATGCGTTGGAAACAAAGTCCTCGCACAACCTTTATTGACAATGATTTACAACTAAACAAAGCAGCAAAAGAAACATATCTATAACAATGTAATCACTGTTATTTTCGAGCACCCGCACTTAACGTTTGGATAGATCATGGATGCTATTATCGTAAAATTCAACTGGTTTTCTATGAAAGAAGTCTCCAACTGCAGTTTCAATTCGTCATAATTTGCAAATGTTTTGCCATTTAAAAAGTTCTGCAGTGCCGGAATAGATGGTAGTCTTTTGGCACCAGGTCTGGCGAGTACAGGGAGTGAGGGAGAACTTCCCACCCCCCAGCTCCAGGAGTTTTCCACGGGTATGATTTGCAACGTGTGGTCGGGCGTTATCATGAAGAAACAAGACATCAGTCAATTCTGGTCGATTTTGCGCAATTGCATCTGTCATCTGTTTCAGTTGTTGACTGTATAATTAAGCGTCGATTGAGGGATCGCGAGAGGGTGACAAGACTTTCGCACCACCCTGTACACATAAAAAAAATCGGCCAAGTAGTTTCGATCATTATTGCCAATGAAGTTTAAGTAAGCAGTAGATTCCTACGGTTTTGATGAAGTTTATATTTTGATATCCTTTTTCACCTCCTCATCAGAGTAAACTTTGCCATTTAGAGGATGTAATGACTTAAGCAAATGGTAATGACATGGTTCAAAGGCCGGTTAGAGAAGAACATCCCAACCTTAACGCAATTATTTTGTGTTGGCTTAAACGTGCCAAGTGCGGGCGTTCACTGTCATGGAGGAGAAGTGTCGTGGTATAGGAAGGACCGAGTGATGGAGTTCGTACGTAGGGGTTGGTTACGTACTACAAAACTCCGTGATTACGTTTTCTCTCTAAGAGTGCTATATTAGATTATTATCTGATTATTATTATGATTCTTATTACATACTCTTTGAAGGTTCTTAGTGCCTTGCTCAGCGTTTCGAGGATTGAATAAAATTGGTTTCTAAGAAAACTAGAACTTTAATTAAAAACATGAACCAATGAAATTTAACACACTAAATACACAGAGATAAATTAAACAAATTTTTAAGTGAGGCTTTCTAAATTACATACTTGAATTTATAGTAAAGGTTGACCCACAGCTCATTTTAATATTAACTGCAACTGACCTCGACGAAACATATACCAGGGGTTTAAATACCTTACGAGATTCCACGAGAATCGGATTTGAGTCTGACTTTGAACAATTGTTGTCACCTGAAGAATGTTGTTTCCGGGCCGACGCGCGTGAATCGGCGGTTACAGCTGTGTTCTCAAGGAAGAAATTCTTTAAAGCCAAAAAGGACTTCGGAGAGTGTGGCAGATGGAGAGAAGCACGCCTTCTGGGGGAAATGATCTCGCTACGGGACAGGGAAAGAATATTTTTTCTTCTCTTCGGATTACTTTGGGAATAATTCGCACTGGCTAGCGATGCGCCAATGCGTGAATCCTTTGACTTAAGAGAGTGCTGCTGAAGGGAGTTCACTTGGGGTATTCCTCAAGGGCGAGGACTATCCCTGTGTTTTTGGATACACCAGGATAGGGAGTTTCTCTGACGAGAGTTAGTTAAACTTGCTTTTTGAATCAAGTTAACTTAACGTTCGGTGTGACCACCAGGAACTGGCTCCGGATGAGCTTCTTCAAGTCCCTTTTGTTGGTAGCCAGGCCTCTTGCCGGTCTTCGTCGCCTTGGTGACTAACGTAATCTACCACGTTTTTCAAAGTTATTTGATTTTATACTTCGCTACCCCACTGTGGGTAGGGGAAGGAGGGGGAGGGGATGCGTGGACAGGCTTCATTACGTCTCCTCCTCTAACGGTTTTTCTCAGAGCGTCATAAAGCTAGCCCTATGGGACCTACTGGCTTTAGGACGACGCTCCTCTAATTTCGCAATTGCGGTGAAATTGGATCCCAACTCTTAGGGGAAATCATACTGTTTTAACCGATGTTAGGGTCACGAGTCCAACCTGAGCTGATTAGTGCATTATGTGGTCCTGTGACGGCCGTTCAGCTTCTCCTCGAGACTAGGGGACAGAGGGAAGGAGGTTAAGTGGTGGGGCTACGCCGTCTCCACTGAGAGGACGTTGTGGTTACAGGAAAGCGGCTCAATTGTGAGGGTGGGGGTATCGATTCCATTACAAGAAGATACCCATATGGTCACCAGTGAAGGACGTTTTAGTACAAGAGATCTATTTAAACGTTGTACATGTCGTCCTTTAGACAGCTTATGTGGCACAGAAACACCATTTTTTAGCTTAAAAAGATATTTCTAGCTCATAAAAACACCGGTGTTACTATAGTTATCTTTTTATAGCTTTAAGCAAATTTGGAACAGTTTAAACAACTTTAAGAATCATTTTTTATCAGTCTCCTTTAGAGGCATTAAATTATTGATGACCTATTAATATACGGTTTTTGAATTGTTCTTTAATATATATTTATGATTTCTTTTTCCAGGGATTTGTCTGAAAATGACCTCACGCAATTAACCTCGCATATGCTCGAAGGACTCGCCTGGTTAACTACGTTGTAAGGACTTTTCTCTTTATATAACTCTCTTCTACTTCAGAGCTGTTGCATGACGGACCGCTAACACAGGCAGGAGATACTGTGAAATTCTCACAGCATGCAACAGCCTTCATCCACTCTGAACTAGTTCTTCAAGATATTTTCGGAGAAGGATCGGTACCACTTTATTGTGCTAGCGTTGACCGTACCCTAAAGTACAGGTTGAAGGGTCAAAGGATTTCTTCCTTAATCTCCCAAGCGGTCGGAGGGATTGGAGGGAACAGAGATCCTCTGCTACTGGGGAGATATTAACAACTCTTTTGGGTCATGTTAACAATTATTTAATTTTCACCTATTATATTTTATAGCATTTTCGCTATTTCTCTGTAGCAAAACCGAAATTGTATTAAGACGTGCGTGATTAATTACTGGTAAGCGTGCGTGTGGGTGAATTTCTACATTCCATTTAGTTGGATTTCTTCCTTAGTGCTTTTTTCTTAGACATATTCTTCTTTCCTTTGAGTTTCTTTGTTCTCTATGCGAACATTTCATTGCTTTTGTTTTCTCTCTTTGTCAACCTTTTTTTTCTTTCTCGCTATCCCTTTTTATTCTTTTCCCATTGACCGAATGTTCCTTTGTTTGCTTTAAGAAGCTTTTATCTTTTATACACGATTTCTTTTTGTCTATTTAGTATTTTGTTTTATCTCCACTTTACTCCAGTTGGATGTTGACAAGAGACTCTCAAGTGTGTCGTATGAGGACTAAAATACCCCCTTTTAGGAGTATTTACCTAAATCCTTGTCATCATTGATCCTTTTTTTTCTCTTCTTTCCATCATTGTTCCCTCTCTACTCAAAGCAGTGTTTGGTTTCCTTCATCAACGCCAGCTGCTCTTTTTTTCGCGCCTCAATCACGTTTCGAACGCGTTTTAATCTTGAAAATTTCTTCCTTCGCAGGAACTTGGCAGGAAATCGGATCACATGCATCGCCCCTGGCGCGTTTGCAGCCCTGCCGCAACTAAAGGAAATGTGAGTGGGACATCCCATTCCTTCCCGAGTGGACTATTCCTTGTCCTCGCTCATGGTTGCCGGGGAATAGGCCTTTCGTTTGTTGTTTGTCAGAAATTCTGAACTGGTTTTAATCAGTGAGATGAGTGTCAAAGTTTTGCTTATGTATTTGCTAATTGGCGTGGGTGATTGGTTTTAGCGGTGCTTTTTTAGAGGTCAGTAATACATTGATTGAAGCTGAATGATTGTTTTTAGCTTGTGCCATAGATGAGTGACGTCGCCTGGTTTGCTTTCATCCGTGCCCCAGTCGCTGAAGGTCGAGTGGTTCTCTTCCTTACTTGAGGGGTTTGAACTTGCTTCTAGAGGTTTAGGAGTCAAGTACGACCTCACATTATTTAGAGTTAATTAGGTTATTTATCGTAATATCTGCCCTTTTCAACCTTCCAACCTCGTCCTTTATTTGTGTCCATACTTCATTCTTCCCGTTCATTCAAAGTGGTTAAACTCATTTTCTTTCTTAATTAACATCAATCCATAGGGTGTAATACCACAATTAACTTTAAAATATAGATTTATATTAATATATAAAAATAGCCTCAAGATTAATTCACAAAATCTAGATAATTATACTCAATAACTATTCAGTATTGCCTAATTTTCTGACTGTCCTGCTTTTAGGACACAATGCATTAATAAGTTAAAAAATCCACCTGACATTGAGAGTAACTTTGCCTGCGCTCTTTGGTGAATGGTATCATAGGAGCTCTCTAAGAGAAACCTTTACGAATAAGTCAGTAAACTAATTAAAGAAATGCAGTAAAAGAATTCAATACTATATCCTAACCCTCCCTAAAAATACAATATTGAAAACTACCCATAAACAGCAGGTTTTGAATTCTATAAATTACTACTATGCTACGTAAGCTGCATCCCATAATTTCACTTAAATTCATGGTGATTTTTAAAAACCTGACTGTTTTTATGGGACTAAAAGTTTTTCCCGCCACCCATAAATCCATACCTTGTAGCTATTGTTCCCTGTTGTACGTACGTATTTTCTTTGGGTAAGCTGTCATTCCTTATAGCTAGACCTCTAATATCCCTCTATTTTGGCCTTAAAAAAGCAATTGTAATTTAATATGCGGCGTAGACGAGTGGAAACTTGGCTCTCCAGATTAGGAAATCCGGATTCTCGTTGCAATGAGGTAAACACAAGGCTCAAAAAATGAGTGTCTATGGATGGTAAAACCCGTACCACAACAAACAAGCTTAAGACAAGGGGGTAATGACCGAGGAGAAAGTTGTCGTTATTGTGTATGATAGATGTTTATGGGGTTTGTGATGAGGCGTGCTTGGAGCCTTCAGCCCAGAGATGAGCCCTGATTGGACGAGATTCTACAGGATATAGCACCCTATGAGGGAGATTTAAGGTTTAATAGGAAGTAAAGAGGCATTCAATTGCCCCACCATTACATACTTCCTGAAAAAATGCCTGAAATTTATTATTGTTATTTACCACCCGTGTTTTGTTCTAGCCACCTAGAAGGAAATCCCCTACGGTGTAATTGCCACATAAGTTGGATGGCAAAATGGTTTAGAAATCGCGGGATTTGGCGATCAGTGCCAAGGTGTCATTCGCCTTCACATCTGCGTGACACCCCGATCACTGAAGTGCCAAATTCTGGTTTCTTGTGCGACGGTAAGTTAGGCCCCGAAATTTGTTTATGGTTGGTAATCAGGATTAATTCATTGATATTGATGGGTTGTAGCTGAAGGGGGGAGGGTGACAGAGTGACACAGTAGAGGATCGAGATATTTCGGTGAGGTAACTTCTTTTCCTTTCAGCGGATGAGGTCGGGTGTCTGGGAATGACACAGGATTGCCCCAAAGGATGCGAGTGTGAGGGGACGGCCGTCCGATGCACCCGTGGCAATCTTCGAGTCATTCCGGAGAACATTCCGGTCCACACCACCGAATTGTAAGTATTTCCTGAGGTTTTATTGAGTTAGGTTAGTTTTCGTTTAATTTTGCGAGACTTAGCTTGGTTGACATGTCGTTTGGTTTATTTAGGTTATTTTTTATTAAAGGTACATTTTAGACGGGTTCCATTTAATGAAAGTTCTGTGGAATTCAGTTTCAATTTAGATAAAGTCCCGCACATTGGGTTCTAATTGATTGAAGTACATTAGACTTCGTTTGGTTGAAGTTACTTGTGATTGAGTTCAATGTGTTAAAGTTATGTTTAATTGGGTTTATTTGATTAAAAATGGGATTCATTTTGTTAAAGTTGTTTATAAAGTTAGGTTCCATTTAGTTCAAATTACATAAAGCTGGTTCAATTTGGTTAAATTTCAATAAAGTTAGTTTTATTAGGTCAAGTTTCTGTAGAATTGTGCTCCGTTTGGTTAAAATTGGGGTGTATCTAGTTAAAATTCCGTTCAAAATTGATTTTTGTTAAAATTTTCGTTTAAATGAGTTTTATTTGCCTTAAATTATGTTTACATGGGTCGATTTTGTTAAATATGTTAAAATAGGTTCTATTTAGTTAATATTCAGTTTAAAACATTGATAGATTAAAGTTTGGCTTAAGATGTGTTAAATTTGTTTAAAGTTATATAAAATTATGCCTATTTAGATTAAAGTTTCTTAAAGTCTCTTCCAGTTGGCTAAAATTTGTAAAGTTGTGTTGCATTTCTTAAAATTTATTAAAGTTGATTCTATTTGGTCATTTTCTATTCAATATGGGCTCAATTTGGTTAAAATTCCTGTACACTTTGAGTCATTTTGTCAAAGTCCCGCAAAGTTTTGATCCATTCAGTTAAACTAAATTAAAGTTGAGTTAATTTGCTTAAAGTTCCATATTGCTGAGTTCCATTTCGTTAAAGTTCACTAAATTTAAGTTCCATTTAGTTACAGTGACGTAATATTGGCATCCATTTGGATAAAGTTGCTTAGAGTTGGATTTCATATGATTAACGTTGGGTTCTGTTCAGCTTCAGTTGCGTAGTAATGTTGGCTTTCATTTGGTTAATTCAATACAAATGTGGTCCAGTTGGTTAAAGTTGGGTTACATTTAATTACATTTGTTTAATTTTGGTTCTATTTAGCTACTGATGCCTAAGGCTAGGCTCCAGTTAGTTAAATTCCATAAAAGTATGTGTTCTATCAAGCTAAATTTCCTAAAAAGTCCCATTTGGTTAAAATTATTGGACATAGTTTGGCCTGGCGCAAACTTAATTTTTTTCAATTAAGTTCGATTGCTTCATATTATTAAATTTATCATTCTTTGCAGATATTTGGACTTTAATACCATTACAGAAATTGCCCCTAAACGATTATCTCACCTGAAATCCCTGACGAGGCTGTGAGTAGTAAAGATTAATTTTCTTTTAACCATACTGCTATTATCTCCTGGTCTCGAACGCTTTAAGTAATCTGCTCTTTGCACTATTCTGGCTCTGTGCATCCATACAGTTTTACCTACCCTTACCTCTTCACTTTCTTTCTAAGCCTCTTCAAAATCATTCTGACGATGCCTACATTGTCTCTTAATTTGAGGCAAATAGTAATAAATTTCATTATTTTTATGTTTGTATACCCTACCAGTCATGCCGACATAGGCGAGGACGCGCGCTGACCACATTGAAAGAAAGAGGTTGATAATGGTGATTTATATCCGCTATCTTTCCATTTTCATCTTATATGGCAGTTTTTGGTCGATTTAACTGCATTTGCCATCACTTTGGTAGATTAATCTTTTTTATTTGCCAGCGAGCTTCACAATCAGTGAAGACAGCTTGAAGATGGAATCGTTATTAAGGAGTAGCTTGGAAGTATTATGCCTGAATATTGAAGATAGAATTGAAATACTACCGAAAATAGTCGACTAATAAAGATTTTAGGGAAATAAAGACGTTTTTTTCTTCAGTAAATTCCTTATTTTTTAGTTCATGTTTAGCCACTGATTTGATGTGTTTTTGATGGCATTTCTCACTGGGTGTTCTATCTAGAGATGGCCTATGATAGCCACCGAAAAGTTGACCCTAATAAACAGACACATCTAGGCATTAACCATACCTAATTTCGCTTAACTTTGCTCAACCAACGAGCCATGTTCCACCTGCTTGGCCGTACTCTTTCATACACTGAGGTTTCGCAGGGTAATTGAGTACTTCTTTAATTTTTTGTCTTTTCGTATTAACCTTTTAATGAGTTATGTATATATCACCTGCGGGAAAATAAAAATGTGATTCCAAATGTTTTCGCCTTTAACAGGTCTTTACGTTATATAAATATTTGAAATCACATTTTCCTTTTCCATCCGTCACGTGACTTTGTATTTACCTCATTAATTGGCCATTTTTTATATATATTATTTATAATGAATATTAATAATTTGGGGCGTTTCTAATGATTTGAAGGAGAGTATTATGGAACGAGTCTTTTTTTCGAGGAATTTGATAGGTATTCGATGGGTCTTTACGAATGTTTTATTAGTCCTATTTTAATAACCCATTTTCTTTTCAGGGATTTGAGCAACAATCAGATTGCAGTTCTGGAAAACAATTCTTTCGCAGGATTGACCCAACTCTCTACTTTGTAAGTGGTACTTTGGCCTCATAATTTATGGAGCCTTCTCCCCTTTAGTAATGGTAGCACCTGACCCTCTTTACTTTCAGCCCACATGAGAATCTGGCCCCATCCCTAGTTGAATTCATTTTTCTTAAGATAATAGTGGCAAGCTTCCCAATCTACCGACTGTAGCATCAATGGCCAATTTCGCTTCGTGAAGCAGTTTGTTACTCTCGATTTTCACTCGTAGGTGGTTTCACTCAAGTTTAGGGGGTGGAGGGTACCATCGATCTTCATTTTTAGTATATATGTACTTTTACCGCCAAACTGAGATCTGGTTATATTTTTACCAGAAATTTTACTCTTGGTAGGGTTTCTTCTAAGAATCCTGCATTCCTCTTCTATGGCTTAACCACTAATCTGCAATATATTATATGGGTTTACGCCTGGGCTACACAATTTGAGTATGTTTTTTCTGTCAATCTGCACCTTTCATATAGTATTACCACCAATCAGGACTCATGATAATATTTTATCACATCAATGCACTTATGGTATTCATTTTTATCACTGACGTTCACCTTGTCATATAGTTTTACCACCGATCTTCATTCTTATTATGCTATTACCATCGATATTCACACTTAATATATAGTTTTACTAGTAACCTGAACTATCATTAGGGTTTTTTCGCCGTTCCAAATTCTTGTATTATGGTTTAACTACCGATATTCACTCTTGTTATATGGTTTTACCACTAATCTGCACTATGGGTGTTTTTCCATCCACTTTTGCTCTTTTAGGGATTTGGCCAGCGACCTTCACTCTTATCATATGTTATTTTCACACTCTGTACTATTTCTGTAATGGGTTTTACCCTGAGCTGGCTCTTAGTATAACTCTTACTACAACTAACACTTTCTATAGTTTTTAAAAAAAGAGCTGCCCTTTTGTTATATGTCTTTCCACCGATATTTACTTTTATTTTATGCTTTTACAACTAATTTGCATAATTACTACTTGTTTTGCGACACTTCTGCACTCTTTGCTGAGTTTTTACCCCAACTAGCTCTCTTAATTTTTTTTACCACAACTACATTTAGTTTATATGGCTTTACCATAAAATAGGCACTCTTATTTTATGATTTTACTAACAATCTGCTCTTTCACTAGTATTTTACCTCAAACATGACTCTTGATAATGGTTTTAATAACGGCTGCATTATTTTAGGTGTACCATTCTTTGTACACGTTTCTACCATGATGTGCACTTTTAAACACTTTCTTATTACTGATATCCACGTATATTGTATTTTTACCATTAATCTGCCTTTGCAAGGGCTTTGGCAGTCTTGGTAGAAGTTTTTCAACCGAAACAGGGTCTTAAGCTTTACCACAATCTTCTATCTTAGTATATTTTAGCACCCAGCTGCACTCCTAATAGGTGTTTCATCACCGATATCCATTATTGCACTCTTATTCGGGGTTTACCAAAAGCCTGAACTTTTTAATGGGTTTTACCACCCATCTGCACTTATAGTATATGATTTGACTCCCATTCTAAACTTTCACTAAGACTTTTACCAGCACCCTTCACTCTTAATTAAGGCTTTTTACCTGCGATCTGTACTCATCGTATAGGGTTTTACCCATTTTACCTACCAGAGACATATCCTCTTGTTAGGTATTTTGCCACAGGCCTGCATATTTGGTGGAAGGTTTACCACCGTTATGCACTCATTTAAGATGCCTTTTATTTGTCCGTTTGGACGTACTGATTAACATGGGATCCGAACGACGGGTAACTACAGTGTGTAGGAACCATCCTTAAGTCGTCCCGAATCGGACGGAGCTCCTATGCATCAATCTTTTTTCCCCTTCCACCGAGTATTAACCCGAGGATCCTCCTCCTCATTATCACCTTACCGGGAGACAAAACCCTTACCCACACAGGCCTACACATGCCCCACGCGTTCCCACTCCCCAATTTTACTACATCTTTCAATATAACCTCTCTGCAAGATCCTTGGGGAATGCCAAATCTGTGGCATCATGAAGAGAACCCTGGTGCTGCAAAGAGCCGATGTGGCCTAAATTCGATGTAATATCATATCTCCGATCAAGCCCCCCCCCTTCTCCCTCCCATTGTATCCCAAATATTTTAGCCATTGTTTACCATTATTTTGATTGGTAATTCTATCTCCCACCGAAACTTACTCTGGGGAGACTTATTAAATTTCCCCACCGGGTTGCTCTGGTGGTGCTTTAGTTTGCTGGTGGTTTAAGGGCTCCTTGTTTGGTCTCCTTGGCTGCTTTCCTTCCATTTACCCTTGTATATGTAACAACCAGGTTCGGGTTTCTCATACCCTTCGGCTAGGTTCCCAGGGGGGGGGGTAAAAACTAAGGAACGCTTATTGAACCTGAGCTTATTCCCCACCTGGTGAGCGCAAAGGCCCTAATTACTGCCACTCTGATTTCATTACGAGCCGAGGGCGAGCTTGGGAGAGCTTTTCCATCTCTTGATCTCTAACTCTCTAAGTAGACTCCTCTTCCGGATACTCGAGTAGGCTACTTCCACACTTTTAACAGTCCTCAATTTTACCGCTCTATTTAGGCGTCCCTAATCAAAAATGTCTCTGGTGATGCTCTTTTTAGTAACCTTTTCGAAATAATGATACGACTCGTCATCAAAACTGCCAAGCCAAAAGACGAGACGTTGACATGCCTCAATAAGATGGTATGAAAATGGGGCTGCTGAGTCCCCAGACTTGATTTATTTGATTATTATATAGGAGAGTAGGTTTTCGTATTGAGCCACCTAGTTCATTACGACGGGTAGCTGACTACATGTGGTGTTATTCTTAGCTTCCCACTGCAGATAATAATAAAAATAACTAATAATATTTATATCGCTTTGCAGGATTGTGAGCTACAGCAAAGTTCAGTGCATTCAGAAAGAATCCATGGCAGGGCTTCACAAATTAAAGATTTTGTAAGGATACTTTGATCGTTTTACTAAAGAACTCTTAGATAAAATTGTTGTTTCTTTTGATTTAATGAATCTATTAATGATATTTGGAGTAAACTCTCGAAATTACTCATGGTAAATGGTAAAATGGGACTCGTTTTTTTTTAGAGGAGTCGGTCTCTTCCACTTGAATATGATGAAGTGAGTAATGTGAGCGGGATTAAGGGATTAGGTGGCGACATAGGTGGGCGCGATAACCGATAAATCGATAATCGATAAATCCAAAATTATAATACAATATTGATTATTGACTATATATAGCGTTATTTTATAATACAATAGTAAAAATATTTGAATACTGTTTCTTAGTTTCTTACCTGGTGAGGCTCTCCTTCATCTCCTCATAGGTTTTGAGGATCCTCCTCACAGCTCGGACCTACATATTTCTGCCTCCAAGGCACGCGCGGCTCGCCCCTGTGCTAAACTGGAACCAAAAACAACTGAAGTTATCGATTATCGCTAGTTTGGAACCAAAAGTATCGGCGATACCGATTAATCGATAACGCGGAAAAAAATATCGGATAACCCGATATCGTTATCGCGATAACGCCCACCTCTGGGTGGCGAGTATATTTCACTAAAAGAGAAAAATACTGGGTGGAAAACGAAATGTAGACTCCTATTTATTTAATTATTTTTAGGTTACAATGAAAGAAAAATATAAATGCTACAAAATGATCTAATTAATATTCAATTAGATCGCCTTTGGCATCAATGGCAGGACGAGGTCAAGGTATGGCCTGAACTCGTGGCACGCAAGGGTTCAGCTGATATTTGCTTCCAGCATTTTTCTAGTTTGCACTTCAGAGCTTCGACACTTTGATGATATTTGGGCTTTCTGCACAATTAATGGCTACACTCTAAAGTTCATGGGGTTCATATATGTCGAAATAGGAGACCAAGATTCTTTTAATAATCCAACGCCCTTAAAATTTGCCTTGTAAAAAGCCTTGTAAAATTTGATTTGTAAAAAGCAGTCTACCCTTCGTGTTTCCACCCAGTATATAACCGTTCTCTAACTGAATGTTTACGTTCGTACGTTTGAGTGTTTGTGTTCTCTCTACATAAATAGAAAGAACACAAAACAGAGGTGAAGCTCTATCGAAGCAATTATTCTCATCTTTGACCCATTTTTGTGTTCTTTCTCCGTCTGCTTTTACCTTTGTTAATGTACGCACTCTTGTATATATTTTTTAATAGCGAAGTTCAATTATTGTGCTCTTTTATTAACGAATATTTGAAGGAGATAGCTAACCCCCTTTCGGTACTCCCTTTTAGGTCACTCCATGGCAATGATATCTCCATCATCCCTGAAGGGACCTTCAGGGACCTTTCCTACATCACGCATTTGTAAGTACTACTGTAAGAGTTCTTGTCGTTAAGATTTTCCTTCAATTCTACTATGCGACTATCTTGTCCTGCCTGGTACTAGTATTATTAAATAACTGTATTTTACCTTCTTCTCTAAGTCATATTACATTTCCAGGGCGCTCGGAGCCAACCCTTTGTATTGTGACTGTTCCTTGGCTTGGCTGTCCAAGTTTGTCAAGACAGTTATCGTGGAGCCAGGAATTGCCAGGTGCACAGAACCGCAGTCAATGCGAGACAAACTGGTCTTCACAACACCCACAACCTACTTCCAGTGCAAGACTAAAGTTCCCAATGAGGTAACATAATCATCGTGAGATTCGGGACGTGATTTTAAAGTAGAGAATTTATGTAATCCAACGAAAATCCTGCTTAGAACGTGAGAAAAAGAAAGGGAAACAAAAATTAATTGGAGAATAGTTAGAAAGCACAGGAGAGCAAAAAATTAAGAAGGGGGAACAAGTAGTAACAAGGATTTTATTATTAATTATATATGGGGTTAGAGTGTATTTCACGACTTAGGGAATACTCAAGTGAAGAGAGTGGATTTATAATTCGTCTTCTAGAAACTTCGCAGGCTTCGTAACGCCCCAAATATTCTTCTCTTTACCACTATATCTATGTAACATATGCCCATTTTGACATCCTCTAACTTCACCACTTTATTTATTAAACTCTTCAAAAATTCTGGTGAGTCTCACAAAGGATTTCATCTTTTAAAAATAAATATGATCTGACGCCGTCTCCAAACCTTGGCCCCGAGTTGAACCTTGAGAATACCTACATGATACCAATCCTGGTCGTGTGTTCCAAGTTATATACCTAAAAACTTTTCGTTTCCTTATTTTATGTGGCTACTAATGAAATAAATTCATTGGTATTGGAATTTCAGATGTAATTTCCGTAGACTTACACGGAAAACGTTCGTATATTTTATTTCAAATCCAATGAGACATCCACTTCTATAATTCACACATCTTATTAATCTTATTAATGTAAGAAAGAGTTAACTGACTATTAGTGTTCTAGTCGATTTACATTTTCTTTTACACCTTGACACACAATCTTGGCTGAAGATTGCATTCACGATTTACTATTTATAAATTTGCCACTTATTCACAAGTAAATAAACTTAAAACAGCGACCCTGATAATCCGGTTTCACCAAAGAAAGACGTATTAAATCCCCTTTTTCGACAGGTGTTGGCCAAATGCGACATGTGCTACACGTTTCCTTGCGAGAACGGTGGTACTTGTCGGTCCTTCTCTAACAGAAGCTACACCTGTCTCTGTCCACCGGCTTATCACGGCCGGAACTGTCAATACAAGATCGATGCCTGTTATGGAAACCCCTGCGAAAACCATGGAACTTGTAAAGTTCTAGAGGCTGGACGTTTTAGGTATGTAGGACTCTAAGATGGTCAATTCTGAGTGTAATGTTAATCAAGTCTACTTAATATAGCTAAGACTTTTTCTTTCTTATTGTTGGAGTGGGTCAGATACCATCTGTAAATGAGTAGCGATGTTTAGTATTACCATCATTTTTTTGCTGGAATTTCCTATCCACTCTAGTGAGTAAGAAGTTATTTTCTTCCTTACTTAGAAGCCTAGCTCAAAAGACAGTAACTACGATGAACTTCACCAAACGGACTAAGTTCTGCCAAAGGTTTAGCAACTAGTGTATCTATATTTTGTCTGAGATTAACCAATGTTGCCCATGCTATGAAAACTATTGCGCTGCTTCTGGTTCCTAATGGCAGCAAGTGTTTGAGTCAGAGGTTAATAATAAAAATCGATGCCTGTTAATGACTAGATCATTCTATCAGAATAGTAGTAATTATGTCCTCAATTATCTTCATTCATGATCAATCAAAGAGATTCAATTTGACCTTGCCTTTACTTCTCCGATCTCAAGTACTCCTAATCACCTAATTGCCATCTTTAAACCTACCTTGATATTCTGGTATTTTAAGATGAGATACCATTTTAGTGTCATTGTAAGGGATTTATTTATTAAAGAAAAAAACAAGAGGCATCACCCCCGGGAATTTTATGAAAAAAGCTTAGTAATTATGTGGTTTGAGTGGACTAAATTAAAATCTGTGAAAGATATCGTCCAAATAGCTGAAAGAGCAAATTCACAGGGTGCCAAAATGTTAAGAACCAGAAAGGTACGTAACTCTCCTGAGCTCTTCTATACACTCTCCACCGATAATAGGTATCCTTTTTGTCTTTTCCTTGAGGAAGGCAGTAGCTAAAGGGTCATAAACCTCAGACCCCAGCATTAATTTATTTTGCCACGATTGATTTTGATACTCTATTTCACAGTTGCCACTGTCCTTCCGGATTCCAAGGTCTTCGATGCGAGAATAACATCGATGACTGTCAAGGGCACAAGTGCGAGCACAACTCCACCTGCTTAGACCTCGTAATGAGCTATAAGTGCCAGTGTCAACCGGGGTACACAGGTGAGGTGATCACCTCTCATCCGGTACTATTATTGGCGAGATCGAACAAAGAAATATCTGGTGTAGCGTTTGGAAAGCAAATCCTATTACAACAGGCGCCAAAAAACAGCGCTTGTCCCTTTCCAGTCTTAGACAGTGTTAGAGTATTATTCTGATCCATCTAACAGTCTTTGGTTGAATGGGCTTCTTGTATACAATGTGTCTCAAAACCATATATACATTTTTAAAAAACGTATAAATTGCGAACCCACTAACAAATTTAAATGAATTTCCTCTCTTTTATAGCCTCTAGCCTAAGGCAATATAACAGCTTAATTTGTAACAGCCTTACCTAGCCTAAGGAGATACAAAATCGAAATTAGTAATAGCCTTTCCTACCTATAATAAACATGGAAAATGGAAGTGTGTGTTTATCATTTAGCAAAGAAAATGGATACTACTAACGTCCCATGTTAAAGCTGAGAAGATATCAAAGATTAAACAACAGTGGATGACTTAGGAACTAATCCTCTAGTTCAACGTACCGTTCACATATGTGTGAGAAATTTGGAGTATGCAGTACTGTGCATGGTGTGTACAAGCAGGCCATGGAGCGTTCAAAGACATCAACGGATGCTAACAATTCTGATGACGTGCTACAGGTATCCAACCGATTACCCCAAAATATCCGCGAGGCACTGTGCTCGTGAAAAGGCAAAAGTAAGAAGAGTGTCCAAAGAATTCTAAAGAATGCTAAATGGAAATATTACATCCCGATACTATTACACACCTTGAATGAGGATGATCGGGATCGCAGAATTAATTTTTTGCGAAAGGTTTCGACCAAAAAAAGCACAAAAGATGCCAATATGCAGACAAAATTGCGTTGTCTTATGAGGCCACATATATATTGGTCCCAATAAAATCCACACGTGTGGAACTATACGTAAATTGGCTGGATATAACTGTCTGCCTTGGTTTTCTTTCAAAGATTTGGTTGGTTCTTTCCTTTTCTATGATACAGTTACCAATAATATGTAACTACTTCAACATGCTTCGGGGAAAAGGTTTTCTTGCAATTCAACAGTTATACGGAGATGACGTTAACTTTCAACAAGATAAAACACCTCATCACCAACACGATGTCAAGAACTCCCTTGATGAAACATTTCGTAATCGGTAGATGTGACGACGAAGTAGTATCGAGTACCCACCACGTCCACCAGATTTGAACCCACGAAGCTTTTTATTAAGTTTACAGTAGAAGACCCACATCAATTAAACAATTAAAAAGCACATTTAAAGAAGCGTGTAGAAATATTCCTACAAACATTTTGGGGGGTCTCTTACTAAACTATCTATTACTTCAATGTACAGTATATTTTACCTACCAAATAAATATCATATGAATCCGTTAGTAGGTTTGCTTGTTATAGGTTTTTTAAAAATGCATACATGATTTTGAGATAATATATAGGTTCCCACCCTAAACTTAGGACAAACTAAGACTTAAGACCACTACAAAATAGGCGAAATATTTTGTGGATGGCGGGAATTATCTTTTGGTCAATCGGTTAGTACTATCGAGGGTCGCTTTTTTATAGCCCCACAGATTCAACATCAAGATTTAAATTATTAGTTTTTAGTAAATGTACTTTATGTAGAAATTTGTTCCTAGGGTCTTTGAATGTAGGCTTGCACCCACACCATATAAGATCTATGAGATTTTTTGAGTAGTTCTTTCAGTTTTAATCTTTTCAACATTCCTTTCCCTTGTTTATTTATTTTCGTTCTCTCTACTTCCACTCTCATTTTCTATCCTGGCTAAGTATGCCATGGTCAAAGTCTTCGGTTTAAATAACCTCTAATTCATCCTGCCTAAGATAACCACAAATAAGAATTATAAAATTGTAGTTCCCTCATTAAAATTTGTTCTTAAAGAAGCCATTAGTTCATGTCAGTTCATCTCAAGGTTGAACACATATCGGTCTTTTACGGCACAAATTTAAGTTTGTATCATAATATTCCTGAAATACCATTTTTTCCTAGTATTTGAATGCCTAGAAATGAGAAAAGAAGATAATTCTGCGAGACCCGAGTGAGAGTCTTTAGAGCTCTGGCTTATTTCAATAAAACGTCACGATTATGAACTGTGTTGTGACCAGTATGAAGCAAGTTGTAAGTTATGCGATGGCGAATATATAAAAATGAAAAGATTGGTCAGATTTAAATGATAACATTAGGTGACCTTAAAATATGTAAGGATGCGAGGTTGTTGTTTTAGTTCGAGCATGTTTGTTACCACCAACTTCCACGTTTAAGATGAAGACCTATCTGATTACTAATCATACCCAGTGCAGTCAAATTCACTCACGTTATAACGAAGTTTTTACTCGGCGAGAATGTAACCTATGAAAGTGAGGTGGAACTTTAAATATTCTTGAACACAAAATCAATTCAACGAGGTAAAAGTTGTGAAATGGTGTTGTTCAGATGTTTTTTACCCGATTTTTGCACCCTCTGCTGTTTATGGGAGTTTGAGCACAAATGGGATTCGAACCCAATGCAGTCGGATGAAAATGCAGCAGCACTAACCTCCTCTCCAACAAGACACCTAAAAGGTGAGAAATGTAACTCGACCAGGGGTCGGCACGCATCCACGCAATTTCATATCGCTTCAGGGAACGTAAAAATTAGGTATGCGGTTTCCCAGACCATTTCCCATTATCCGGGCTTGGTCGTCTTTGACGACACGCGCCCGAATAAGACTTCTTCCTGCGCCACAAAAAGACAGAATATCGTAGGAAAAGAAAATGGAAAATGGATATCTTAGTGTTGATTTAATATGAAATATTTGTTCCTTAATTCATTATTTAAAACTGCCTGTCCTTTTTATTTTGGTTTGGGATCTAGCTACCGGATAATGGAACCAACATAAAGATCAGAAGGGCAATCACGCAAGCACAAGAGCACCAAGGGCCAGTCCTCTCTGGTGGAGAAAATGGATAGAAAGAACGCTAATAGTGTTTTACACCATCCAACGAGTGTTGCGAATCGTCCGTGGCTCAATAAAAAGCCCCCCTCTGAAATTTAGGGGAGTGTGGAATGAAAACCGTTCAACGGATTCTCAGATATGGAAAAGTGATGTGAGGGGTGTTGTGCACGACGGAATTAACGAAAGTGTTGTGAATTGGCTATATTTGAACGTATTATGAAACTGATTGCGGACTTAGCTGTGATTGGTGGGAGCTCCCTACAGCTACTTTAATCTTTTTGTATCTGCTCTCACTGGAAATCGAACCCTCATACCAAGTCGATGGAATCCAGTGACTTGTCACGATCCCAGTTTCTAACTTTTTCCTCTGTTTTCTTAGTCCTAGATGGTTTTGCTTTTTTTTTTGTTTTTTGGCTTAAGTTAGTCATGTTTTTTAATAATATATTTAGCCTATTTGTTGGCTAAAAGATAATTCGAAAGCAAAAGTGTAATTTGGGTGTCTGTGCTTTTGCAGGCAGTTGTTATTTAACTTCTTGGAGGAGACTGGCAACCTTCATTTAATTTTACTTTATTTGCTGTTAGTCGCACGCTCCAGTGCCGGGGGTAGGCGGGCCTACCCCCGACGCCAGAGCGGGCTTCCTTCTTCTTCTATATCTTTTAGGTTTTTTTATTTTGTTTGCTTTAGTTTTGCCCTTGTTTGATTTTAGTTTTTTTTGTTTCTTGGCTTAGTGTTTTTGTTGATTCGGCTTTTGTTTTGAATGTAGCCTCGCATTAGGATGAAAATTAATTACAGCGACTTATCGCCTTGGTGGCAGTCACCAGATGTGTGCTACTGAATTAAAAAATGCTTACATTAGTCAGACTAAAGCTTTAAATTAAAAGAAAACCCGTTCCTAACCAGCTTCTTTTTTTCCGACAGGTGAATACTGCGAGAAAAAGATCGCCTTCTGTTCCAAAGAAGTGAATCCGTGTAAGAACAACGCCAAGTGCATCGATCACTTCACGCACTATGAGTGTCAGTGCCTGCTCGGCTTCGTGGGTGAGAACTGCACGCAGAACGTCGATGACTGTGTGAATCACTTGTGCCAGGTAAAATCGAAAGGGGCGAGAATGTCTTCAATGAATATCTAAATCGTATCACCATCTAGAACGTTACAATTTCTCTTAGAGTTCTATCATCTGTGTTATTTACGAAGTCGTGGGTCTAGATGGATGCCTCGTTCCGTTTGGGGGTTTGAGGCCTCAAACCTGAGGTAATCCTGCGTGACAAAGAAGAGGAGGGCAGGGGCAGCGATTGGGCAGACAATGGGTCCATATTTCGGGAGCTTCTCCGGATGTAAAAGCCTTTAAATATCGGCATAATACAGACATAAGAAGAATTACAGATCTAAATAAAAAAAACACCAAAATCGGTAAAACTGAGTAATAATATCTCGATAAATCTTATGTATTCATACAGACACCCATCAGGGGTGACATAGAAACTAGCAAAAGGATATCGGTAATAAAATTAGGCAAAATGAGAATCCCAAATAGGAAGTTCATCAAAAGTGAGAAGTTTCTAGAGAGGGAAAGAACAATAACTCCTATAGGAGCCCCATTAATTCATACAGATACCCATCGTGGGGAATATAGGACCTAGCAAAATGTGAATAGTAATCAAATCAGACCAAAATGAAGAACTATCAGAAAAAATTAAACGGTATATAGGGAGGCAGATTGGGATAGCGGAATATGATATCGATACAGTACTTTATGCACAAGAGTGCACATGTAAGTGTCCAGGAATAGGCGTGTATATTCGAATCAAACACGACCATCGATATAAAGGTGAGATCTGTAAAGAAAATTGTAAAGATAGAAGAAAGGAAAATGCGTGGAAGAGATATAATCGCAGATCCTCCTGCAGGCATTGAGGCACGGAGGGCACGCAATCTGCCAGATGTCAGCTGCAGCGTGCTCACCCGTGCTATCCTTGGCACCCCCTACGGGGTACACAGTGGGACAAAATGACTTTGATCATTTGATTGATAGGTCATAATGGGGTGGAGGTAGATAGCTTTTAGTGCAATTGATGTGCGCCGACCCTACTTTATAGGAAAGTGGTCAGTGATGATGATGATGATGAAGTGTTCATGAAGAGGATTATTAATGGTGCCTAATTTTCTTGGCCCTTGTTTGCGACCTCAGGCCCCGGAGGGGACGGGTCTCCCTCTGCCACTTGAGCGTTTCTAGTTTTTGTTGGGTTTCTTTTTTTATTTTTGTGATTTATTGTTTTTTTATCTTTTTTTGAGGGAAGGGGGATTACGGATATGGTAGTTTGACATTTCGACACGCCCTTAATGGCAGTCCCCTTTCGATCCCCCACCCCACCCCTTATATTAATAAATCGTGCCGTTACACTCAAGCCAAGATTGGCACGAATAATTAGGCCCTATGAGAGCACGATCGGGCTTGGCTATGGAGTAGGTGTATAAGGGAAGCTAAGGGTCGTTCCCTATCCTATAACGGGTTTTTTCATTCTATGGCACTAGTGCCATCTACCCCCACAGTCATTTAGTTTATATAAACAGTAATATTGACAATTCCATTGTTCGTTATTTTGTTCCTGTGAGCGGACTTGTTTATGTATTAGTTTAAGAATAAGTTCTTGCGGTTTTATCAAATTTATTCATTACCATTAACAATTTTTTAAAAACTTTAGTTTTAATTAATAACAATATTCAATTTAATCAATAATGTATTCTCCGTTGTTATTTACGACTTCTTCCCAACGTTCAACTAGTTATTCGATGCCTCTGCAATAAAAATCTATGGATTTTGACTCGAAGAATTCGTCTAACCAGGTTCTTAATTACACATCAGTATTGAACGAAACGCCGCGCAAATTGTTGGAGAGCGATTGGAATAGATGGAAATCCGATGGAGCCAAGTCTGGTGAATAGGGAGGATGCGGCAGGATTTCCCAATTAAGAGTTTGGATGGCGTCTTTTATCATATTGACAATGTGGGGACGAGCATTGTCGTGTTGCAGAAGGACTCCATAACGTCGATGAGATCGCTTTTCACGAATAGCTTCGGCGAGTCAATACATTTGTTGAACGTAGAGTTCTGCATTGACAATCTCGTTGTTCGCAAGGAGCTCATAAAGAATGATGCCTTCACAATCTCACCACACACACAGCATCGTCTTTCGTGGATGAAGTCCTTGCTTTAATCGCGGAAGTGTTTTTTTATAGGGGTTAAGCCATTGTTTTCGGTGGTTCATGTTGACATAAACACACCACTTTTCGTCGCCAGTGAAGATGCGGTGAAGAAATTTGTCCTTATATTCACGAGTAGCCTTGTGACGAGCAAGCAAACCTTCGGCAATCGTGGAGCGTTGAAGTTTGTTGCTTTCGCTCAAAGCGTGCGGAACCAATGCACCCAGCTTTTGAACTTTCTCCATCGAATGAAGGTGATTAACTACAGTTTTTTAATCACACGCCAATTGCACAGCCAATTCTCTAGTCGATTGACGAGGATTTTCATGAAGAAGGTCGTTCAATCGATCTTCATCCAACTTAATGGGGCGACCAGAGCGTTCTTTGTCATTAAGATTGAAATGACCGTTTTTGAAACGTGAAAACCCCCATTGAGCTGTCCTTTCTGATAAAGCATTTTTTCCGTACACAGCACAAATATCGCGACGAGCTTTGACTGCGTTTGCATTGTTCCCGTCTCGATTGAAAATGAATAACAACAAGTGTCGAAAATGCGCCTTTCTTTCAACTTGACATTCCATTTTGAGGGTACAGAACACACATTAAATTAACACAACTTTTAAATAAACCGCAATAACTTATTATTCAACTTCAAGACGTAGCCTAAGCAAAAGCCTAGTAGTCTACGCTGTTAAGAGACGTAGCCTAACCTTTGCAAATTTTGCTCTCATTATTTATTATTGTTTCTTAATATGTGCACAAATCACGTCAACAAAACTTAAATCAACACAACATTAAAAAAAAATGCACGAACTTATTCCTCAACCTAATATATATTAGGGGTTGCTTTGAATTATGCCGTCCTGACATACTTAGCTTTTAGAGTTAGCGAGACTGATTTTAGCTTCAAAGGGGCCAGGAGGGTTCTACCTTTGGTGCTACGACGGCCCCTCTAGTAGGGATCTGCGCTAAAACAGTCCCTTTCCGCTTTAAATCCTCTATCACTTTTTCTTTTATTCTATTCATCTTTCTTTATGCCTGTCGTATCTTCAACTGGCTGAATGAACATGATAGCATTGTTGCTTCCTTTGCCACTGAGTGGTTCCTCCGGTAGATCCCCTTTACTTTCCAAAGAGTCAACTTGCATTCTCTTGCAGAATGAGGCTTCGTGCATTGACGGAGTCAATGATTACACCTGCAAGTGCGTTGGAGAGTATTCAGGAAAGTTCTGCGAGGTGGGACCCGCTGTTTTCCAGCAGACGTCGCCATGTCAACAAAACGACTGCCAGAACGGAATTTGTTTCGTGCCTCCAAATTCACAGGATTACGTCTGCAAATGTTCGCCAGGGTTTTCGGGTACGATCACCAGATGGTTCTTGCGTGTTTAGTAAGACTTTAGGTTTGAACATTTAAGTTTGATTACCGACAGTTGCCGTCATGTTGTAGGGTTTATCTTATACTAATTAGCCCACAATAACTATGGTTAAAAACCGAATAAGGGTAAATCGAACGATAAGAATGAAAAGAATTTACTTAAAACAAGGAATTTGGTAGAACGTATGAATCTAGATCTTAGCGTCCTTATTTTTTAATAGGCAAATTAATAATTGTAAAGCCACTTCTTATTTTCTTTGTTCCTTTTCCTTTTGTATAAGAGCACATTGCTTCGTTAGTAGGCGCAGATTTCTTCATTTGTTTTTCATGCAACTTTATCTTCTCTCGGAATTGTCCGCATAAATGTTCGCCCATGGAAAACATTTTGATGTTTTGTACGAACTTTGTTACTGGGATCTTAAATAGCACCCCGAGTCTCCTTGTCATCCACGTTCTTTTGCCATTACTCCCAATACCCTTTGTATTTAATTTCCTCTCTACCCCTTCCCTCATCCCTACTGAGCCCATTTAACCAGGTACCCACTGCCATTTTCACCTCAATAAACCAAGATATTTTATGTTCCAGGAAAACATTGCGAGTACCTAACTCGAGTGCATTTCGGCCACAACAATTCGTTCCTGTCTCTGGATTCGCTCAAGACCAAGCCCCAGTCTAACGTCACACTTAGGTTCCAAACGTCTCAGCAGAGCGGAATTTTGCTCTACATCGGCGAATCGGCTCATCTGGCGGTGGAGCTCTTCCTCGGTAGAATCAGGGTGTCTTACGACGTCGGAAATCATCCTGTTTCGAACATGTTCAGGTGAGAGAGAGGAGAACAGGACGAAAATATATAGTGTGGGTGGCAACGAGTTTCGAACTGCTGAAATTGTGTTACTGAGATCAGCAGACGCGGTGCCTTTATCCACTCGGCAGTTTTCAAGTCTGAAGAGTCTCGTTCAAGCTAAGGTTTTAAGACAACACACATGTTTCGATCCGCCAACTGTTACGGATATAAAGATGATCAGATTTTAAAGATATGTGGGTGTTTTCTTAAATTCTTTATTAAGGGACGATGTTTTTTTTTCTAAAATTTAGAACAAAAACTGACGTCATTTTCATTCTACTCTACATTACATGACTAACCGTGGCAAAATGGTATGACGTCACTCTAATTTATCATTCTATTCTGTATAATATGACGTCTCACTCTTTTAAAAGGCGCCTTTTCTCCGCAGCTATGAAGTTGTCAGTGATGGAAAATGGCACGTGGCTGAACTACTGACCAACAAGCAGAACTTCACGATGCGGATAGACGGCGGTGTGTCCCGTTGGATCATCAACGCGGGTCGAAAGGAATATCTCAGTACTAGTACTCCTTTGTTCCTTGGAGGATTACCAAAAGATGTGGCAATGAAAGCGGTAAATTTATACCATGTCAGAGACCAATCAAGTTTCAAGGGTAAGTCTGGAAAGAGCAATAAGATAGGTTATGTTGAGCCTTTTTTTTTAACCGCTTTCAGCAGAATCACTGGAAAAAGGTAACTAGGTTTATTTTCGTTGTTTCTGATAGAGGTTTACCCATTAATGCATAAAGATTACTGATGGTTGCGACGCCATCTTAGAAATAATAAACAAAATATCACAGCCAGAAAATTTAGGTTTCGATTGATATCGATTGGTTGCAAATATCTTCAAGATTAACAGAAATAACCTAAATAACCTATTTCATATTGCCTAAATTTCTGGCTCTAATTATGGGAATACAATTCCTTAATGGATTTAATCAAACACCAAGGTTTAATGGACGCACAAAAGCGTCTTTGGCATATGTTAATATGATATCTGACATCCTGAAATAGGTATTATACATTTGATGTTGGTTCAATTCGACTACCTCTCTTTATTGACTACCTCTCACCCCCACATTCTTACCATCTTTTCCGTTCACCTTCACTGAGTCTCTAACCTTCTGCTACAGGGTGCATCCACCGAGTCTACATCAACGGCCGCCTCACAGACCTGAATTCCGGTAAACAGCACAAAGTGACGCCCGGATGCGGCGGCGAAGAGGCCATTCACGACCAAGGACAAAACTCTGTCTTGTCAATTCGAACCCCTGAAAAGAGTCGATCCCAGGGTGAAATAATAACACGCCCCAGAGGGTATATCCCGAACGACGTCCAGGTAAGGGAAACCGAGAATTACTTGCACATCCTCGCGGTGGAGTACTAAGAATGCCCCTCTGTGATGACAGTTGCGCGTCGTATAAACGGAATGTGAGCTTTTTGTATTAATCTCACGAGTGTATCGAATGGCAACACCAATTGAAGTTCAATTATGAGGTTGATGATTTAAGAATCGAAGTTAGGAAGGTAAAATTGACATATCCTAAAGGACCCCATAATCGGTGGTCAAATTCCCCCCTTTGCAATCATAGATTGACTGAATTCTTCTTCAATTTTAAAAATTTTGTGTATTTTTTATCGTCATTTTATATTTACTTTGGAATTATCAAAACAATTTACGAAGTTAAATTGTTTTATTAATTAAAATCATAAAAATAACATTTTATTCCAATGGATCGTGAAGTTACGTGGATTTAATGAGCATTTATGGATTTGTGGAGACCAGAGCCATTCTAAGTCATCTTTACACAGAGAAAGTAAACAAGAAAATCGAGAAACCTCCACCAAAACTATATTTACTTAATACTTTTATCATTATTATTGTTGTTATTATTGTTATCATTATAATAGTATTAGCAGTAGTAGTAATATTTATTATTATTATTTTAGTAGTAGTAGTATTTATTATTATTTTTTTGCTTTAATTGTAATTGTGACACCCATCACTTTCAATTTGGACGAGGTTCCCCGACCAGATAATGAAATTCAGATAAAGACCAGTATGATAAAGACTGGCGATCCCGTGCATATCAGAGGCCGGTCCTCTGGGAGGAAGGGGCATGTAAACGCTCATACTGTGTTTTTTAACATAACCAGAGAGCAGGAAATTGTCCGTGCCCTAATGGAGAGCCACCAGTGCCACTTAATGGAAGTGTGGATTAAAAACACCTAACATTATGTGCGGGGGAAAGGGTGGTGTTGCGATTGGCTATGTGTACGATAGCGTATGTGTTGGACACTTTAGACGCACACGTTATACTCTGCGCTCTGCCCATTTTCGGCAGCTCTCTATGAAACGCCGAATTTATGTGTCCGGTCTCGCCTGGGGTCAAACCCATTACCCAGGTTCTAGAAGTCCAACGCTTTATCCCTTTGACTAATGAGAACTCCTCTCATCTCAACATCTCAGCAACCGGTGACAAGCTTAGATGCGAAGCTTGTTTTCCAGTAGTCTCAAATATAGGAAGCGTTATCAAATGGCACACGATCCTCATACCAACACAGCCACACACTTTAATCCTCAGTAAATGAGTTGTCCCAAATAGGATTTAGTATGAAGCCGCTCTTTTTACCTCTAATTCGTGATTGACCATTTAATTGTGTATATTTGCAGGGAATAGCAATTAATGCCACTTTTGGACCTATTTCAGCATTTAATGCCACTCTTGGCTTATTTCGGCAATTAATGCCATTTTGGGAACTATTTAGGCAATTAATTAGTTTTATTTTTTACACAAGGTAATTAGTGTCAATTTTGGAGTCCTTTAGGCAGGTTGTGTCAGTTATAGGCTTATTTAGGCAATGTGATCTGTATATATATACAGTTTCCTAAACCATTGGTGATGTCATCCAACGCTCAGTTTCGTTCAGAGTGTAACAATTTAATATATTACTATTTGATGAAAAATGGAGTGTTTGAGATATATTTAATTATAAATACTAGATAAGACTTTAACCAATAAAATAAATTTAGTGAAATCTTTTACGTTATTACGGTAACGCAAGCATTACTGTCGAAACATTTTGAAAAGGTTTTGTTTCAAAAGAGGGTTGCCAAATTTCCGAAAGGTTGCCTTTTCCGTGCTTATTTAATTTTATGTATTTATTCAATTTTTAGTTATGAATATTTTTTTCAATCTATAGAGGAAACCTTTATAACTTGGTAACGCAGCACAGAAAAACCTAACGGCACCATGCCAGCCTATCCGAGACTTTATCAGACATATATAACTAATTACATCATAGTTAACTTATTTTTGCCGGTACATTTTGAAAAATGCGACATGACTAATTTGAACAACTTTATATTGACATGGTAGAAGACATTCCTTCCATGACAAGAGTTCCTCCGCTGACAGGAATTCCTTCCCAATTCCCTACATATGTACTTCCGGGTTGAAAATCTTCGGCATAGTCACTTGATCCTTAAGAGTAAAAACTTCCAATGTACATTTGTGTACACCTAGAATAATCAAAGAGGAATATACATATCTTAAAATTGTACACCTTAGAATGTTTTCAATTTTTAAAAGGGTAACTTTATAGTAATTCTCCACAGAGTTGTGTATTCGTTAGGATCTCGATATGGTACCATGGATAGTTCACTACTACACATCCCAGGTGAAAAAAAAAACTATGGTATTTTAACATCTTTCTATCACCCAGATTCATCCCCCCGCCCCCGTGGATGATCTACCCCCAAGGGACCCCTGTGAAAACCACAAATGTCGTCGAGGACGATGTAAGACAAGGAAGCGAAATCCTTTCGAGTACTATTGCCGATGCCGTACAGGGTGGTCAGGAAAGTTTTGCGACCAACGTAAGTCTTAGAATGGGGTATGGGACCATGTTTAGGGGTACCAATTAACTACATTAACGTTTCCATCACATGGTGTGACGGTGTGCATCAACGTACCCATTTATGCCTTTTCCCGCCCTTTCATAGAAAAAGGGTGGTATGAGCTATCCCATATTGCCAGTATTTGGCTCCTTGAAGCAATCAGTGATAAGTGCCTGTTTTTTTTGGCAGTTAATGCCAGCTTGGGGCTCTTTTATGTGATAAGTGCCTGTTTGGGGCTTTTTGAGGCAGTTAGTGCCAGTTTGTGGCTCTTCTATCTAATAAGTGCCTGTTTGGGGCTTTTTGAGCAGTCAGTGCCAGTTTGGGGCTTTTGAAAGAATTAGTACCTATTTGTGTCCCTTTGGGTATTGATGCCAGCTAACTCCTCCGTGAGGCAATTAGTGCCATTTTGGCTCCTTGAATCAATTAGCGCAAATTCTCTATTCTTTAATAGCAATTATTGCCAGTTTGGGTTTTTTTCAAGTCAATTCATTCCAGTTTAAGGCTCCTTGGGGTTATCCGTGCCAGTTGAAGATCCTTGAAGTGATTACTTCTAGTTATGAGGCCTTGTGTCAGTTTTGGTTTCGTTGAGTCAGTTAATGCCATTTTTTGGCTCATTCAGATAGTTTGTGCCCTTATGGAACTCCTTGAGCAAATTAGTGCTAGTTTGGGGTTGTTCATGGGAGCTAGTGCCATTTTTGGTCTCCTGTAGCAATTAATGGCTTCATTTTTTTTGCTTTTGAGTCAATTACTTAGTTTGTTTTTTACTCCTAATGGAAGTTGCTGCCAGTTTGGAATTTCAATGCCAGTTTGGGCAATTTCAGGCAAATAAGGTCAGGTTAAGGATCCTTGAAATTCTAGTGCTATTATGGGGCCCATACAGGCAATTAATGACAGTTTTTTAGTCGAAGCAATTAGTGCCGTTTATTTTCATATTTAAATCATTAATGTTACTGTTGGGGGCCTTGAGGCACTTAGTGCCAGGTTTGGGCTTCTTTTAGCAATTAGTCTTGATTTGTTTTATTAGTCAAGTAGTGCAATTCTGGATCTCAATTAGGTAATTAGTGCCGTATTTGGACTCATTGAGATAGTGATACTTCCGGCCTCTTGAGGCAATCAGTGCTAGTTTGGGGCTCCTTGAGACAATTAGTGTGAGTTTCGGCTCCTTGGTGCAAATAGTGCCATTTGGGGTTCATTGTGGCAAAAGATGGTAGTTTTAGGTTTCTTGAAGCAATTAGTGCCAGTTTTTCAATCCTTAAGGCAATTTGTATCGTTTCTTTTAATCCTTGAGTCATCAATGCCATTTTTGCATTAGCGATAGCAATAATAGTTTCGGGCTCCTTGAGGCAATTGGTGCCAGTTTAGGGCTCCTTGAGGAAATTAGGAAATTGGCGCCAGTTTCGCGTTCCCTGAGTCAATTGGTACCAGTTTGGGGCTCCTTGAAGATATTAGTAGACATATTTTACTTACTGATGCAAATACTAGCAGTTTGTGGGCTCCTTAAGGTGATATGCGCCAGTTTCAAGCCCCTTGGAGCAATTAGTGTCAGTTGGTTCCTTAAGGAGATTAGCGTCAGTTTTTGCTCCTTAAGGGAATTAGTGCGAATTCTTTAATCTCTGATAGTGGTAATTTAGGAGCCTCATGTCAGTTTTGGTCTACTTAAGTTAAATCGAGCTCGTTTGGTGGTCCTTGAGAAATTACTTACTGTTTGGGGTCATTAAGTGAATCAGTGCATTTTTGGTCTCTTTAAAGCATTTGGTGTATTTTGGTTATATTTAGGCACTTATAGCCAGGTGGGGCTTATTCTATCAATGTATTCAAGTATTTGGCTTCTTGAAGCAACTAGTGCCAGTTTGGGTCTGTTTGAGCAAAGTATAGCCAGTAATAGGATCCCTGAGGCAATTACTGCCAGTTTGGGGCTCTTTGAGAAAAATGTGACAGTTTTTAACTCCTTGATACAAAGTGTGGAAATCCTTGAGGCGACGAGTGCTAGTTTGGGCCTCTCCTTTTTGAGGAAAATAGTGCCACTTCGGGGCTCCTCAAGTCAATTTGTGTCAGTTGGGGCTATTTAAGTCAATAGGTGCCAAATATTTACTTTATGATATCAATAATTGACAGTTTTGGCATCATTGAGGCAGTTGTTACTTTGGGGGCTTATTGAGGCAATTAGTGCCACTTTGGGGATCATTCAGGCACTTTATGCAATCTTTGACTCTTTGAGCCAATTTGTACCAGTATTGGGTTACTTGTGATAATATGTTCCAGTTTTTTTCTCCTAGGAATATCAAAGCGAGTTTGGAGATCCTTGAAGCAAATCCTGTCACCTTTGGCTCCTTGATGCAATGTGTTCCAGTCTAGTGCACCTTAAAGCAATTAGTGACATTTTTATCTCATCGAAATCAGTGGGAGAGTTTGGAGCTTATTGAGGCAATTAGTGCCAGTTTAGGGCTTCTTAGAGAAGTCATTACTAGTTTGAGGCTCGATGAGGCAGTTCATACCAGATTTGTGCTCATTGGGGTAATTATTGCTAATTTGTATTTTTTTAAGCAATTAGTTCCACTTTGGGTACCTTCGAGGAAAATAGTGCCACTTTAGAGACCCTTGAAGCAATTTGTGCTACTTTGAGGATCCTCGAGACAATTAGTGAAACTTTGGACTCATTTAGGCAATAGCGCCGGTTTGAGGCTCATTTAAGAAAAGAGTGCCTGTAGTTGGTTCCATGAGAAAGTTTATACCGGTAAACTCAATGAGCTGATGAGTAGCAGTTATTAGCTCATTGAAGCAGTTAGTGCCATTTTTAGGCTCAAGGCATATAATTTCAGTTAAGTAATTAAGGCTAGTTTGGTGCTCTTTGAGACAATTATTGTTTGGGGGGTACTTGGTGCAATTAGTTCTAATTTGGAGCTGATCGAGAGACCTAGGGTTGATGAGATTTGCTTCAGCAATTTTTTCATTTTAAATATATATTTTTGTTTTTATCATTTTTGTTCTTACATTATTACCTCACTCTTGAGTCCACCCGTCGGGTGAAAGATGGTGTTAAACTTGCCGCCAAATGCTTTCACTTCCCTTAATTCCACCACTTTACAAACTTTTTTCTAATGGAAATGTCCTGTTGCTTCTACTTATTCTCCTTTTCTAACTACAACTTTTATCTGACAATGCGGTCGGCGCGCATCAACGCGAGTAAAAATAAATAAAAATGGGCCGTCAGCTTGCTTTAACACCTCTTAAAAGTTAATTTACTCCCGTAGCCCCCACATGCCGCAAGGAACAATTCACCGAGTATTACGTCGAGAATGAGTGTCGGTCAAGGAAACCCATAAAGAACGCCATTTGCAGTGGTACTTGTGGTAACCACTGTTGCAAACCACGCAAGACCAAACAACGCAAGGTACGGCTCATCTGCAACGACGGGACTTCTTACAGAAAAGAGATTGAAATCATCCGCAAATGCCGTTGCATTCGACGATGCTACTGAGAGGCCAACGCTTCCAAGAGGGCGTCACCTCCGAAACGCAAACTAAGATGTTTGGATAAATCAAAATTACTTATTAGTGAACCTCACTAGTTAGTTCTCTCTCGATGAAGATACTAATTTATTTTTTTTTGTTTTTCTTAAATCTAAGACAAATGTAATAAAAAAAAAGATATAAATATTTATATCCTATTTAGGTAAGTTTGTAAATATTTTATTCTGAAATGTTGCTGTTTAGCAACTGAGTCACCCCATGAACTATATCTTAGCTTTAAAGTTTATCAGTGGTTTCATATATATATATATATATATATATATATATATATATATATATATATATATATATATATATATATATATATATAGCTTGATGTAATGTTGATTCTTCGTACATCAGAATATTATCATAAACTAGTGAGCTAATTATTTTCATACTCAAAGCTAGTTAATGAACTTACGTCCAAAATATAGAAAGCTATGCAAGCCAAAATTAGAAAAGTATCCATGGACATGTTTCATATCGTAGAGTTCTAGCATTGCTCTAGAAGGTAGCTCTTAAAACTTATAATCCTAGAATCCAACCATTACATTTCTCCCAAAGCTTTTACAGTCCTCCCATTTGGTAAGCTTCATTGATATTGTATATGTAGTTAAGATAATCTATAAGGTTAAATTTTTTGGTAGACTGAAATAATCAAGAAAATGATTTTTTACTGTTCTGACTTACAGCGGACAGTGACTGAATAATTAGAAGTTTATCGTTTTGTAAATATTAGAAAATATTACCCTTCCAATAGTGTTCTGGGTATATGAATGAAGCTTTATGTTAATTGGTGTATATTACAGCTCTTTAGATTAATTATACTCAGTAAGGCTGTATAGTATTTTAAATTTAAGCCTGAGAATGTCGTAATTATACGCATAATATTGAATATTTTAAAAATATATTTTTATTCTCCCCATTTTCTTTTTGTTAGTTTAATTTGTTAGTTTGAGATTCAGATAGGAGTAACTTTTTTAAAATTATTAAACTTTAATTACAGAAATTTTCAACACAAATTTACCATAAGCCAGAGATAAAGAGGTTGGGAGGAACAAACAGATACTGAACACCCTTCCATAATTTTGACTTTAATTTAAAAAGTTGTGCCATTTAATGTAACTGGAAGCGTGTATGACTGAGACGGGCAAATTGCAACATTATGTTGAGACACTCAAAAAATTGTCATTTACCCCTACCTCAATTTTTTTCTTCATTTTTAAATGAATGTAAATATTGTATAATTTATTTTGACTACTACTTTATAAAAAAAAACATCTTTTATTTACTTATACTTTTTTACATTATTTTACTGATACTTCATAATGATATTTCATCATGACAATTTCTATAAACTAATTTCACACAAAAATGGACCATTATTTGCTATAAAAATGCTTCTTCTTTTTTTACCTATTATTGAAAATAAATTTATTACCTGCAGTTATTATTTTTTATCGTTTATAAATTAATGAGTCCTGAGAAATATTTTATGTTGAGTTTATAACAGAAAAAAAATAAGCTAGTCTGTTTTGCTAGTTATTGTGCAAAATACTCCACTAATTTGGTGAACTTGTAAAAACTTCACTGAAATAAATATTTAATGTGTCGCTATTTTTATTAATGTCATGTATTGTATGAACAACGATATTTCAAACGCCGAGGTCGTAAATAAATGATTTGGTTCAGTCGTCGGAACATCTTGTTAATACAAAGTTATCAAAACCCGAGGCAGTTTGGACATTTCTGTCCGCTTCTAGAATAATCAAACCATGATATAAATAAAATTACAGTAGTAATTATGTAAATATTGAGGGTGGGTTGTTCTTTTTAGGGCAAAAACCCTATCCAAAGAATATTTATGTGCACTTATCGTTGCGGTAGAGATGCACAGGAGAAATATTAAATTGAATATGCAGAAATTTCATTATTAGATGGAGTACACACTTCTCAATTAGCAACGCCCGGGCCCCCAATTTGCTTAATTTAGCTCGACCTGGAGTATGAGGCTCCTACTATGCCCCTACTGACAGAGGATCAACTGTCCCCTTCGAGCAATAAAGAACATTCCTGCTGGACTTCTAGAAGTTGTGTAAACTGTGGTCTTGCCCGCTGACAAGAGAAGGTTTGAGTGATCCCTTGTCAATGAATTCCTAGCGATGGTTTTGCGAACACGTGATATATATATATATATATATATATATATATATATATATATATATATATATATATATATATATATATATATATATATATATATATATATATATATATATATATATATATATATATATATATATATATATACGTGTGTAAATGAGTAGCAATCCTTGTATGCAAATTTTGTTAAAGAAAATAGCATATTTCACCTTTATTAATTTTCTTTGGAAACTAACTTTCTATTTTTTTATTATCTTTTTTAGTTCACCTTGTAGATGGTAAACAACTTATCCTACTTTCATCTCTTTTTTTTTAAATGAAGTGTTTTTGGTAAAACCAAACTTGACTTTAATTGCTGAGCTTTCGATCTATGCGATCATCTTCAGAGAGTCTTTCCTTCTTTATCGTTGAAGTATCGTGGAATCAGAATGAAAAGAAAACGGATTTTAGGGGATATTTATTCCTCCTCGCTTAAACGTTATGTCAAGGTAACGGGCCATTCCTGTGTAAGTGGAATTTTAAAACAACTTTAAAGTTCGATTCCAGCCCGTAGTCTCGATGTTGAGGGCTGGCCTTTCTTCGTTAATTAAGATAGCTTCTAAGGTGTTTAGTCTAGCTTTATTTCTCTCCTTTCTTTTGATCGTTGTGTTATTAACCAATATATCCCTGGTTAAGCTGATGTTATGCACAGTCTCCATATGATTTTGGGGGGCTCCATGATTCAGGTGCATTGTCAAACGCCTCTAAAGTGTGGTGGTAGTCATACCAACGTATTTTGAGTTGTTTTGAAGCTTACAGTCTTCATTCGGGCAGGTAAACTCGTAAACTATGATCGTAGACTTCAGGATCAAGCAGTTTTGGCAGAGGTTGTTTTTCATAATGAGATTGTTAAGTTTTGTCGTTTTATAATATATATTCATCTGAATCTTGTCCGTTTGCTTCTTAACTTGGATGTTTTTTTCGTCTATTTTGTAGGCCGATGACATTTGACTTATATAGTACAGTTTGATGTTATTTAATGCTTCCTGGTTATTTTCGTTTCATCCGTGTCTTTGAATTGCCTTCTTAAAAATGATTGAAGTTGTTTTTCAATCATGTTGTTCGGGAAACCGTTGTTCACGTGGGTTTGTTTTATGCGGAAGATGTCTTGATGGAACAGTTCCCACTTGGAGCAGCATTTGTATGCTCGGCGGATGTATGAGCCGATTACCTTTTTTTACCTTTCAGGTCATTCACTATCCGCGTTGAGGCATCTTCGGATGTCTGTAGCTTTTCTGTACATTTTCGTGATGTAATTACCGTTGATGTTTTGTACCCCTACGTCCAGAAAAGGTAATTTATTGTCCATGCTCAATTCATAAGTGAATTTTAACACGAAGTTCTCAAATTGCTGTTTAATGTTCTTAAGATGTTCTTCATTTTACACGTTGATGTAGATGTCGTCTACGTATCGGCAGTATGCGTGTGGCTTATTTTCGATGTTGTCTAATAAGCTTTCTTCAGGTTGAGCCATATAGTAGTTGGAAAAAGTCGGCCCATGGAGCGATCCCATAGCTACTCCAGGCGGTGTGAATTTTCAGATCATTAAGAATATCTTTTAAGATTAATTTTTTGCCCAACATAGAGGCTGAAATTCGGGATTTCTTTATTTAATGTGGATTCAATATCTTATATTATACGAAAATCCTTACATGGGTAAATTATTTAGGCTTGTGGGAAATCTATTGCATGGTTAAAATTATTGGTATGTGTAAAGATCCTTGAGGCATCACTTGCACGTTTAACATCACCTCTGTGTTCAGAAATCCTCTTTTTCAAATCTCTCCTTGTCTCGCTTACATGGAACAATGCAGCTTCTTCACACGAAATTTAATCTTAAAAGATATTTTTAATGATCTGAAATTCACACCACCTGATTCGGAACTTTGATCTGAATTTTTGCCTATAGTTTATGTTTGGTGAGCCTGTACCTATTTTATTAGTACACGACTGAAGATGGTATAGGAAACTCGACTGTCAGACAATTTCTTTGACCCCGTCACTCCGAATATCTGCTCTCTTAACTCCCAATGCTGCAATCCCTTAGAATATCATCTGACAGGCATGGTTGAGAGAGACCACTAAGTCTCCATGCACTACCAAGCTGGATCTTAGGTCCAGGATTACCACAATTTTCACCTGGTTAAACAGGTGGACCGTCGAAAAAGCCCGCAGCAGGCTCCGACGCCGCCTAGAGGCCGTGGGTTGGGCCAACAGCGATTCCATTGAATAAAATATATCTATTATGTTGGAGTTAGGCGACAAATTAAACATCGTACCGTGTATAGTCCTGAAAACGCTCGTGGTTCACCTCCGCCTAGGCAGGCCCCCCCAAAACAACCGGATCACTGGTATGATGGTGCAACCTGCAAAGCTGTTAGTGGTGGTGAACTTTTAGTGCCACCAAACTCAAAATGGCTGGCTAAGATTGTGTAATTGAAGGACTAAGCAACCACCTTTGCCCACAATCTCTTTTCCGACGCACGTTTCCTTACCTCCTCTACCCCCACTGATCTCAACCGTAGTCCACCTGCGATGGGTACGGAGATGACGGTGGCAGATTATAACTGCGCCTAGAATGGCTGAGCCACTGCCTTGAATGTCTACCGGTACAGGGACGATAGTCGTAGGTGGGACAGGATCCGAAAGTGGTGCCGCCCTGAGACAGCGACCTGTACAACCCTCTTTAGAGTCCGCACTGAACACCACTCTCAAGAGCAAGGGCATATAAAAGTGGTTCCATAATTTTCCACCTTTTCAATCACCCTTCTGATGGTAGTCACTCCCAGCAAAGCATCATAATATGTGGTAGAATACACACTAATGTGAAAATCGCTGCTTAAAATGCTAGAAATAATTGCACCTACCAAACACGACCCGAAATGATAGATTTCGTTATAGCTATGTTATATAACCCATTATCAGGACAAGGGAATTAAAGCAGAATAAGAAATAATAATTGATTATTAACAAATATAAATACATTATTAATAGCAAAAAAACGATGGACCACGTGTGTCTGAATGGAACTAGATTAGCGAATTGAGACAGCGAAAATGTAATCACAATTATACTATTTTTCACCCAGTAAAATGGCCGGAGTAAAAGACTCGGAACAGTTTAGCCAAAAACTTTAACTCCGAAAGTTCAGATAAATTCATTTAAAACGGAGTTTTTTCTTCGCGGAACTTTAACTTGCCTTGGTCACTGACGCGTCACTCACTGTTAGGTTAATTTTTTACTCCCATTTTATATTTTAGTCAGTGATTTTTCCAGGAGTAGAGCTATTAGTTAGTATTTGTTTCTCCTGACTTAAGATATCGGAATTTGTTACGTGTTTGGGAGATTTGTTAAAGTTAGAAGAGTGTGAATTGTTTGGGATTTGCAGTATTGCAATTTAATTCAAACTTACCTTACGTGCGATCGCTACGGTGAAGAATGTGAACTCATTCGCGAAAAACAGAAAAATGATGGTAAAAAACGGTTACCGTAAAAGTGTAAATTGAGGCACGTGGTTTGCGGAAACCAAACTATCTTACGTTAATGTACTTACGCTAACTTTTATTTAATCAATGTGGAAACGGTCTCGCAATCAATAGAAGTAAACGGATATTCCAAGCAGACAGTGATTGACTAGTTTAATTTTGTCGCGATGAATGCATTATGACTAAACTGGAGGATTGTGGTGTCGTTTTTCAAATGGCGGGTCAGATAGGATTTTGAAATAGACGAGAGTAAATTCGGTCGAAGAAAATTCCACCGGGGGTATCGCGTAGAGGGATAGTGCACGGTGTTTGGGGGTGTAGAGCGTGGTTCAAGGAGAGGATTTTTTAAAAATGTGGAAAATAGAAATTAAGGGACTTTAATGAACAAAATTAAAGAACCTATTCGACCTGACGCGACAATTTATTGAAAAAGAAGCAGCTCAGCCGGAATTTATTCCCAGACTTCATCGATGCAATTGCCAAAATCTATTAGATATGCGGTTAAAAGAGTATTTGAAACTGCTGTTTTATTCGTTTCGCTTCATGCTCTTTCATTATTGCTTAGTTTAGATTAGTTTAGGTAAAGTTAGTTTGGCTTAACTTAGGCTAGCTTAGGTTGTTAGTTTAGGCAAGGTAACTTTAGTTTACGATAGGTTGGTGATAAAAGAAATCATAATCCATCATAGACGTATTGTACAACTTATTGTGTCTACGTATCAGGCCTAATATTGCATTGTCAATATTTCATATTAGCTTAGATCCTAAAAAAAATTATGAAACTTTAGAAGACCTACGCCGTACATTTAGTATTAAAAACATAACATAACAACATAATTTCACGGATGACAAAAGCCACAAGGGCCTATCAAAGGTCATCCAAATCTGTCAAAACCCAGCTACAAAATGCATCCATAGGATTGTGTCAGGTCATGAATTTACAATATACAATTCGAACCATCCACAGGAATGAGTACAAAACAAAAAGCATCATCACCAAGACTCATCAAAAATCCAAATCAATCATAATATACAATAATAAAAAAACTGCATCCACATGAATGAGTCCAGAATAGTCCATCTAATCTGCGTTTGAAAACATTCAAGTTTGAACTGTCTACTGTCTCAGGTGGCAAAAACAGTCGTCATATATAATTTCGGTTTGGCGCGAAATGTACATATTTTTTAAAGATACTCCACCTTGATGGGGTTAAAATTTAAATTTAAAATAAGTCCGCCTTGCCTTCTTTTGATGTGAAAAAAACATGATATTCACCACTGATTTCGAATTTAACACGAAAACCCGTTTAACAATCGTTTTTTAATGATGACGGCTTGTGATTCATGCGCATTTAGTATGTTGAACTTTAATAATACGATTTTTGCTAACTTCCTCAATCTATTTAATATACTTTTGCATAGCTGGCCTCATTTTGAAAGCGAAACATTGTGACAAGTGTGGGAACGAGGCGCGGCTCGATTATAATATCCCAAGCACTAAATAGTAAGTTTTGTTTGTCTATGCATTCGAACCTAATGCTAGGCTTCGGTAATCTTTGTATTAGCGACTCGGGCGTTTTTTTCCTTTTATTCCATAATGCTTCGTCCTTTAGTCCAAAGTTTTCGTTGTACTTTTGTTCCTGAGGCGAGATAACGGCTTTCAGTAACCAAACGCATGTAGGAATTCGAACGCATATTCATGCGCGGACGAACGAAGCATGAAACACGATATCTTTCAATTTTTTAAGAAACATAACAAAAACACCTGAGTCGCTAATGTAAAAGATTACCAGGCTTTCAAATTGTTAATACTATTAAGTATTTGGCGCGGAAAGCAGTTATTTTAAAAATAGTATCACTACAACTAGAGCCGTACTCAGAGTGCTAGTATCTTAAAAATAAGTGCTTTCCGCGCCTAACCGAAGCCTTAAATTACGACTAGAATGCATAAAAACACCATTAGTACTGTTTTTCTACTTAAAACACGGTGTAGCTCTTCTGAAAAACTCATAAACCATCATAAATGTGGAGCCTTTTTGGAACATGCCCGCGAGAGAAATGGGCGTTCGAGGCTATCGCTAGGTTAACGTTAGGTTAGATTAGATTAAGTTAGTAAAGCAACTTTTTAAAATGAACATATAATGAAAGTTTCATTCGCATCTTCGCATTGGCGTTGGCGCTGTAATAAGCGTTAATGAAATTTCGTTGTTGGATTGCGAAAAGACTCTTGGTAGAAGAATCAAAATTATCTTTTGAGACAATTGTTTATTTCATGTACGCATGATGCAAAGGGTTCACAACTACTGTTTTTTGTGTTAAAGAGTTTATTAAAATGTCACCAGATGCCATAACTAATTGGAAAATGGACTTTAGTAAGGCTTTTGATCGAGTGCCACACTTACGGCTTCTGAGCAAAGTTAAAGCACACGGGATCGATGGCAGTATATTTAGGTGGATTCAGTCATGGCTTGGTGACAGACAGCAAAGAGTTAGTATAGATGGAGTTAAATCTGAGTGGGAGGGGTGTTAGCAGTGGAGTTCCGCAAGGATCTGTTTTGGGTCCCTTGCTATTATTAATTTATATTAATGATCTTGACATAGGTATAAGTAGTGACCTGAGTAAATTTGCTGGTGATACTAAGCTAGGTAGGGCCATTAGGGCTGATTCTGATGCTGTTGTAATGCAGGAGGAATTGACCATTCTGTCCAATTGGGCCGAGAAATGGCAAATGAAGTTTAACATAGACAAATGTAGTGTACTTAGTATAGGTAGAAATAATCCATTGAATAGTTATAAATTAAATGGGAGAATTTTAGGGAGGACCGATTGTGAGAGGGACTTGGGTATTTTGGTAAGTTCAGACCTTCGTCCTAGAAAGCAATGCCTAAATGCTAAGAATAAAGCTAATAGGATATTGGGATTCATTAGGAGGAGTGTAAGCAATAAGAGTGCTGAAGTCATTCTAAAACTGTATCTAGCACTAGTTAGGCCTCATCTAGACTATGCAGTACAATTTTGGTCACCATATTATAGGAAGGATATTGATTTGCTTGAGTCTGTGCAGAGAAGGATGACAAAGATGTTTGGTGGGCTAAGGAACTTACCTTATGGTGAAAGGCTTAGAAAACTAAATCTACATACATTGGAAAGGAGAAGAGTCAGAGGGGAATTGATTGAAGTCTTCAAATGGGTAAAAGGATATAATAAAGGGGATCTGGGTAAGGTTCTTATACTTAGTGAACATGACAAGACACGTAGCAATGGGTTTAAGCTTGATAAGTATAGGTTTAGGAAGGAGATTGAGAGGAAATGGTTTACAAATCGTGTGGTAGATGAATGGAATAGGCTCACTAGACATGTGATAGAAGCCTCCTCTCTGGGTAGTTTTAAGAATAGATTAGATAAATATATGGATAAAGCTGCTAGATGGGACTGACTTTTTTATGTACATATGTATATATTTTTCTAAGGAGTGGGGAGATTATATTTTGCGGTTGCATGAATGGACATAATCCTCTGGATGCATTTTATGTATATTGTAGATTAGATCTGACGAACTCCTGTAAAGGGTGACAATGTTGATGACTTTTCTCTGGTAAGAAATCTTTTGTGTGTTGACTGGAACAGGAGCTGCCAAGTGTAGGCCATGAATGGTCTTTTGCAGTCTCCTTCTTTTCTTATGTTCTTATGTTGAGAAGTTTGCGCCAGTTTTTTGCTCCAAAACCTAACCTAACCTAGTGTCTGTACTCATACTCGAGCTTCGAATGCTCTAACCTAACCTTAACCTCGTGATAGCCTCGAACGCCTATTCGCTGCCGGACCTATTCCGGAAACAAACAAATTTAATCACTCTTATTATGTCAGGCACTTCTTTTTGAGAATATATATAATTTATTGAGCGTTCATTGTTGCTTTTACTATAATAACAGTTTGAATTTCAATATTTTTTTCTCCTCCTTGATTATAATGACGTCACATTATCTACATAATTAGGACCGAGCTTAGCTCGTCACAGAGTTGCCAGCTGTGGCTAATATTAGCCATTATGGCTATTTTCAAACATGCCTGGCTAATGCAACTTTTATAGTATTAGATACGCTGGAAAGTGGCCATTTTGGCTAATTTTGGACATGGCGGACTAAACAAAATTTCCGAAGACGAGTGACGAAACGACGGCATGTTTCAAACTTGGATTCGGAAAAGCTCGGAGGTGCGAGACCACACGTTTAAAACTTATATTCCTAAATCCTTAGAACCACATAATAGCATGTAAGGACGGTCACGAAATCACGTTTCATGACTACAAAGATTACTTTTCCACGCGTAATTTCAAAGTTTATTTGTAAATTTAGTTCAAATATGTATAATTTTAATGTAAATAATCTAAATAATAATTCTTTTTTTTTTAATTAAATTAACTAAAATGCGTTGAATTTAAGTTAATTTGTGTTGATAGATTTCTGCATGGAAAATTGCGCAAATACAATTCAGACGAATCACATAGCTCCTTTCCCAGAATTTCAGTCCAGTTAATACTTGTACTTATTAGATTTTTGGTTTAGTCAGTCTCGCAAAGAAAGTGATTGAGTGAGTGTGTGCAGGTGCAGTATTTTCTTATTAGGCCTATTTCATCCATAGTCCTCTGTCGAAGTATGGCCAAGTGTACGGGAATATACACACAGAGGATCTAAGGTCGGCTAAGCAAGGCAACAACTGTTATTGTTCTAAGAGTGCCATTTGAATCGATAGCTGCAGCTTCGTGATCAAAGAATATTCCAAACACAACGACAAAAATAGATTTTAATACACACTAAATAAAAGGCACAAAATAAATATGGATATATATATATATATAAATATATATATATATATATATATATATATATATATATATATATATATATATATATATATATATATATATGTATATGAATAAGACGGAATTAGATTCCGAATAATAATGGGATAACCAGGGTTATTAAGTGGTTATAATGGGAGATTTAGGGTAGTGAGCAATTTAGTTCCTTAGAACCTCGAGTAAAGCGGGGCGAGCTTTGGGGGAGGTCTGGGTGACCTTGGTAACTCACGGATGTAGCTGGGAACCCGAAGGGGGTGGTGCTACTTTCTCCAAACTTGGGTTTTGCGAGATGCCGGCCTCTTGTCCTCAAGAGAACACCGGGCGAACTTCGAAAGGGGGAGGTGACTTCTCCAAACTCGGATCGAGCGGGCTATCGGGCCTCTTGTCCTCAAGAGGTAACTGTTTGAACTTCGAAAGGTGGGGGGACTTCTTCAAACTCGGATTGAGCGAGCTATCGGGCTTCTTGTCCTCAAGATGTCACCAGAAGAACTTCGGAGGACGGCTTCTCCAATCCTTGATCCGAAGGCGGTTGAGAAAGGCTGACGTTGCCTCAAGAGACTTCTCCCTGACCCGAAAATATGAGGGGGATGTCCAGCTCTTCCGTGGCTTGCGACCGTCACTAAACACTTCTCGGGACAGAGCGTCGTTGAATCCGGCTCATTTTGGGAAAGCATCGTCTAACCAAATCTATAGGTAATCCTTGGGAGGATGCATATATACCCGGATTTCTCCAAAACAGGGAGAGAGAGGGGGGCCTTCTCTAACCCTCGTTATCGGCCGTGACAACCGAGCGTCTCCTTGCGGGAAAGTGTAAGAGGCAGGGATTAGCGGGTCAGACGGAACGACCCTCGGCTGGAGCCATAAAAGTTGTTCGAGGAGAACCTACAAAATAGATGAGTAATCTCCCGACCCAGGAGGGGACGGGGAGGAGTGAGCGGAGAAGTAGCCTTCAATTTCAGCGTCATGCCTCGGTGTGAATTTCTCAGTAACTTGGCGGCAAGTCCAAAAAGGGTGAAGTCGGAGGGGGGAAGAGTAACGGCTCGCTTTCTCTCCCGAAGTAATATCTTAGGAGGTGGGGAAATACTACTATTCTAGTGGATCCCTCTACAGCCTATATTTTATGTCACGTTAATTTACTGAAATTATTTAAACTTTTCATATATATATGTTTAATCTTTTTTTAACAGAATGGATAAGCCAAAGGTAACTGAGAATGTAACTAGAAAATATAATAAGGACTGAGAAATTGAGCACAAATGGTTGACGTTAAAAGGTAATTAGTGTTACTGTAAACTCTGTATTTGTACTATATCTCAGTTTAAGAAACACAATATAGTTGTGCATGAAAAAAAAACAGAGAAAGACAAGAAGAATAAACAAGCTATTAAATCCATCATATATGTACTTCAATTTGTAAAGAAACAATCAGCAAGTGAATCATTGCAGATTTTTGAAATAAAATTCAGTGTCTCCATAGCATGTCGCCTCAGTATTAGTTCAGTTGATCACTTAACTGATATTGTGAAAGAACACGGAAAAGATAGTATATTGGGAAATTTAAAACTCCATAGAACAAAATATACGTGTTTGATTAAGAATGTAGTGAACGTGGCTCTATTTGAAAAACTTATTGATGAACTGAAACACGTGAAATATTCCTTATTTATTGATAGGTCCACTGACATTTCAACCACTAAACATTTGTGTTTATGTGTTAGATATTTCTCACATAAAAATAATAGTTTAAGACCTGAATTTTTATGCTTAATCCCTGTGATTTCAACAACGGGGGGCAAATCTCTTTCTGAGATCGGAAAATATTTGAATACTCGGAACATTGATTTGAAAACCTGTATTGGATTTACATCAGATGCAGCCAGTAATGTTTGAATACTCGGAACATTGATTTGAAAACCTGTATTGGATTTTCATCTGATGCAGCCAGTAATATTTGGGGAGCATATAATTAAGTCCTATCAAGAGTTAAAGAGAAAAGTCCTCACCTACTGTTCATGAAATATACAAGGGGCGGTCAAGAAGTTTTGCGAATCGGTAGGGCAAAACAGAAGAAGGGGGATGGCTGTTTGTGGGGGTGTTAGGACAAGTTATGGCAAGTCAGGACATGCAGGCGCACGCTCCTACCTCGTCTATTTAAGAAGCAGTAGCTGATCGCAGATCGTGTCACAAATTTTCAACAATGGAAAAAGTTGAGCACCGCACAGTAATCAAATTTTTGACCGAGGAAGGCAAGAATGCTAAAGAGATCCATGACCAAGGAAGGCAAGAATGCAAAAGAGATCAACGAACGCATGGTTGCAGTATACACCGATACCGCCCCTTCCTATGCAACCATTGCTCGCTGGAATAGGGAGTTCCACCATGGTCGTGAGTCCCTTGAAGATGACCCCCGTCCAGGACGCCCGTCAAACGTCACCAATGAGGACAATGTGGACCGTGTGGAGAGGATGATCCTCCAAAATCGACGGGTGAAGGTCGAAGAAATCGAGCAAGAACTTGGAATATCACGGAAGTGTTATCAACATCATCGACGACAAGTCGGCCATGACCAAGGTCTCTGCCCGTTGGGTCCCTAGAAACCGCACGAAACCTCACGCTCCATGATCGACTTCAACGTCGTCAAAGTTCGGAGGCCAGAGTTGCACAAGCTGCCCTGCACGAGTGCGGATTCAAGGAGCTCAACCATCCCCCCGTCCAGATGAGGTCCCTAGCGACTACTTTTTATTCCGCCAGCTCAAGGCTGCACTGCGTGGACGCAGGTTTGGGGACGACGGAGATGTCCAGCTCGCCGTCCAGGAGTGGATTGAACAGCAGTCCGGAGATTTCTGGTTGTCGGGAATTCGAAGCCTCAGGGACAAGTGGCGCAAGTGCATTGAAGTCGAGGGTAGTTATATTGCAAAATAATAAAACACTTTTCCTCATATCTCGTTTCCTTATATCCGAATTGCAAAACTTATTGATCGAACCCTCGTACCTGCCATAGTTTGGCTCTATGTTGCGAGTATGCGAGCAAGAGATTACCTTCAAACCAAGATTTTCTGATAGCAGAAATTGAACGATGGTTCAATTTCATTTCTTTACTAAATGATGGTTGCATAAATGCAAAAATGTTTGTAATTCCCTCCAATACTAAATGGTTAGTTGAATGGAAATGCATATACTTAATATTAACTAAGTGGGAAGAGTTAAAATTATATTTTAGCCTACTTGTAGAGAAAGAGAGGAACTACCATGCAACATAATCGGAAACATGCTACAAGATGCAAAGAATTTCTTATACTTGACTTTCATGCTACCAATAATTCAAGATTTTGAGAGGGTAAATTCTGCATTCCAAGCAACTAATGCGGACCCATGCAATTTTACAAAGATCTAGTCATATTGCATCAGTCATTTAAAGAGAAAATTACATCAAAATCGCTAGTAGCTAAATTTGAAGATTGCTTGAAAGCTGCCACTTTGCCTGATGTTGATAAAATAGAATCAAAGAAAGATGTATAAACTTTTTAATCGTAGCCAATGAGCAATTAGAAAAACGACTGCTTGACGATAGTAGCTTGGTAGGGAGCCTACATTTGTTTCGATCAAAAGAAATACTTTGTCAAGTCTGGCAACCTTATAAAGATCTTCCAAAATCTTTACAAAAATTCATAAAGAATGAAGACTCAGCAAAGATAGAAAGTCAATATGAAAAGTTGCTTTAAAATTAACTGGAGCGAGGAATTTGAAACACGTCAAATACCATCAGATCCAATCACATTTCGGGCAATGGTTGGGAAGTATAAAAATTCAGAATGAGAAAAGTGCTTTAGTGAAATTTCTGAAGTCATGCTCAGCGTATTCTGCATTCCTGTTAGCAATGCATTTGTTAAACGGGGGTTTTCTTTTGTAAGTAATGTTAAAAATAAACAAATTAAATGTAAGCAAATTACAATCGACCTTGAGAATCAAATCACATTTAAATTTAAATAATCAGTGTTGCAAAGATTTCAAAGTCACAAAAAAATGCTGAGCCTTTTCACTAAAGATATATATGACTCAAGGAATCAGGATCAACAAGCATGACGAAGAAGCAGCAGTAGGATGACTCATTAGCATGAAAATGACGAGCAAGAATTTGAGGATATTACCTCAACAACATTTTAATTAGTTCTTACTAATAGAAGGTAAGTTTTTTTTTTAAGTTAATAATCATCGATTGGTTGTAGACCTCATTATTTAGCAGATATATCTTATTTTTATATTTTATTTAAATATATGATTTATTGCTTTTTATAATTATGTGTGTAAATAGTTGTATATACTATATATATATATATATATATATATATATATATATATATATATATATATATATATATATATATATATATATATATATATATCGAAAATGTACAGTAGTGTATGTGTAACTATAGGGATAAAACCACAGTAATAGGACTAATTTTATATGCGAAACCAGGTTTCGACTGAAACATCCGTCATCGTCAGTCGCCTGTGAACAAGTGAAATACAGAAGTTGCTTAACGTACAAACACATAAATCAGTGGCCCTAAAGTGGAAAATGCGAGAATATAGAGGCATTTTTGAGGAACGGAAGTATGAATTTCTTGCTTATTAAGGTATTAGTATTGAATTGGCCGTCGGAAGTATTAAAGCTGGGAATATCTTGTATGAGTGCCGATTCAATCAAGCGTCGATGTATATAATTGTGAGACTTAGAAACTATTTTAGCATTATCAATACCAATTTGATGATTTTCATTGGAAATATGTAGAAATTAACTCGTGGAGAGGGCAACACGACGCATATCGCTTTTAGGCTCATTCATTCGCTTGGAAAATCTGCTGTTCTCTCCGATATATAATTCATTGCATGATTTGAATTGATTTTTTTTCGGATAGGCTATTTTTTATCGTATTCTTGTAGTGAAAGACCACCTTGGTCTCTCAAATTAGCTACAAATAGCCAATATATATATATATATATATATATATATATATATATATATATATATATATATATATATATATATATATATATATATATATATATATATATATATATATTTACTTCAACCAATCTGGCAGCTCTGCTTCGTCACGTTTCGCCCATTTGTCTGTTTGCGGTTGAACAGCTTAGCGCTATCACCTGTATTTCATGTGAATTATAGTTCGAAAAGTTTGTGAAAGAGTTTCAGTCACTTTAAACGTGCATTGCATTTTTTTTTAGATTATACTACAAGTTAATTACAAAAGGTTCGTATAGTTTCACAAACTGGTAATTTGAAAAAAATGAAGATTAGTTTATTTTTTTGTTATTTGTTCAATTCTGTTTTTCATTTTTGCCGGTTGTAAGATGAAATGCGGCAAAATCGAGGTCTACTCTGATTTCCACCGAATCGGTATAAAATTGTTTTCTGTTTTACCGCTTTTCGCCTTCTGCCCCCCTCCCCCTTCAAACGAGCAGATTTGAACGATGTATAAAAAAAAATGGTACAGGAAGTAATAAAATGAACGAAAAGTGATTATGGTAGGGTAACTAATAACCAAAATTAGTCATTATGGTATTTGGAATAAAGGCTCGATTAGCTTAGTTAAAGCTATTTCCCGACGTATGTTATCTTGCTAACTATAGTATGGCCCTAGGTATACGCTTTGAGTGACGTCATCAGAAATCAAGCTTCTTTTTTTTAGTGTGAAATTGAAGAATATTACGCATAAAATCCCGGCTTTTTAATGACGGCATGAGAAAAGAAGACTTTTTTTCCCTATAGCCGGGATATTAATCTAATAATAATATATGTAAAACGAAATGGGATACAATTTATTATACGCACTACAAAAGAATGGAAAGCAATTGTGAATTGAGCAATTAAATATATAGAACGAAAAACCAACAAAAATACTTTAATATAATTAGTTAAAATATATATAATTCTCATTAAAATGAGTTATAGCTTTTTTAGCAAAAGACCACATTGAACAAGATTAACAACAATATGGAAGGATAAATAAGACAGCTCTTAGCCCCAGAATATGACCCTAAGCTAAAATCATGAAGTCATATTGGTTGGATCGAGGAACGAAAAAGGCAAATTCATTATGATTAGTTAATTATTTTATAGATGCCTCGATATGAATTACTTGCTTCTTACTTAAGCTACAATTAGTCACAATGAATTTACTGAAATATAAAACGTTTACTTACAGCTAGGACGATAAATCAGGGAACACACAGTTACATGACTTAAGGATGCAAGCGCATGGCAGGAATGAAAGAGCTTGTATTTACTGACGGCGCTCAGAAAGCGCGGAGCTTTACTATATTTATTTTGGAGAATTTATGCACAATTTATTTAGTTTAGTACATATATTTACAGTCTAATTTTGGCTCAATGTAATCACTTTAACATAATTATATGCGATACTATTGAGTTTTAGAGTATTAAAGCGAAATATCAACGTGGGCGTATCCTGAAAAAGGTTTGTAAGAATAGATATGTAAATAAATAGGCGTAGCTGGAGAACGTTAAAATGTGTGCTGGAAAGCCGCAGATCCTTCTGACGGCATTGGGGTTGGAAGGACACAGAATCCTCTAGATCAGTGGCTCCCAACCTTTTTTAGTTCATGGATCCTCTTGGGATCTTTAATATTTTTGTGGCCCCCTTGGTACTATTAGCAGAAAAATAGTACTTCAATATTATAATACCCTCTATAAAAATATCAGTCTCCATTAACTGTACATATATTCTCCTTTATTCTACTTTACTAACAGAAAAAAATATTTTGTGGGTTCAATAAAAGAACCATTTAAGATCATACATTATTTCTCTGATATAGCAGCAAAACGAAAATTTTCCATGGACACCGAAAAATCAGTAACCTTTAAAAAATGGTTATCCTTTGACTTCAAAAAATAGAATCCTTTAGCAAAATAAAAACAAATATATCATATTAGCTTTCTTTGTGTTTTTTTTCAGTGAGATCCTTGTGGCTGATGTAGTTGCGCAAGTTTTTCAATGTCAGGGTCCATGGTTGTTAGAGACAGACGAAGATCACCTCTAGTTGCAATTTCTAAGCGGTGGCGAGCTTTTGATAATAGATGAGAAACTCGGCTAAAACCAGATTCAACTAGGTAAGACGTTGGAAAGACAATGAAATATGATTTTACTTCCTGCCAAAGCAATGGGAATTTGGTGGCAACTTCACTACTTGTCCACAAGTTATTGAGGCCATGTTTAAATTTAGCTTGAGCAGTTTGATTAATCTGCCACTCAATGAGGGTTCCTTGCAGTATGATATCAACATCAGCGGCATTTGTCTTAAATGGGTCTACAACCCAGCTAGTAATGTTCATTTCCAAGAGATCTTTGAACCTAATTTCCATATCATGGTGCAATTTTTTCAAGGGATTAATGTACACTAAAAACTAATCCTCATGCAGCTCCTCTTCAATAGTGGCGAGGGTTGGAAAATGTAACAATTTCTTACGCCCAATATTAATCCTAAACGGATTAAGTTTTCTAAAAGAAAGAGCTGATTGCCTCTTTGCAAGTTAAAAGATTTGTATTTTTACCTTGTAGCTGTTTGGTCAGTATGTTTAGCTTGCCAAATATATCTGAAATGTAGAATATATCACAGTTGGCAGCTATAATTTCTTCTCCAAGCGCCTTACCGTTCAAAAATGCTACAACACTCTCCCAGAGTTCAATGCAGCAACGCAGGGAGATACCCTTAGAAAGCCATCTTACTTCTGTATGCAAAAGTAAACGTTCAAACTCTTAGGCTAGAAAAGACGGAAAAGACGGTCTTGAAATGGATTTGACTTGATAAGGTTGGTAGCCTTGATTACAATATCGAGAGCATCTTTCAGACATCCTCCCAATTTTATTGCAGTCAAATGTTGACGATGAACCACGCAGTGTATGCAAAAATCATTCGGCACAGTTTGTTTTAAATATGCAATGAAGCCCCTGTATCTGCCTACCATAGGAGCGGCACCATCAGTTGCGCAATCCATAATGTTACCCATTGGAATATTTTTTTCTTGGAAATAGGCCAATACTTCTTGGAAAATTGTTTCTCGTTTAGTATCTGTCACAAGACTGCGAGCAAAAAGCATTTCCTCTCTGAGTTCACTATTATCATCCAAAAATCTAACATACGCCATGAGAAAGGCTTGATTATCACTTGCAGATGCTTCATCAATTTGTAATGCAAAATTCTTTACTTTAAAAGTGCAAGTAGATTTTCTACATACTTTGTCATTTCATCAATGCGTCTAGATACTGAATTGTTGGTTAACGGGATTACCTCCGTAATTTGTTTGGAATTCTGTTGCATAACAGTAGAAATTACCACAGATAATGCGGGCAAAATCAAATATTCACCAATAGTATGGGGGTTTCCAATTTTAACTATTAGCTTGGAAATCTCGTAAGATGCAATTAAGCTTTTGTCTAATCTAGCTTTTCCTTGGCTAAGCATATAATCAATGGTGTTCCTTCCTTGGAAAGCATCATGAAGCTTCTTAAAATAATCTAAGGGTTTGTCTTTTTTATCTTTGTGCTTATTCTCCAGATGTAGTAGAAGCTTACTTGAGCGCATGCTTTCATTAGAAAGCTCTGCCATACATATAAGACAGTGCTTTGTTATATTGTTTGGAGATTGTATAAAACCGTAGACTAAAAACTCGCTTGAGTATTGTCGACATTTCTTCTTCACCTTATCAGCCATGGGTAATCTGTGGAATACAAATAAATATATATGTATATATATATATATATATATATATATATATATAATGCCATAAATAGTGGAAGGGGGGGGGGATTAATGAAAATGGGGTCTAGCGTGAACAAACCAGGAATAAAATTGAAATTTGGGAACGCGTTAATGGAGATACATTCTAATATATTTCTAGACATATAATTACTGCATTTTATGACTGATTTGGCACTGTTCCAGTTAATGCTATGGTTAAGATTGTACATATGTAGAAAAAGTGCAGATGTTCCAATGTACGTAATCACAGTAAACAATCTGCGTTTTTCTACATATGTACAATCTTAACCATTGCATTAACTGGAACAGTTAACAGTCATAAAATGCAGTAATTATATTTCTAGAAATATATTAGAATGTATATCCATTAACGCGTTCCCAAATTTCAATATTAGTCTTGGTTTGTTCACACCAGACCGCATTATCACTACATACATCAAATTTCAAATAAAGTTGTTTCAGGATTTTGTACCCCTTAATTAAGGTTCAGAGATGGGTAGTCTAATCCCTCTTTACACTATTCAAGGCAATGTATGTCCAGCTTCCTGTTCATTCCTTGAAAAGGTCTTTAAGAATGAAGACGAAAGCACTCGGAATCGTTTTTCACTTTTCCCTTGTGGGTGTATCTGCATAACTTTGACTCACGTGCACTTTGTGAGCTTTATATATATATATATATATATATATATATATATATATATATATATATATATATATATATATATAGTGTATAGTGAGTTGTATATAATACGAAATTTTCCTAATTTCCAAAAATAATTATTGAGAAGATGAAAACGCAAATGTCTTAACATTTGTATGTAATTACTATTTAATCCTAACCGTATATATATATATATATATATATATATATATATATATATATATATATATATATATATATATATATATATATATATATATATATATATATATATATATATTATCTCAAGAAGGGTTGGTAACCCTGACTTAATTCGTGAGATTGTTACTCCCGCTCTCCAGAGCGTCTTAAAATCAAACCCATGGTGTTCATTCATTGTCCTTGTCTCGGTGATTCAGGTCTGTAATATTTTAATTGTAATATTTTAGATAAATATGCCCCAAAAGATTCCGTTGTAATCTATTTTTACGTAGAATCTATTTATCTAATATAATCTATTTAACCAAATAATAATTACCAAGCAAATTACTAATTACATTTTATAAATTATCAATCTATTTATCAAACTACTGTATTTACAAATTACTATCTATCAATTATCTATTAGCCAATTACTATTTAATATCTATATCAATCAATTTTCCAATTTATAATCACCTTAATATTTCATATTTATCAATTGTAAATCCATTCTCATTAACTCCTGCAAATTTAATTCACACGCGTAAAATTCAATCCAATCCAACTGTCACTGTATAATTTCACTTTTCAATCATGATTGTTTATTCCATTATATATAATTTTCTTAACTCTAGGTTTTTAATACATATTCCCACGCCTTCGCCGAGATTTGGGCCTAACGAAATTCGTCTGCAAAAATTTAGACTTCCCTTAGCATTTTTCATTCCCTTGAATAACAAAATATAGTTTAGGGGGTTTATTGTGACCTGACCTATCTAGTGTATTGGCGCATTAATTATCTAAACACCTATAATAACTAAAATTTTATAGCATTTTTTTTAAATATTATATGTTTGTAAAAAAAAAGTCTTCAAAAATAATTGCGAACATTTTTGGTAACATTTACACGCACGTACTAACGCTTCCAAATATTCCGCATGGAAGGCAAAATTTTCACTTGTTCTCTCGCCAGCTATAAATCAAGGTCAGTTGAATTCTTTCTACATATAATCCTTGTGGCTTTTGCCATCCGTGTAATTATGTTATGTTATGCTATGTTAATTCCTTATATTTCCTTTTCCAGACTCTCACAAATTTCACCTTTTAACCATCGCCATTTCAATTACATTTACCCACAATTCGTGATTTACAATTACATTTCAATTATTTTAATTATATTTCAATTACATTTTAATTACTTACCAATACCTATCTACCTTATACCAAGAGTAGTCACGACAAAAAAATCAGTGTTAAACTCATGTTCATTTTGTATAATTAAATTCAAATTCCACCAATATAATTTCAAATATGTGCCATTCTTGTTAATCTATAATAATATATATTTTGTTGTATCCTCATTGTATTTCATCCATTCCTTAACGATTTCTTGTCCACCATTAAGCCTAACTTCGCTATAAGCGTAGCCGCTCGAGGCTTTTTACGATTCAATAACTCTCCTCAAAACTGTATAGATATAGGTTTGTTGTGAAGTATCTACCTAGGTTAATACCACGATGGCCGTATATCTATACAACTAGCATATCTCTCGTTAGGTTAATGTTATGAGCACTCTCCATATGATTTTTAGGCCCTCCGCTTTGCAGATGCATAGTTTAACGTCTGTAAAGTGTTGTGGTTGTCATGTCAATATATTTTGAGCTGTTATAAAGCTTACAGTCTTTATCAGATCAGATGAACTCGTAAACTATATTGGTTGACTTGAGATTCGAGGAGTTTAGGCAGATGTTTTTCATCAGGAGTTTTCTGGCTTTTGTTGTTTTATAATAAATGATGAGTTGAATTTTATACATTTGATTTTTAACTTTGATGTTATGGTTAATAATCTCCTTGATGTCAACAACATCAAAGTGTATTACAGAAACCAAATGTCTACAGCCTATAAAAAAGATAAAAAAACATCAATGAGATTATTAACCGTAACATCACGGTTAAAAATCAAATGGATGACAACCACTGCACTTTCGAGACGTTTAACTATGCATCTGCAAAGCGGAGGGCCTAAAACCATATGGAGAGTGCTTATAACATTAACCTAACGAGAGATATGCTATTTGACAACACCGTTATTAAAAGAAAAGAGGTTAATAAAGCTAGGTTGAACATCTTAGAAGCTAAATTAATAAACGAAGATAAGCCGGCCATCAACAGTCAAGCGACAAGCTGGAATCGAACACTAAAATTATTTTAAAATTCCACTCACCAGACTGGCCGGTTTCCTCAAACGTTATGCTCAACCAAGGCGGAATAAATACCCTTTAAAAATCGTTTTCTCTCATTCTGTCAGATCCTCACTCCACTCATTACATCGGTAAAGGAGGCAAGAACATATCAAAAACCCCCGAAGATGATCGAATGAGATCGAAAACTCAGCAATTTAGTTTGTTTTTTACCAAATACATTCATTTATAAGAGAGATGAATACAGGATAAGTGATCCACCATCTATTTACAGAAGACTTCATGGAAGAGGCTTACGCCTGTGACTCCAGATCTATATTATCAACTTGTGGCAGCGTGTGGTGGATTATCTTTGCTTTGTAATTGTATTTCAATTCTTGATTAAACCAAAATTTATCAGGTCTGACCTCAAACTGGTTGACTGATGCTGCTGCAATCACCCACTCAGGCAACTGATTCCAGTTATTTATCACCCTACACGGGAAAGCATACTTCCTTATATCCAGCCATGACCTTGTCTTAAAAAGCTTTAGCGAATTTCCCCTGCTTAATTTTTCTTCTCGAAGTTTCAATATGCCTTGACTACATTCCCCATCATATTTTCCAGTGAGTATCTTGTAGGTCTCTATTAAGTCTCTTCGTGCTCTTCTGTATGCCAGTGTTGGTAGGTTCAGCTTCCTTAGTCTCTCTTCCTAATTAAGTCCTTTAAGTTCCGGCACTATCCTTGTAGCCCTTCGTTGCACGTTCTCCACCATCTCAATGTCTTGAACAGGTGAGGACTCCATACCCGATTAGCATACTCTATATGCGGTCTTACCAAAGCTACAAACAAAGCTTTAAATATCGTTGCATCCAATGTAACAAAGGTCCTTCTGATTATTCCCACTAATTTGTTGGCTTTATTTACTTTCTCTGCCAGGTGATCTACACAACTCAATTTATCATTGATTATTACTCCCACATCCTTCTCAGAAGGATGGAATGAGAAAGATAGAAGAGAAAGTTACCAAAGGAAATTAATTAAGGCAAATACATAATGGTCTTCAACAAAATTTTTCATATATATATATATATATATATATATATATATATATATATATATATATATATATATATATATATATATATATATATATATATATATATATATATATCCCAATAAATACCAAAGAAGAAGAAGAAAATCCTCTTTTTTCTGAGTTTAGTCATTTTAATGTCAGCTGATTGTGATTATATGGAAATTTACTATTTTTCGTAAATTCCTTAAAGACTTTCTACAAGCTTGATTATCCAAAATGTCTGATGTCATTTCATTAGTTGGTAAGAGTTAGGTTTTTTATATTTTGCTTACAGGTACATTTTGGCTCCACCACAAGAGGAACCTCCGCCCCCCTACACCTACAACTAAAAAAACCTCAATATTCCTAATTCGAAATCGTTAGGACTCTAGTTTGAATAAAAGCTTCATGCAGAAAATATTTTATAAATAAAAGGCTAGCACTTGTTCGATTGCCGGTATTAGAAAGAAACCTGCCCTTAAACCCAAGAAAATTTGGTAAACATGTTGACGAGTGGCCCGGCTGGAAAAAATATTTTGTGTAAATATTATCGTTCACCCATGCCTGAATATTCATCCGCGTTTGAGTTTTCTTCACATGATAGCCGCCGCCATTTTTTTTGGGAGAAAAATGGCCTGAAAGTAAACAAACCGAAAACGCTGTTTACGTAGGCCATTTTTTTTACAAAATTGCCTGAAAAAACATACGAAACACGCTGTTTCGATACTTAATTGCAGTAGTTATACTTCTGAAATAATGAAGAGGAAAGCCTATTTATTTTGCGCGTCTGCGTCCTATTCGAAATATAGCTGACTTGAATCAAAGGTAACACTTCAGATTCGGGGCGCACGGTAGATGGCGCTGTTAGTTGGCTACAATTTTTGGCTACAGCATATCTCTTATGATGTCAGACGGTAGCGTCAGTTGTGAACAATCACGGCGTTATATTTTTTTGTATATGAGTATATACTGGGGGGGCTGCACCCCCCAGACCCCCTTCCGTATTGAAACTCAGGATCATCGCAGGGTGGTCCCCCTGCAGTGATATCTCCCCCACGAGCAGTCCCCTTGAATTTACTGGGTTTTTATTGGCAGAAAAACCTAACCTAATAACAAACCATTCCTACTTTTATAGGCTTCTTGATTAGTTTATGCGCCTCTAGATAATCTAAAAGTTTTTCACGATCATACAAAGTAAAGCTGAATTTGAATAACAAAGAAGCATATGAAGAGCGCAAAAACACAATAATGAAAGAAAAACATTTGCAAAACGGGTCCTATTTATAAGCTATGATTTTGCCAGTAAGAAGCTGTTATCGTTCGCAGTAAACAAAAAATATGGAAACAAAACAAAAAACAATAAAAGACATCAAGAAACCTTATCTAACTTAGAAAAAAACTATAAACAAGCATAGCGCAGATATTTACTAAATAATAGACTAAATGTTACAAATCCCCAAAAGAACAAAAAAATATAACGCAGTGATTGTCACATCTGACGCTACCGTCTGACGTCATAAGAGATATGCTGTAGCCCAAAATTGCAACTGACTAACAGCGCCATCTACTGTGCGCCTCGAATCTGAAGTATTACTGAATCAAATTTTATTTTAGAGCATCTAAATTCAAACTGAGGGGTCACATCTAATGCCTGGCCACAAATGTCGCATTCGCTTTTAATTTTAACTAAATTATGAACATCCAAAAAGGTGAGCAATTTATCTTTATCAGAAACTTGAGTTAATAATTCTGAAATGGAGAAGGGACAAAGTGAAAAATTCGATACCATTTTCACACTGCTTAAAAAATGTGTGTATGAGTCATTTGCACACTGCGTCTGTTTGACACACCACACTGTTAAAAAAAAAGTAGTTCCTTTAAAATATCCAGCTAAATAGAGTTAAATGTATATAAGAAGGTAATAAAAATAGTAAAAGGGGGAAAAATATATTGGCAAATAAAAATTACTCTGAATGAGGATAATAAAAAGCTATTAAGTGGAAAAAAAATTGAAATCAAGCATTTCTGACGTCATACCCCACCCCTCACCCCTATTATAATTCGCAAAACGATTAAAGGCACTGACATGATGTAGTTAAAGCATTCACCTCTGTAAACGTCAGAGCATTATTCTATAAACAATTAGGATTTTATACTGGGGGGCTGTGCCCCCCAGAACCCCCCCCCCCGATTTAATGAAACGCAGGATATTTATAGTGTGGTCCCCCCTTTGTGTTTACCCCCACACGAGCCTTCCCCTTAAATCTACTCCCAAAACGTCAAACATTTTGGAACACAGATGAAAATAGTACGTCTTATCGGCCGGGCCGCTCGTCTATATATTTACCCTGAATTTTTGAATCTATTGGGATGAAGTTTGTTTCATTCAAATGCGCGGTAAACCTGAAGATCCATACCCTGTAAACTGTACTATGGGTTGCTATATGGTGGTGGCATAGCCCCCCATACCCTCCTGCTCACTATGCTCGCCCTCAGGAACAAGTAATAAAACAAGTTAATCACACAGTTGGGTGAAAACATGTTGGGAGCTGGAATAAATATTATGGGAATGCGAGTGGGAAAGTTCACAGGGTATGTATCTTCAGAATTACCCAACTGTGCACGTTTGAGTCTTAGTTCAAATCCACAAGATGCCATTTTTGTATTCACTTAAAAAAATCCAGGAAATTGACCACAAACTTAAAAAAAAAGAAAAGAGGAAAATACTTTTTACTTACTTTATTGTGGGGGGTATAGCTCAGAAATAGTGGTGAGGAAGTAATTTTGAAAAAAAAGTTCCATTTAGAGCTAAATGTTTGAAATAATAGTGATTGCTCTTGCCAGTCTCAAAATCAGTTAAAATTGTGGTAACACTTCAGTTTCAGGGTGTTTGGGAGGTAGCGCTGTTTATAGGCTACAATATATGTCTTATAACATCAGTGTGGTCCCCCCGCAGTGATATCTCCTTCATGAGCAATCCCCTTGAATTTACTGTTTTTTTCCCCAATTTTTGTTTTGCTGTGAACGACAACAGCTTTTTACTGGCAGAAAAAAACCTAACCTAATGACAAACAATACTTACTTTTATAGGTTTCTTGATTAGTTTATGCACCTCTAAATAATCTAAAAGTTTTTCGCGGTCATGCAAAATAAACCCAAATTCGAATAACGAAGAAGCACAACTAGAGCACGAAAAGGACATAACAAAACGGGTGTATAGCTACGACGTTGCCAGTAAGAAGCTGTTATCATTCGCTGCGAAACAAAAAATACAAAAAAAAACAAAACAAAAACAATAAAAGACATCAAGAAACCTTACCTAACTTAGAAAAAACTATAAACGAGCAGAGGTGCAGATATTTAGTAAATAATACAGACTAAAGGTTACAAATCCCCCAAACAAAAAAAAATATATAACACCATGATTGGTCATATCTGAAGCTACTGTCTGACATCATAAGAGATATATTGTAGCCCAAAATTGTAGCCTACTAACAGTGCCACCTACAGTGCGCCCCTAATCTTAAGTATTACCAAAATTGTTATTAGTTTTTCTCTATCGCAAAACCCCCCAGAGTATTGGAGAATATTTTTAGGGCAAGTTGCACACAAGGAATCCATGTTAAAACTGAAACCCCTGCATAAAGGATCGTCTCTCGTCCTCAAAAACTAATTACCTTAAAAGATCTAGCTAAGTATTTTAAAATGTATAAAAATGCTAAAAATAGTCAAAGAAGTGCAAAAAAAAATCATTATTCATTCATTGATGACATCAGCCTTTCCCACGAGTTGCAGAAGTGATTTTGTAAAAAAAACTTGTGAGAATTAACATTAGTTACATTATTTTATAAAAAAAATCGAATTATAAACTGGGCAGCTGTGCCCTCCCCCAATGATTGAAATCTCAGGGTCATTGCAGGGTGATCTTCCTGATGAGCCATCCCCTTACGACCTGATACTCAAATTTGGTCAAAAAAAGTGAAAAATATTGGAACATGGACAAAATATTATGCGACCAGGACCACAGATCTTCAGGTTTACCAGAAAAACTAACAAAATTTCAAAAAATAAATTTCTTTAGAATTGCATAAATAAATAGGTATTCCTATGTAATTGATGAGCTGAATAACATTGCTTCTATAACATTTTTTTGATAACAAGGCCCTAAAACCTTGATGGCGCTATCTTCATCTTGAATTTTCTCCCTTTCAAATCCTTTAAGCCCGAAGGGAATTTCTGACCATCTAGAGAGTAGTAAGTTAATAACATAAAAACATAACATAACATAATTTTATGGATGACAAAAGCCACAAGGGCCTATCAAAGGTCATCCGCATCCATCAAACCCCACCCACATAGGACTATATCAGATCATGCAACTACTTTATAAACAATCCATAGGATTGTGTCAGATCATGCATTTACAATATACAATTTAAACAATCCATAGGATTGTGTCAGATCACGCTCCCACAATATACAATTTAAACCAGCCACACGACTGGATCAAAAACAAAAGGCACCATTGCCAGGATAAGACAAAATCAAAGTGCCCCACAATATAATATAACAGATGACAAAAGCCCCAAGGGTCCATCATAGGTCATCTGAGTCAAACGGCCTCTTTTTTAAGGCACCCAAACTCCCAAGAAAATTACATCCAGAGGATAACGTCCCTCCACTGTGACCTCACCCCCATTCAGTACAACTCTCTGTTTCATACGTTGCAAATACACAAGAGGTTGGTGATCTGTTTTAATCACAAACCTCACACAATACAAAAATGGATGCCACACTTTCAAACAATACCTTATCACAGCTAACTCACTCCACAGTCAAATACTTTTGCTCTGCCGCATTCATAGCCTTGGATACATACCCAATTATTCGCCTGACATTCTCTCCATTCAAAGCTGCTCTTGTATCAGAAAACCTCCCATGCAGTACCCCAGTTGCGTACCTAATGGGGGGGGGGGGAGCTTGGCAGCCGCCCTCCCCCAAAATTTGCTCTATGGAAGAGGGGAGGGTGACCGCCCCCCAAAATGTTGGCCCAAGAAGGGTTGATGCCTGAATTGTACTATTAAAGAACCTTACTAGTCCCATTTCTCGATGTGATGATAGCCAAACTAATGACCCTGTTCAATGACAAATGCATGTGCCAGGTAGTGAAATTGCAAGAGCTCATACCCTGATTTGCTCCGGAGGACACTTCAAAGAAACTACTTCCTGTCCTCAAGATCTACGAGCAAGACTTCGCTGATGGAATCGATAATGCTAACTACCAAATTCAAGAGTGGTTGACAGAAATAAGTGGAGTGGAAGATCGAGAGCATTGGACTCTTGAAAAGTGTATCAAGGAAGTGACTTGAATGTTGCTGCCCAATGTGCAAGACTCCTTTGACTGTTCAGAACTGTACCATCGTCTACCGCCAGTTCCGAGCGATCCTTCTCATCTTCGAAGACTCAAAACTTATGAGGTCGACAATGACTCAAGAGCATCTTGATGCTTTGGCACTAATGACACACAACATTGAGGTGGACCCAGACAAAGTTATTGATGTGTTATGTGATAAGGGCAATCAAAGGCTCCTGCTTTGAGCTTTTTTTCTGCAGTTGTCAAAATGATTCTTGAAGGTACTGAAGCAGTCATTTGGTGAAATGTTTGTTAACTGCCTAATGGTGGTTAATTCACTAATTTGATATTTGTGTCGATTATTATTAATACAATAAAGACTATGTTCAAGCGTGTGTTTTGTATCTCTTGTTCATGTAACAATGCAAAAATAATTCTCTGTTTCATTCAGTTCTGTGCTTTTCTTCACTTTTAAACTTAAGAACTTAACTGCTGATAGCATGAATCTGGATCATAAAACCCTCAACGCTAGATGAAATTGAGTAATTGAAGTGAAAATTTAATTTGAGTAAATGAAGAATTTGTTTTTCTAATCAAACTAAAAATTTTAGGTTTCCCTCCCCTCCAGCCTAAAATCCTAGGTATGCCACTGCAGTACTCACTCGCATCCGTATACAATTCAAACATTTACACTATAGTCCGGGTATGCCAATTCAACATCTTCAGCCGCTTCCTCTTTCAGTCTCTCATGTGCTTCATTCATCTTATCATTCCACTTGACAATCGTACTACCTTTCTTGCCCATCCACTCAGTCAGAGGCTTACTCACACCCAATCAATCACATATAAACTTTTGTTGAAACTCAATCAAACCCAGAAATGACTTCAGCTGCTTCACAGTCACTGGTTTCGGAAACATTTGCACCTTCTCAACATACTTCGGTGACTTTTGTAACCCATTCTCACTCACCATATGCCCAAGGAATTCCACTTCTTTCGCAAACCATTCACACTTCTCTACTTCCACTTCCATACCAACTCTCTCCAACATTCTTAACAAACACATCATTCACCAATCTCATATGCTCCTCAAAACTCTGTCATAATCAAAATATCATCTATAAACACAATTACATTCTTACTTGCAAACTTACTCAACACAACATTCATTACCCGCTAGAAGGCACCAGGTACCATTAGCCAACCCAAAGCTGAGGTTCCGGAACTGATAATGCCTTTTTGTAGAGGAAAAGGCAGTCACCAGCCGGCTCTCCTCAGCAATGGGCATCTGGTAATACCTCTGTACCAGATCCATCTTTGTAAACCACTTCATCCCATGCATACTATACACACACTCAGATACCACACACATCGGAAACCTTTCTTTCACAGTCCTTTTGTTCACCTTTTGATAATCTACACACAGACGCAATTTTCACACACTATTCCTCAATCTCATCAGCAACCGGACACAGGAAATGTCTCGGCTGCTGATAGATTAGGGTGTCCTCCTTCAGTACATTCTTGAATTCCGGGAGTTTTGCAACCCTGAAATCCATATCCCCCTTACTGAGGACCCCCTTTCGTTTAAACAGCATTTGATACACATCCTCCCTTTCATACTCAATCAAACATTTATCCAATTCCACCATCCTTGCCACTTCATTATATGTCCATTACATATGTCTTTTCATTCGCAACATTTATCCTGACATCCGTGCTATCATCCATACCTACCTCATTGACAGTGGAGAGGTGACCCAGTACACTCTGACTTGGATTCCCCTCACCTGCCCCTTCACACTGGGGTCCACCTGCACACATACAAAAGGATCATTCATTCTCATCAAGCCATCAAACCTTATAACACGCATACTTTCCATCCAATAACACAGTGTTCTCACCCACATTCAAACTAACATCCTTACTCCAACTTACTCTAACAGACACCCTTTCACCCTTCAAAAGCCTTACACTCTCCATAGCAGTCACCTCAATACCACTAAACACACTTCTCAAAACACTACCATCTTTCTCTCAATCTGATCACTTGTAGGAGGCACAACCATATGGTTCACTTTCATAAAATCATACCTCAAAATCACACCATACTCACTACTCACTTATCGATCACAGAGAATTCACACTCATTCATCAACATACCATGCATTCGAACAGCTGACCTTATCATTTTAATCACAGGTACTTTCAGACCATCAATCCCTACCAAACTACCTTTACACTCTGACATGAGGGCATCATCACTCAGCTTATCATACACATCCTTATATACCAGGCTCATCTTGCACCCAGAATCTATCAAAGCCAAACAGTCAATCCTGTTTAATTCAATCTTCACATTCTGACAATCATACTTCCTATCAGACAGCACTTTCACACTAGACAGATTTACCAACACATTACTCACACTCATGCACCCAGAGGATACTTCACCAGGTACCCTCTTACAATTTAGTACCTGACTCAGACTTTCAATTCACATGTTGCACTCTCAGTCTAATCCAACACCTTTCACTCAAATGCCCTTCCACCGCACAATATCTACATATATTCCTCTGGTCATGACACATCCTAGTATAGTGACCGGCCTTTCCACAGTTACCACATGCATATCTTCCACTCCCCCAGCATTGGCCTAACCATTCAACTTCGCACAATCTTTCTTCAAATGGCCTCCTTCCTTACATTCAAAACACTCTTTCATACTTTCCTTGCAATCCTTTATCATATGCCCATTCTTACCACACCCAAAACATGCGCCAGACGGCCATCTGCATTCCGTCAACACATGTCCCTTCCTTCCACACCTACGGCATTCCACAATCCTTTTCACTCCATTCAGCCTCTCATTTGCTGGGACATAACTTGGTTGCTCCCTCATATACCCATTCACACGCTTACCACTCATCTGTCCCCTTCCATTCGCCCATCCAGGCTGTCAGCCCAGGAAGCTCGACATCATCCCAGCCGGTGCAGCCCTCAGGGCATCCTGATAGATGACAAACTGCTGGGGTGGAGGAAACCTCCTGGGCTTCCTACCACCAACATTCACACTATACCATCCATCCTCGTCTAAGTAACTTTCTTCATCAAATCACCCATCTTCCAGCAGTTCTAACACATCCTCCCACACCAACTGTTCACCTGTCAGTCTCATCCTCTCCTTTCTCTTCCCATTCAACCATTCACTCACCTTTCGTGGGATCATGTCCAGGAATTTCCTCAACAGTTGCTTACACTCATTCACTCCATCATCACCATACCTCTTTCTCGCCATAGTCTCCAGTCTATGTGCATACATATTCATACTTTCACTCTTCCTCATGCGAGCCTTCTCAAATTCATTGACCCTTTTATACTTTACACTCTCTTTCATTCATTTCACCTGCCCAATCAGTTTCTCCTTCACCATCTCATACCTTGTCTCACCAACACTCATGATCACGCAGAAACATTCCCCTAAAACATTCATCCAGTATCCCTTATTCTCTGTGTACTTGAGCTTGCAATACCGCTCAAATTCACTGAATTCTTCCACACTATTCCCACCATGCAACCTAAACTTATCTACCTTCGGCACCTCCCTTATCAAAATACCCTTCCCCACATTCACTTCACTCTCACTTGAGCTGCTCTCGCTTTCACTCACACCATCACTCTCACCATCACTCTCTCCTTCATCCAAGTACAACAAGTCCACACTCTTCACTCTCTCCTTCATCCGAGTACAACAAGTCCACACTCTTCACTCTCTCCTTCATCCGAGTACAACAAGTCCACACTCTTCCCTCTCACCTTCCGATCCTTTACCTTTGACCCAGTCTTCCTTCCTCTCTTGCATTCCACTCTCTTCCATTCTCCATCTTTCCTATCACTCACAATCATCCCGTCCTCTCTAGACTCACACACACTCTCATTGATCCCATTAGTCTTATCCCCTTCGGTCGGAGCAGGGGTCAGGGTCGAGGGTCTTGGGGCCGGTCCTGACCCCTTTATCATGTCATATAGATCCTTCATTCTTTGGTCGACCTGTCTTTATCTTTCATCCATTTCTTTCTTCATCCTGTCTGTCTTCTCATCCATACTCATCATATCACTCTTCAATCCCTCAATCACACTCCTCAACATCGTATATTCTTCTTTCTGCCTCAACTCCAGCCTCAGTCTTACAATCTCATCATGGAGTCCCTGTTCCACAGAAACCATCCTCCCAAGTTAGTAATAAAGATAGAAAAAGGGAAAACAACCAAACTACTTGTCAATCTAATTGGGTGTGGACTGCAATTCAATCCTATCATGCTCCTGGTTTCGAGATCTCACGTCCTTGTTCGGGCGCCAAATGTAGACTCTAACCCCACTTGATCCAACCCGCTTCCTACACTAATTCAGACATGAGAAATCGAGGGGGAAATGAAACAGATTGTATGTACAGTCCTTTATTTACAAGAAAAAATATGAGATAAATATTTATAAATATTGAAAGCACACAAACCAGCAAGCCTATTTTGTCTGGAAAATACAGTTTTCTAGGTAAAAATTTAAGATATAAAATACAGCCGCCGCAAAAAAAAAGTTACATTCTCGACGCAAAAAAAAATGTTACACGTGACGCGGCAAAATAAGAGAGTTCTGGTATGAGCCAGTTGTGTACTGGGCGGAGCTAAGCTATGACGTATTCCCCTCACTCACTCACTCTCTCCTCCCGCCACACCATCTCAAACCTCAGTGAGCTCCCAGAGTTCGTCAAGTAAAGGCTTGTTCTACGCTGCTCCCAGTGACGTCATTTTTCACTCGACACCCAACTTTACCAGCCTATATTTCCAGTTCCACCACTCAGAATGGTTAAAAATCAACTTTCTATGGAGAAGAAGAGTCGGGTTTACCCTGCTAGAACAAGGAGTATCTGTGATACGCGTGGCGGCAGAACTGGGGATCACAAGAATGACGGTTTACCGCCTGAAGAAAGCTGGTGATACTTACCCCTCAGGCACGACACCGCCACAGAAAAAGGGTTCTGGCAGACCAAAGAGGACATCATCGCGCACAGATTTCATCCTAAAGAAAGAAGTGAAAGAAAACCCTGGAATAACAGCCTTAGAACTCAAAGAAAATCACCCAATATTGCTCCAGGACGTCGCAGTGAGAACCGTGCAGCATCGGCTACAGAAAGACCTAAAATTACCAAAACGTCGGGCCGCCAAGAAACCCCTGCTGACTGACAAGATGCGGAAGAAAAGGCTGCAGTTCTGTAAAAAATACCGATCCTGGACATCACTTGACTGGAAGAAGGTGATGTTTAGTGACGAGAGTACATTCCGGCTCGTCAGAGGAACTTCAAAGCTAGTCCGCCGCCCCAGTGATGTCTCCCGCTATGACCCAAAATACACCGTCAAAACTGTCAAACATCCTGATAGCGTGATGGTGTGGGGCGCCTTCAGTGGAAATATGGGTAGAGCTGGCTTGTATTTCCTCCCCAAGAATGTGACAATGAAGTCTGCCAACTACATCGAGGTTTTGCGAGACCATATGCTGACTTTTGGGGCGATCCATGACTGCAACTTTTTTATGCACGACGGAGCCCCAGCCCACAAGTCCAAGGCAGTGAAGGAATTCCTCGAAACCAACAAGATTGAAGTTCTGGAGTGGCCGGGTAACTCCCCTGATCTGAATCCCATCGAAAATGCATGGAATCAGATGAAAAACATCCTGCAGAAGGAACGACCCAGCAACATACCCGACCTGAAGGAGGCCCTGAAGAAGCACTGGATCTCAATGGACAAAGATTATTTCGTCAATCTCGCCACTTCGATGCCCAAGAGGATCGAGATGGTTATCAAGAATAAGGGCCATATGACCAAATACTAATTTTGTATAAGTATTGTAAGTTTAAAAGATAAATAAAGCCCATTTAACATGTACTTTTGTGTTTGTTTATCCAAAAAATCCTGGTGTAACATTTTTTTTTGCGGCCACTGTAGTATCCCATGAAGAGCAGCACTGTTTTCTATAATTAGATATAGGTTTTAAAGCATAACTGATTTAAAAAGCATAAAATAACCATGGGTGTTGATGAAAATTTGTATAAGAACTGAGAATTATCAATCATAATTATAAATAGGTTGAAGGTTATTAATATTTTTTTAATTATATGAATAGAATGATTCTTTTCAATTAAAATGATATATTATTTGATTTATAAAAAAGGATTTAAATATTTTATTTTAATTCTTTTCGATAACATGTACCATTTGTAATTTTGCAGAGGGAGATTTGAGGGAAAAAAGCTGGGCAACTAATAGGTCAAATTACATAGGAATAGCCATTTTTTTTTGCAATTCTGATGAAATTAAGTTTATTGATACTTTCTTACTTTTTCTAAGTTTTAACAAAAAAAAATAGGCTACCATCTTGGGAGCCAGTAGCCACATCATTAAATTAGGATCGCATCATATTATATATAATTTTGAAGGGAATATTTTTCTGAATTAAAATATGATATGGACATTTCCATATTAATTTATTTTAAAAAAAATATGATTGATTTAAATAGCATTCGGGGGTTTGGCTTATATGTCTGATGTCCCGGAATGCAGTAGAAAAACTAGAGGCCTAATGACATTTAGCAATTGCCTTTTGAATTAGGAATATTGGTTACTAGTTTATTTAAAAATTGTAGGGGAGTAACCCTAGACAATTAAATGGGTGGGGTGGGAAGCCAAGCCTTCATATTTCAAAATTATCATAAAAATTTTGAATTTTCTGAGGAATTAGCCTAAAGGAGGCAGTATTATCATTGTCTCAACTTACCCAGTTGGCTACCTGGCTTTCTCCTAGAAGGCTGTATTTGAAGATTTATCTCTGTATTATTTATCATAATTTTGAAATGCTAGTTTGATTTGGCTATGTACTAGTTTATTTGTGATAATATTACATTTTGTGTGGTAATTTTCAAGGAGAGCACTGCATGATATTTAACCTTTTTTTCTGATATATTTTAGCCATTTTTAGCTTTTTCTTAAGTTAGTTTCTAGGTTATGTTTATCTAAGTTTAATATACGGCTAAAATCTAGCAGAAAAACTCCGGCTTGAAATATTGTGCACCGCTTTCCTTGAAAATTACCATCTGTGTGAGCAAATAATATATTTGTAGGTAAGTCAAAAACATTACTGGGTAATTTTGAATAAGAGTGGCACATGTATTTTATAATACTATAGCCTGTAATATTGCTTTTTATTATTGTAATAGTGTCCTAGGAGTAATATCCTCATAGCAGAGAGGGTCTATCACCCTTTATAAACAAAGCATCAATATTTCAACCCGATTCTGCAACTTAAGAATTTTTCCACAATGCCATCTTGAATTGTCATTAGACATCTAATTTATACTTGCACACACACATACAAAAAAAACTGCACATTTGTTTTTAATGTTAATTTTTATTTTCTATGCAGTGTAGGCTACTAAAGCCTGTAATATTGCTTCACATTATTGTAATTTAGTGTCCTAGGAGTAATATTTTGGTGGCAGAGAGGGTCTCTCACATGTTATAAAGTCACTAATAGACGATATTTCAACCTGATGCTGAAACAATGATTTTCCTATGACATCACCTTGAAATGCTAATGCTCGTGCATAGGTTTCACTATTTATTTGAGAGTCAGACTTAGTTACGCTCTCTTGCATATTTACAGAACATCCCACCACTATCTTTTAGCTATATAAAATGTATTTTTCCTACTTTTTAGTCTTACCATCAAGTTAGCTTTTCATTTATGTGAGTAGAGCTACCACAAAAAGTAAGTAGTTTTTGGTGAAAATAATAGAATTGCAGAAACTACGATGCTCATAAATCACTAACCAAACCTTACCTTACCTCACCTCACCTCACCTAACCTCACCTCACCTAACCTAACCTAACCTTTTTATGACAAATTAGGTTTTGGTTAGATTAGATTAGGTACAGTTAGCTTAATTATTTATGATTGTCATTGTCTCCATGAATCACTTATTTTCACCAAAAAATCGCTCACTTTTTGTGGTAGCCTTGCTTAAATAAAAGTGAAGCTAACTTGTTGTTTAACCTAAAAATGTGTCAGATAAATACATCTTATGGGGAAAAAAATCATGGTGGCAATGTTCTGGTTTACTTTGGTATTTCTACTACATCTTCGTTCAGAACAAAAAAAAGAAGTTAACTAATATTAACATTAAAAAAAAATGCTGGAGTGTAATTTAAACCATCATATGGCATTTCAAGATGCGCATGTAACTTAGTCCAACCAAACAAATAGGGAAATGCGTGCCTGAGCGTTAGTCCAACTCATAGCATTTTAAAATGGCATTGTAGAAACTTGGGTTCAGAAGTGGCAGATGACCACATTTTAGACATAATCTCAATCTGCTAAAGGTGGAGGGTACTGAATATGTTCTACTTTAAAAGCCATGTCAGAGGTGATATGGTTGAGCTTTTAAAACAAATTCTAGGGTAAATAATAAATTGGATGTTGGCAAGGTCTTTAAATTTTAGGGAAATAATAGGACTAGAGTTCACTTAAATTTAAAAAAAAACCCTGTGTAAATTGGATTTTTGAAAATATTTATTCGGCAATAGAATAGTAGACTTCTGGAATAAATTCCTGCAGGAGGTTAAGGGTATTCCAAATTTAAATGTGTGTAAGGGCAGGTTATATGATTGTATGGGGAGGAAAGATTATGGCAGTTTTTGAGTTTTGTATTAGTGGGGGAGAGGGGCAAATATGCATGTAATATTGATATATTGTAGCTGCATGATTTAGTTTTGGACAAGGCTTGACTGGTGATACCTTTGAAGCAGTATTCTGGACACAAACATCCTGTTGATTATTTTATGGGGAATGTTGGGTACTTCATACTGGAGCTTTTTGATTGGAGTTAATCTTAATGATTATTCCTCAGAGTAATTGTTAAGGTTAGCTCTGAATGAGATTTTTTAGTAAGGAGTATGTGAGATCTGAACCCCAAATTGCTACAGGATATGGCAGCTGCCCTCATTGGAGCTCCTTCCAGAAACTAACCACACCCAATGGGGTTTAAAATCATTCAACTAAGAAATTCATAACACTTCAAAATTAATCTTTTTCATATTTTTCAAAGATAAAGCAACAAGTGCACTACTTCTGGACATTGATTGGGATACTACTCTACAAATTGTTGACTTGATTCGCCAAGGGGATATAACGTAAGATTAAAAAAAAGTTTATTTTTAAAAATTTATTTGTGTATTGTACCTAAATAGAATATACTTTGATCATGTATCAGCAAGTGTTTTTATAGTAGTCTTTAACCCGAAAACTACCATACATTAGTAGATTAAACTTTTTTGTGATAATTATATTAAAATTACATTGCAAAAAATAAGTGGATAAATATTCACAATCTAGTTCTTTAGAATCAAGCACTGGATTATCATTAAATACAAATAATTTTTTTATGGTATAAGCTTTACCATTATGTATTTTAATTTATAAACTATGGTAGTTTATCAAATATGTAGTAGACATTTCAAGGTTAAAGAACATCGGGGATCTTGTAAGATAAAGCAGTCAAGTTTGCGTTTTGACGGAGGCGGATGACCTTTGATAGGCCCTTGTGGCTTTTGTCATCCGTGTAATTATGTTATGTTATGTTTTTTTTTTTTTACCTTAATATAACCTAACCTAACCAACCTAATTTAAAATAGGCTAGTTTAAGTTAGATTGTTATGTTAAGATAAAAAAGACCTTGGATTGCCTTATGCACACATGAAAGAAATTAAAATCTTTGGCTTTAATCTAGTATTTAAATCATTAGTTATAAGTTTATGTATAGATCAAACACTTCATTCTGTTATCATTCTAAAGCATAATGATAAGATGCTTCACCACTTAACTAATGATGGACTTCTCTCTTTTAGTTAAGCTCAATCTATGTATTTGACACAAGTGATTGTACCATTTTATTTATATGGCCCTACTTTTGTTGGCTTTTCAAACATTACACAATTGGTTTCATTCTTGCCTCTATTCTCACACTCAAATAAGACTTCACTTCCTGCCCTAATTTAGTATCACATAAGCTTCTGGTATAAGAATTTTAGCTTTATCTATTTACCAAACTCCAATATCAGCTTTGCCTTTATTTTTATTCATACTGATTACATACATATCTACTTCTGAAAATCCTCTTTGCTTCTAAACATAGTTGACGATTTCTAACTGCCTCCTATTTTTTTGTTTTTTTAAATTGGCCACTGAATCCCTTTTATTGTTCTCTCAGAAATATAGCTTACTCTTTGTAAATAAAAACCTCTATATTCACAGGCACTTTTATTCCTTCCTCTACAGGGTGCGGATGGCATTCGTTCTTAATTTTCAACTGTTAATTTTCCATATTTATTTTTACCTTCATTGTTGATCTTTTTCTTCTTAAAAACAATAGCTTTTTTGGGGGCAGAATAATTGACTATGGAAAGTTTTGGGACCCTCTTTGCAATCTGTGCTGGAAGGTCAATCAAGGAAAATTCAGAGTTATTCAATGTAAGCAGAAGGATGGTAGAAAAGGTCAGAAAGGAGCTAGAAGATTCAGGATTTGACTACAAGGTGACAACAGCTGAGAGGAAAACCCATGGTCAATGATCTGACACCATCAGAATGCCAGAATTCATCACCGAATTCCAGGATATCATCAACAATGATCCCAGAAAGTTGATGCATGCCATTGGAAGGGAGAAAGGTGTGAATAAAAAGCTCATCAAGCTGGTGGTGCATGAGGACATTCACTACTTTTCATATAAGGTGAGGAAGGGATAATTTCTGTCCAAAGTGATGCAGGAAAAAAGACTGAAGCACATCAAGAAGCTGATCAAGAAGTTGAAGCAAGCGTTGGAGCCAGACATGCTGTGGTTCTTCTCTGATGAAAATAATTTATTCCAAGACCACAAGATCAACTCCTTGAACAACATTTAGCTCGCTGTTACACCCAAGGACTTGCCTGGTGTCATTATTAAGGGGTTAAAATTACTAATGATGGAAACAATATTTTCCAATAATGCCCATTATTAATGATGCTAGCATAAAATTACCGACCCACAGTAATAGGATTAGGCAAATTAATCACACTTTAGGTGAGTCTACCTTAGGAAAATGAAAGATATTCAACAGAAAGGAACATTTTAATGTATACACATGCTGTATGAGCATTTAAGTAACATGAAAGGGGTATTACAACAAGTTATTTAATAACATACGATCCTTGATGGCCGATGACCTCATTGATCCTATCATTCCCCAATTCGGTCAATGTCTTAATCGTGGAGGCAGGAATTGATCCGGCCGCATCATAAATTGCCATCCAAAGTTCATCCTTTGATAAAAACTGCCGACCATCCGCATAAACTCAACGTTTGATAATAACCCACAGGTTCTCAATGGGGTTCAGATCAGGCGAACAGGGAGGCCAGACCATGAGATTCTCACCCTTAAACCCTAGTCTTCAAAAATGCAGTAGTAGCACGTGCAGCATGTGAAGTTGCGTTATGCATGAAAATGATATTCAGCTGACTTGCTAATGGGACTGATTCAAGCCAAGGTCGCAGCACAGCCTCCATAAATGTACAATATGCTTTGGAAGTTATTTTCACGCCATCTGGTACATGTACAGGCCCCACCAGCTCGTTTCGGATGATGCCAGCCCATATCATAACACCACCCCCTTGTTAATGCTATTGTCTTCATGGAGATATAGCACCCCAGTAAACCCATGCTCTCGTCCACCCATCAGGGCCATCCATCATTGCCCAGGACTCTTCAGTGAAGAGCACCCAGTTCATGGGTGTCTTCATGTACAGTTTTGCCCACTGCATCCTCAACTCCGTGTGTCTCTCCGTCAGGGTGGCCTAACATCACTTCTTCTCATGTTCCACCATTCTCTGGATCAATCTGTTGCAAGTAGATTTCAGGTTTCTGGAAGGCCAGCTTCACTGAAAAGTCATTGACTGATTGACCCAGGTTCCTTGCGAAAGGCTCTCTTCAATTTAGTCGCATCATGCCTGGTTATTGACTTGAGGACACCCTTATCTGAAAGAGTCTTCCTCATCTGAGGAATCTCCACAAATCGTTTGATAGTCACAACAGTTCCTTTGGCATATACCTTTATAATCATGGCCTTTTCAGCCTCATTTAAATCTTTTCCACAACCCATTTTGCTTTCACAGAACGATGAACTAATAGTGTGAGCCACCTGGTTGATGGTATCTTTTAGGAAACTGACACAATAAGCAAACTAACCAGTGCACATCACTGTAACCTATACTGCAGTGTTGCCCCATTGTTGAGTGGATTTCCCTGAAATTTGGGGGAAATCCAATGAAATCGAATAAAAGTTATTTTGGAATATCGAATTTAACTAATACCGTGGGTCGCACTGTATGCTGACTGCAACCCCCTCAACTTCTTTGTGTGGGGCACAGTGGAACGAGACACCAACAAATACAGCTGTAACACCAAGGATGAAGAGGGCCAGGATTACCAGGGCCTTTAAGGGCCCAAAATGGAAGATAGTAATGAAGGTAGCCTGAAAGATGTCATCAAGGCCACATGTAGGTTCATTGAGTGAGATTGACAGAACAATTTATGAAGACAAACTGACCCAAATTTGGCAAATATATCAAAAACTAAACTTATTTTTTTCTGTGACAGTCATCATGAGAATGAATACCATCTGTACCCTGTATTCTAGAGGAATATATTTTTATTTTATATTATTCTTACAAGTCTTTTGCTCCGCCTATTTCTTCTTGGACAAGAATTTGAGATGCCTATATACAATTTCCTCACTTCTAACATCCATTGCATGTGTATCCCAAGTTAGTTACTCTAGTTTGTAAGAGATTTAGACTTGGTGATGGTAGGTATAATGTAGCCACATTTAAAAATAGTTTTCAAATACTATTAATGTCAAAATGGGTCATATTAAAAAATGGTGTGGTTATAGAATTTTGAGAAACAAATTGAATGACACTGATCTCACATCTGTGTCCAAACTTGTTTTTTGAGATGTAATAATTCAAATTTTGAAGGTCTTCCCAATTTTGAGAAATTAATAATTATGTTATTGATATACCATTTTAAAGCTCTTGAGAAGTTTGAAAAATTTTATTCCATATACTTTGAAATTTGGTTAAAAAAATGTTTACTTTTCATATCTTAAAAGACATCATATCCATCAATTTTTGTCTAATTTTTTACAAAAATTGGTAGGTTTTTTGGCAAGCTCCGTACAAATTTTCTTGATGAGACACCAATGGGAATTAGAGATAGATGCATTTAAATGACCTAAAATGTGAACAATTTCAGCAAAGATTATTATTCTTTTAAAATGATATGCCAATTTCAGTGTTACCATCTCAGGTACTTATGGCACCTCGGTCCAGACCAAAAACAACTTAGAAAGTTTCCATACAACTACTATTTTAAATAGCTTGTAGTAATTTGAAATATTTAGCTTCTATTTGGAATACCTTAAATAGTAAACTGCATGACTTAAACAGTTAAATTTATTAAATGCTTATATAAAAATTAAATATTAAATGCTCATCTTTTAAAAATTGGTTTTGCATAGAATAGTAACTGTGTTCTAGTCAGTGGTGGCTATGGTACTGCTAACTTATATTGGCAACCCCATTGTCTGAGGGGCGATTCCTGATAGCTCAGCAGATGAAGCCATAGGTCTTTACCAAACACCCTTTGTTTTATGTCACTTACACAGATAACTTTTTATTTAATAGTTCTGATACTTTTTTCATCTTTGTCCTTCAGTTGGTAAGTCCTTACCTTCCAGTGGCAGTTGATAGATTCACATTCTGATTTCCCTGAAGCTCAAGTGGAGTGAAATGTTGGCAAATAAGCCATCAATTTTTAGTGGTTTCTCCTTTCTATAGATTTAAACATCTTTAGAACCAGTAGAGACTTGGAAAATGTCTCCTCATTAATACACTTTGCTGTCTCCTAGAAGTCATTTCAAAATATTGGCTCCTAAGGGTGATGGCAGCTGTTTTAGTGCGTCCCAAAGGAGTAGTAATGTTGATAGATTTTCTCAAATGACAAAAGACAATCTCTTGGCTTCTTATGAAGCAATGTTAAAAACTGCATTACTGATCAAAAGGTCAGGAAAGGGTGTCCTGAGATTTTGTTCCATCATGATAGTGCACCAGTTTCTTTGAAGGTATCAAGAACTGCTCTACAAGAATTTTGTTGGCAAATATTACCTATTTTACTACTCATAGAATTTGAAGGGGCGTAATTTGGGTCCCTTGATGCCAAAATAGATATTTTTATATGGTGGAAATCAAAGAGCAATGAATGTTTCAAAGGAAGATTAGACAGATGAAAACACTGCCTTCTGAAATTTATAAACTTCGATGGGGGATATGTCAAGAAACTATGGTTTCAAATTTCAATATTTTTTTTATGCTTTAGGGTTTCCTTCTGTACATTCCCATCCAGTGGTATTTTGAATTCAAACCAATATTAGATTATTCAGCACTGCATTAGTTTTCTCCATCATAGCTATGAATGTTATGTTAATTAACAGGTCAATGGGTGCACATTTTTGTCCTTATTTTATGAATATAAAAGAGTAGAAGAAGAGTCAAAAGATGTTTATCTATAATCATTTCTCTTTCAGACCAAAGAGTGCATTGAAGGCCTTGCTGACCAAAATCCATGATTCAAACCCCAATGTAGTAATTTTAGCTTTACAGGTTTGTCTTGTTTTGTTTTCCTTACCTTCCTACTTAGTATTCATTTTTACTTTTAAGCTTATACCAACCATGGTGTGTAATGTATCTGTAAAAGCCTCTGATTCATTTATCGCAAGGTGTTTTCATTTGTAACTCTTCAGATTCCATTCATGTACTATGTGTTGAATGGTTTGCTACTATTTTCCATTTCCTTCTCTCTTCCCTAGAAAAAAGGTTCAAATGTATAATATTGAATACCTATTCTCTTTAAACAAATGTTCTTCAAAGTTTTGACTACAGCCCTCTGGCACTAATGTTTTAAGGTTAAACAGGTTAATTACAATCACATTCTGGTATTTTTTACTTCAATACTTTACTAGCCCCATTCTTGGCTGAGTATGATCCTTTGTTTGATCAAAGCTTGAATATGGATGTGAGTATGATGTATCTGCAGCTGTATGAATTGTGGAAGGTGGACTCCATCCACCACAATGGTGTCTAGTAACTGGTGCCGTTTGCATGTCCCCCATCAAGAGCCTATTTGTCAGGAAGCTGCCAACTGCTCTACACTGTATACATTGCATTATGCGCTTTTACATGCAGGTCCAACATCTCCCTCAATTACCAATGGCGACTGAGGGTCACTGGTGCTTCTGGTTATGTCCAGTATGCTACCCTGAAAAATACTACTTCTGACTATTGTTAACAAGCCTCTGCTCCCAAAGCTTCTACAGCCCTGGGGTATTGCATTCAACCTTTTTGGAGGACATTTCAAGGTCATTCTGGAACTGTGCCAGTCTATACAGATGACTCCAAGTCCAAAGAGGGGGTCAGCTTCTACACCGTATCCTGACTGGTTGAAATCCACCACTCATTATTGGAGATAATGCACTGTGCACAGTTAAGAAAAATAATTCTGGTTTTTAGCAACTCACAAAGTGCCCAGAGTGCTCTCAGAGCATTGAAATCTCTTAACTCCCTGGTTTGTGGTATCTGTGATGCTATAGTTGATGCAAGCCAGGTGGATGTTGAGATTAGTTTCCTTTGGCTTTCTGGACATGTGAGGAATGAGGGTGGCAAAGAGTCTGCAAGGAGTGGGTGATGAGACCAACATTTCACTTTTCCTCACTCTGACTACATGGCAGGCATCAGTTCTGCCCTCTGGAGGAGGCTGGCCTCCCTTTTATTTGACTTTCTTTGGTATTGGTTGCATAGTGCAGCACTAGGGGGATGCAGTCTTCCCTCTGATGTTGGAGAGTGCATTTCTGTGGGGAAGAGGGGGGGGGTTCTGTTTTGCTGTGGAGTTTGTTACCTTAAGTTAGTTTTTAATATTGCCTAATTTTTAGGCTAGTTTGATTGTAGTGACTCATGCCACTGTAGGCAGTTACCAGGATGGACTTGTTAAATAATAATAAAAAAAAAGAAGACATTGTAACCTAGTTAGACTATTCTATTTTCTTTTTCCATCTCAAAAAATTACCTGCCCCTCATTCTTCTGTAAGATCTGATTGCAGGATCTTTCAAATTACCCTCTCTGCCTTTTTATTTGAGCCATAACCTCATAGCATTTCCTCTTGCATGGTAATAAAAATCATCATTGTTTTTCCATAGTTGACTTTATTGGTATGATTATTTCTACTAGTATTATGTTGTGCCACCCATCTCTTGCTTTTGCATGAGATATCTTATTCTGAAGAAATCTTGACTGGATAATGAAAAGAATATAAGGATCAACATGACAATTGATAGTATACCTGAGGGTACCAGGTGCTAGTTCTCATTTTGTATGTGTGTGTCGGGGGGAGGGTAGGAAGATTTTTTTTATACCAATATGTAATAAAGTAGGAAGGAACCATCACATGGGAAGGGGAGACTTATTCTACATCAAGGGTATGTTGATACCCCTCACCCCCATCAGAAGAATTCCTTGTAACGGGAGAAGTGGGTTGGGCTGTGAAGATGGGAGTGGAATGATAGTGGTAGGTAAGTTGATTTATGTTGCAATTCTTTGCAGTTTTTTTATTTTTTTTTTATAACAAGCTGGCTTAACTAGCATTTCTTAAAGTCTTTTATATTTTATAAGTAGCTGACTTAAGGAACATTTCTTTGAATTTTTTTTTATTTATAACTTACCGAGCGTTTCTTTGGCTTTTTAAAATTTTATTTATAACTAGCTGACACCTAACTTACCTAGCATTTCTTTGGAGGTTTTTATTTATAACCAGCTTATTTACCTAGCATTTCTTTTGGTTTTTATTTGATTTATAACTACCAGATTTGGGTAGGATTTCTTTGGGTTTTTTTATTTATAACTAGCTGCCTTACCTAGCATTTCTGTTTTTTATTTTGTTTATAACTACCTGATTTGGGTAGCATTTTTGTTTTTTATTTATACCTAGCATTTCTTTGGAGGTTTTTATTCATAACCAGCTTATATACCTAGCATTTCTTTTAGTTTTGTTTATTTATAACTACCTGATTTGGGTAGCATTTCTTTGTTTTTTTATATATAACTAGCTGACTTACGTAGCATTTCTTTGGAGGTTTTTATTTATAACTAGCTTATTTACCTAACATTTCTTTTAGTTATTTTATTTATAACTTGCTGACTTACCTAGCATTTTTGTTTTTATTTTATTTATAAACACCTGATTTGGGTAGCATTTCTTTTTTTTAAATTTATAATTAGCTGACTTACCTAGCATTTCTTTGGAGGTTTTTATTTATAACCAACTTATTTACCTATCATTTCTTTGGTGGTTTCATTTTATTTATAACTGACTTACCTAGCATTTGTTTAATTTTTTTATTATTTTATTTATAACTTAGCTATCATTTCTGTAGGTTTTTAAAATTTTATTTATAACTAGTCATTGCAATGAATGCTTATAATCTCAGATATGATTTTCTTTTAGCAAATTATCAATATTATAACAAAAACAACTGCAATGTGCCCTCCAAGCAATTATTTTTTATTCCATCAATATTGTTATAAAGCTACCAATAACACCGGTTCCTCTCTTTTGATCCATATCCAAGTGTCTCTCAATCAACTATTGGTTGGTAGATAGAGTAGTTCAAGCGTCCTTGTCCTGTATAATTTCCAATGATCTGATTTTGTGTATCCACACAATGTCTGGGATACCCCTAGAGTCTTTAAAGTTCACTGTATGGAACATGTGAGTTTAATCTTCAGCGATTTAACTTTTTCCACAATTTTACTATTGTTTAATGGCATCTATGTAGTTCAGAATTTAAGTTTTTATGATAAAGACCCATACAATTTTGTATGCATACAAAAGAAATAATAGTTTAGTTTCAAATTTTTACTACTAAAGAAAAAAATAAAATTAAAAAATTTTTCCTTCCTACCCATTTCTCCTTCTATCCCCCCTCCTAATCCCCTCACTCTCTTTTTTCACGAATGAAAAATAGTGAATGGACAGAATAAGGGAAGTGGTGGAAATCCATAGATAAAAATTGGGAGAATGACTTCCTCCTACAACTGTCGTCCATTCACCACATTGTTAGCCTAGTGGATTAGATGATGAATTTCTAGCACCTAAGTGCTGGATTCAATCCTAATGAGAGTAGGCATGAAACTTCAATATTTGTCAGGTACTGGCTGCCTTTTAGTTGATGTGTTGTACCTACCCTGATTGAGATGGGTAACTCCTAAACACATCATCAGGAATATATCCAACCACAACACTCATTTTCCTTTGTCTTCTGAGCACAACATACATATCTAGTCTCTTCTCCATTCTAAAACCTGCCAATAACCTATATCCACAAACTCCTGATGCACAGTGGGTGATACCTCTTCGGATCATGAAGGGTTCCTTGATTGCTGGTTGGTATAAAAAAAAGTATGCTACTCACCACCATTTTTCCCATTATAGGACTGACCAGTCATTCTGATCTTGGTGTTTCATTATCTGGTTGAGAGGGATCTCTTCCATAATCAAGGCATAGCTAGCACAACTTTATTTTATAGGCTGTCCAGCTTAAAATGGTTTGGGGGTGATGCCTTCATTGGTTTTTACTATGGACCCTTTAAAATTTTATTACCTTAACCTCTTTGAAGAGTGAATTTCAATTATTCATGAGCTTCTTTCCTTTATTTATTTCCTTTAGTTATTATTTTTTCTCATCCATTCTTTTTCCCCTCTGTCATTTTCTTTGTTCTTTCTATTGCATTATGAAATATAATTTGTCTTTTCAAAGGAGTAATCAAGTTGAAAGGACTATTATTTTTTTTAATCTTTATATTCATTTTGCAATAGGTGCTAGAATCAGTTGTGAAGAATTGCGGGCAGGTCATTCATGAACATGTTGCTACCCGAGATTTTATGGAAGAAATTAGAGTTTTGTTGAAAAGTTCAACCAATGAAGAAGTACAGAATAAAATTATGTTGCTTTTGGCAACATGGGTGTATGCCTTTCGAACTGAACCCAAATACAGAGCTGTCCAGGTAAGTAGTGAAAGATTCTGCTGTCACACTTGAGTATAAACATTTTCAGTGGTTCTTAATTGAACTTACGAGGGGCGGTCAATAAGTTTTGCGAATTGGTAGGGCAAAACAGAGGAAGAGGGATGGCTCTTTGTGGAGGTGTTAGGACAAGTTATGACAAGTCAGGACCTGCAGCCGCACGCTCCTACCTCATCTATTTAAGAAGCAGTAGCTGATTGCAGATCGTCAGTCACAACTTTTTCAATAATGGAGAAGATTGAGCACCGCACAGTGATCAAATTTTTGACTAAGGAAGGCAAGAATGCAAAAGAGATCCATGAACGCATGGTTGCAGTGTACACCGACCCCGCTCCCTCCTATGCAACCATTGCTCGCTGGAATAGGGAGTTCCGCCATGGTTGTGAGTCCCTTGAAGATGACCCTCGTCCAGGACGCCCGTCAGACGTGAATAACGAGGACAAATGTGACCCGTGTGGAGAGGAGGATCCTCGAAAATCGACAGGTGAAGGTCGAAGAAATTGAGCGAGAACTTGGAATATCACATGGAAGTGTTATCAACATCATCCACGACAATTTGGCTATGACCAAGGTCTCTGCCCGTTGGGTCCCTAGAAACCTCACGCCCCATGATCGACTTCAACGTCGTCAGAGTCCACAAGGCCAGAGTTGCACAAGCTGCCCTGCGCGAGTGCGGATTCGAGGAGCTCAACCATCCCCCCTACAGTCCAGATGTTGCCCCTAGCGACTACTTTTTATTCCGCCAGCTCAAGGCTGCACTGTGGACGCCGGTTTGGGGACGATGAAGATGTCCAGCTCGCCGTCCAGGAGCGGATTGAACAGCAGTCGGGAGATTTCTGGTTATCGGGAATTCGAAGCCTCAGGGACAAGTGGCGCAAGTGCATTGAAGTCGAGGGTAGTTATATTAAAAAATAATAAAATACTTTTCCTCATATCTCGTTTCCTTATATCCGAATTGCAAAACTTATTGACCGCCCCTCGTAGCAGTATGTTGAAGGTTCATATTTAATTATAAAGACTACAATGTATAGGGGTTGCAAGAACTTATATATTGATGTTCAATGCAATAAGTTGGATATAAGCATATACAGGGGTTGCAATAGCTTATGTATTGATGTTCGAAGCCATAAGTTGGATAAAAACAGGTGTGTAAGTTAGGATCAGGAAATTACCATCCCTTCTATTTCTACAGCAGATGCCAGTTAGGTCATAGTAACCAGTGCTAAGTATCTTGCCATTCCGCAACTTTACCCCTCAATGGGGTGTCCCAGGTTGACAACCTCGTACCTGGAAGAGCAACATACCCTTACAGCCCCAGTGTCCTTGGCAGTTTCACTAGATTGAGCCTACCTGGGCATTATTCCTTCTAGACATTTCTACTTTTTTTCCCCCACTTTCTTCTTACCTATTTTTCTTGGCTGATGGCTAATTTTGTAGGCTAGTCACTAACTACCTTTCATCCCTGATGTGGGCTGGGGAGAGGGTGGAGATTCACCTCTCCCTCTTGGTTCTCCAGTTGCTGCAGTGGTAGTTTTTAACATACCTCATTTCCTTGCCCCCCCCCCCCGCCTATAAACTTTCTTAGAACCTTACCAAGGGACTTCCCACTCTCCTATAGTTCTGGATAAAAGTGTGTCCCCTTTACCCCCTTGCATTGAGTTATCCCTGTGTGACTTTCTAGAGCTAGTGTTCCCCCACCCCCACTTGCTCACTCAGGCGTCTACGAGACTTGGCCGCAGGCCCCATTGTGCTCTGTCCACCTTCCTAGACCTACAAATTGTTAAATTCTTGGTGGTTGGCGTCCTGCTTCCCCACATCTTTCTGTTTGCAGCTTTCATGTTTACCCCCCAAGACTTGTGCACCCTAGATAGGCCACAAGCCTGTGAACTCCTTAGTCAGGATCCCCATTGAGCGAGGATTACTGAAGGATGATCCTCTTGAGGCGAACGGGGAATTCAAGGTGCTCCAACTCCAGATGGCAGGGTTTTCCCCAGGAGGGGGGCAATGGCTCAGTGGGAAATAACACTTTAACTCGGACTCAGGCAGGGTCCTCCTAAAGGGACAACAGTCCCCCAAGCACTTAAAGAGAGAGAGGATTTCTCCTTTCAGGGGAACTCCACAGGTAACTAGGTCCTTTTATCTTGGAGAGGGACTGGGCCAAGGCAGCCCCACCTACCCTTTCTCTGGCTGCTGTGCTGACAGAACTCAGCACCCCGCCCGACCCAGCTTAGTCTCTCTTCCTTCCTTCACTAACTCTGTACTAACTCTCCTTAATTCTACCCCTGCCCTTCTGTCATCCCTTTACAATAAATTTTTCTCTACCGCTTTTGTTGGCCCCTTCTCCTCCTGTCCATGGAACTCCCGGATCACGACCCGGCGATCATTTGGATCACAGAATCGAACACTCCTACAACAAGATGTTAGGCGTAGTGACCCTAACTGCTCAGAACCAGGTCACCAAGCTGGATCCATCATTCCGACCTGCCTACCACGCCACATGTAGGAATTGGTCCGGGTTTTCCCAAGGGGTAGCAGGCAAGGCGTATACCACTCCACCCAGTGATCGCGGTTGGGGCCGATCAAAAGTGCCCAGTAGGGGCATTCCCTTGTTGGGGTAAGTGTTGGCCGTCACTTGCAGGGGAGACGAAATGTTGCTGTATGGCCATCGATAAGTAAAAAAAAAAAACCCCTTTAACCATCGTCGGAAGCTCCACATTATAAAAGGAGACCCCTGTGCTCTCTTCTGCCAGAGAAGGGGCTTACTTCTCTCCTTGCATATGGGCGTGGTGGACTACTTGCGCCGTTGGCGACCCCATCTCATTTCCAGCGGCAGTCCCTCCTTTACTTTCCCAGGGGACTGCCAAGGGAGCATGCAGGCAGCTCAAAATTGACTACCTCCAATGGGAGTGGTTCGCTAGGGTCAACCCCCTTAGGATGGCAAGGGATAGCAGGGCTCGTTGGTCTGTGCCCCTTAACATCCTACAGTCAGGTATTCTAAGAGTCTACAGGGGGTCAGCGTACCTTCCCCGATGGATACCGGTTTGCCGGCTATTGACAAGGCAAAAGTTAGCTCGAATGGGATCCTTGATGTTCTTTTGCGGGTGGGGGGGGGGGCGATGGCCACATGGAGGCCCTCTGAGATGAACACAGTCCCGGAGATAACCCCACCTCAGAAGGTAGGATCTTCCATAGGGTCGAACCTGGGTTCAGTGCCAAGCACAAAACCTGTGCAAGCTTCTCCTCAGATGGCTCGTGCCCCCAGAGACTCACGAGGAGAGGAGGGACCTCCTCACAAAGGTGGTGCCCCTTTGACAGCCAAGACCTCTATTTCAGAGAAGGATCTTGCTGAGACCCGTCCATCTGGCCTAAGGGCTTCTTCCGGTTGTGGAGAGAAGCAGGTTCATTCCCCATCCTAAAAAGAAAAGAAATAAAAAGAAGACTAAGGATTCCTCTCCCTCTGCAGGAGCTACACGTACGGACGCGTCTGCTGCCTTTTTGGCACGCGAACAGGCCAAGATCAGCACGTCCGGACCCGATGCTCCCCTGGGTGGGGGAACAAAGGCCAAGATTAAAGTCGCAAGTGCGCCGAGCAGAGCCTCGATTACGTCGGGCTCCTCATTGAGAGACCATCTGGCGTTTTCGAGCTTGCTGACTTCAAACGGTTTCTGGTTATTCGCTCCACTGATGGTAGCATGTTGGCCAAGAGCAACATGATCCATCAGAGGAGAGCACTAGCTAACCTAGTTTGCAGAGAGCCGAAGGTGACCTGTTTCTCGGATGGGAGCCTTCTGGCTAATGCGTCGGATCCCGCCGAGGCGGCCATGATTAGTGCCTTCGAACACTTGATGGCACTCCGGTGAATGTGATGCCGCACTCTACTATGAACTTGGTGAAAGGAGTGGTTTACGCCAGGAAACTCGTGGACTACTCCATAGATGACATCGCCTTAGAGCTGGTCGACCATGGAGCTGTCAAGGTCGAACGTGTGATGGTGCATTTCTTCCGCCATCCACTGCTTCACCCCGACCTTGACTTGTTTCTAAATGGTGTTTTCTTGTAAGTGGTGGATTCGCACCGTTTCCTTGAGTCTTGTTTTTGACAAACGCCTCACCTGGCTCATATTCGCAGCTGTATAGTTTCTTGTACCCATGTCATGGACATTCTTCGTTTCGTGACGTTCAACACCTGAGGTGCTGATAGGGCTACTACCTTACTTTTCAATCGATCTTTTGTTCATTCGAAGCTTGACTATGGATGCGAGTTTTATGCATCCGCAGCCGAGCGTGTATTGAGGAAGGTGGACTCAATTCACCACACCGGCCTCCATCTGGCGACCGGTGCCTTCTGCACGTCCCCCATTGAGAGCCTACTTGTCGATGCTGGGGAGATGCCACTCTCACTGCACCGTACACAGTGCATTCTGCAGCCGAGAGACACCTTTTATACCCTAACGCCTTTTTGTTTAGGGCCAGGAAACTCCTTCGAGAGGTTGATGTAACTGTCGCTGGTGGCGCCTCTGGTTCTGCCCAGATGCCATTCTAGAGGTTACCACCTTTGACTCTTTGTTGCCATGCCCCTGCTTCCAAAGCTTCTTCAACACCGGAGTATTGAGTTTGGCTTCTTGGGAGCACAATTCTTCTCACACTGGATCCGTGCCAGTTTATACGGATGACTCAAGTTCCAGGAAGGGGTCGGCTTCCACGCCGTATCCCCTCAGTTTGAAACCAGCGAGGCTCTACTATACGCTGCGTCTGGAGCTGGTTGCAATGCACCGCTACGTGGGGCAGATAACGCGTAATGCCCTGTTCGAAGATCGAGTTGTAATCTTTAGCAGTTCATAAAGTAAAGTGCTCTGAGTGCTCTCCGGGCTTTCAAATCACACACCCTGTTTTGCAGTATCTGTGACTCCAGGGTTGCCGCTAGCTGAGCGGATGTAGCGATTATCTTTTTCTGGGTTTCTGGACATGTGGGAATGAGGGTGGTAAAGATTCCGCGAGGACTGAGAGAACAGACCAGCGTTTCGCTCTTCCTCACACCGACTACATGGTAGGAATCAGGGCAGTCATTCTTCCTTCCTTTGTTCTGTCTTTACCTTTTGCATTTTTATTATTTATTATTTTTTCATTCTTTGTTTGCTTTGGTTTTCCAGAATTTTAAAGTAGCCTAGTACTAGGGTAAAATTTTAATTGCGATGACTTATGCCCCTGGTGCTAGTCGCCAGAAGAAGTGTTTGGTGGAAATATAGAATTTGTTAGGTGTGTTACCACCCATCGGCTCTCATTTAAGATGTCTTTTATTCATCACAGCCATTTAAGATGTTGAGTATCCCATGCCTGATCCTTCATTGAAGGCTTTGGACACAAGGGTTTGTGAGCAGAGCTTTCCTTCTTCTAGATGAGCTGCCGGTTCTCAAGCGAAAATAACTGGTATGGATGGTACCTACGATTATCCTCTATTTATTTCAATACTGTGACAGGCGGCAAGACTACCTCTTAACAAGTTCATTTAGGATGTTTCCCACTATAATGCCTTTGATATGATGCAAATAAGAAATTATACAAAAAAGTATTGAAGCGTTTGGAAGGGCTTAAGTGTTCCAATGATTCCAAGAGCGATGCTGTCGGAAGTTTCAAACTCCTATCAGGGTCACCCAAGGCGGTAAGGTCGTGGATGAGGTTCCACACTAAATGCAACCAACAGAAAGACCCCAACGGCGGACCAAGCAGACATGGACCATATAAGATTCCTATGTTTGGCTCCGGCAGATGAGGCCAGCGCCCAGCGGGTAGGCGCGACAAAAGCGGGCTTTGTTAGACCAAGAAGCCGGTAGCCTGATGCAACCGGCCTCGCCGAAACCGCGTGTCTCAATGTTTTTAAGCCGCAGTTGGCGCGTGTGGACGTCGCGCAGCCACGATCGCCCAAAACAAATTCCGCAGCGAATGGCATTCGTCTCTGTTTTCTTTCCTTGAGGAGACAGGATAACTGGCGACGAAAACAATGCTCGGACACGAGCTGGAGCCGACGACGACGATTCATCTCTGGGGACCGACTGATTAATGTGGAATTCGAACGATGACTCTCTACTACTTATGGCATTCCACTGTGATGGCAACCCAAAATGGGTCTCCATCCAGCACTCCTTTAAGCCATAGCCTGATGCGAGTATGAAAGTGTTTTGTTTACTAGCTTGAGATTGTCTTGATGTGACTTTGTCATGCCCGCTGTAGCTGTCTGGGTTGTTGACTTACCAGGCCACACCTGTGTTGAACTCGCTAGCCGGGATGAGGTTGGGTTTGATGGTGGAGCTGTTTGGAGCACTTTGCTAGAATGATGTTTGGGGATTAAGTTTGCAAACTAAGGTGTTTCTTGTAGGATAGCAATGTATATGTTGAATTGTTTCAAGAAGTTTGCGAGTTCATGTTTTATTTTAAGGCTCTCTCTATTAAGTTGTGTGTTAAGGTTGTTTGTATGGTGCATGTTAAGTGCTGCTAAACTGGGTGGGGTGGGGTAGTGATAGGGTAGATATTGATGATAGTGGAGATGAAGGAAGAAGTGATTGGTAGTTGGGGTTGAGCTGGAAGAAAGTAGAAGTTAGGAGAGGTTATAGATGAGGAGAGTGTGTGTGGGAGGGGGGTGGGGCATGAGTAGCAAGTCGGGGTAGGAGAGCTTTAGTGTTTTGCAAGCAAATGTTTTACATGTGAAGTGGGTCTAGTTTTTGCTAGTTCCATTGAACTGAATCTTCAGTCTATCAACTCAAGGTGATGCGTTTTGGGTTTGTTGGATAGGTCTAGGGTTGCTTTCAATGTTTCCAGTCAGGAGGAGAATCTAAGAAGACCATGGGACAGTCATTTCTCGGTCATAAAAATATGTGGTGAGGGATGTGATACTTTATCTGATGACCAAAACCACTTCCCAGGTGTCGTGCCCTCTTGGGGAGGGGTCACAGGTTTTTTTTTTGTTGGTTTTGCCCCATCTCTTCCTCTGGTAGCACCCGAGGATGACCCCACCATGTAGACTTGCCACACCAGGACTATTTTCGGCCCTTTTTTATTATTTTCTTTGAGTTTGTTTGCTTTCTTATACTTTGATTTGTAGTAGTTTGAGTTAAAAAATGGTAACATTTTACCACTAACCTCCATTCATCTAAAATATCTTTATTTATTAGTGGGTAAAAAGAACCATTTCTACCTGCTATTTTGACCCATGATTTCGCTGTCACAGTACACAGGGGTTTTCACCCAGATTTTGCTGTCACAGTACACAGGGGTTTTCACTCAGATTTTGCTGTCACAGTACACAGGGGTTTTCACCCACTCATTTGAGCTTGCTTTATGTTACACTTGTCAATTAAATTGCACTGAATGCAGTGGTAGTATGCAATTGCTATAGCATCGGGCATACTTGGGGTACACTCCACTACACCAAGCGAGTGATTGTATCCTATAGAGCAATCTTAGAGCCATTTTATAAACGCCACATCGGGTGTGTTTAGTTGGCTGATTGAGTCCTGATTCAAGTCAACTTCACAGCAACTGCCATACACTGTAAATACACCTACATAGTTCAGATCCCACAACTGAGAAATAAAAGGCATTTTAAATGAGTAAAGATGTGTGGTAAAACTCGTACCAAGTTTATTATTATTGTAAATATTCATGTATCTATAGCGTGGCGTGTATGGACTGTGCGGCTTTTAAGCCTGGTTTGATCTTAATCCTTTTAGACTCAGGGACAGTCAAACAGACTGAGACACTCATCCACTGTATCTTAGTGATGCAAAGTCAACGGTGACGGTTGCTGTTTACGACCATCTCTTCTGTATTTTCCTATGGGCCATTTTTCATTTCTGCACCTTCCGCTCCAAATGGTGACCTAAGAGTCGGTGGAGTGTAATGCCTTAATGGTATCCTGCAACTGGATTACGAACCAATTCAAGAGACCCGCTTTCTTTGAAATTCTTTGCCCACAGGACACCGTCAATATCTTGAAAGCGGAAGGATTCAAAATTCGGTCTGTGGTTGAGAGTGACGCCATGTTCACGGCTGATTCCGCCCCAGATTGGGCAGATGGGGAGTGCTGCCACCGATGCCGGTCGCAGTTTACGATGCTTCGCCGAAAGGTAAGATTGGCGGGACATTTGGGCAGGGGGGCTCTCTTTTTTTGGGCTTGGTTTTATCCTGTTTTCCCAACAAATTGTGCATTTTTTTTATTTGTTTAGTTTTTAAAAACATTGAACTCAAGGTGTAGTGTGTGATGTGGAAACAGGTAGGCGCCTCACGAGCCACCTCTACATTCCGTCACCGTCGACCGTGATAGGCTCACCAAGTCGGTGATCATTGGCGTATTTCAAACTGACTTGCAATACACTGCTCGGTACGAGAGATAACGCGTTGTGCCCAGTTCGGAGACCTGATTATGATCTATAGCGACTCACAAAGCTCCCTGAGTGCTCTCGGTGCATTAGAATCTCCTCAGCCCTGGTTTGAGGTATCCGTGACGCCACGGTTTCCGCGAGCCGGGTGGATGTCGAGATTATTTTCTGCTGGTTTCCTTGAGAATGAGTCACCAGCCCAGCGTTTGCCTCCATGGCATGAATTAGGTCAGGCCTCCGGGCTGCTTGTCAAAGAAGTTGGAAAGTGGCCGATGGAAACTAAATTTGGGTGCCATCGTGCCCCAACTCTTCCTGTGGATTTACATCCCCCCACCCCCCAATGCCGCGGCGGCTTCAGGTCGTTTTCTGTTGTCTTCCAATTGGGTCACACTCACTGGATGCACCTTATTGTGACGACTGCGTTATCCCCCAGACTGATCGACACATTCTTGTCAAATGTCCCAGTCTGGGGCATCTCCACGCACGTTACCTGTCCTCTGTGTTCGAGATGAGTTCGTGCACACAGACTTGTGGACTCATGGAAGCCCTCCTCCCCCCCCTGATGTGGGAGTGTGCCTCCTCTTTTTTGTTTTTTGTTTGCTTGTTACTTTTTGTCTAGTGTGTGTATTATTATTATTTTTAATCTAGCTTAATAATAGGCTAAAATCAATTACGGCGACCTATGACCTTTGTGGCATTATTGAGTTTCTGGATTTGGTAGTCCTCTATAGCAGGAGTTGGCAAACTTTTTGGTCTTGCGTGCCAATTCCATTAAAAAAAGGAATTTCTGGTTTTGAGTGCCAATCAACTATAATGCCCAATATACATAATCTAACATGGTCAATATGCCTAAAAGATACATTAAATATTGCATTAAAAGAAATATATTAAATTTTATCATTAGAAAATGTGTAATTTTAATAGATATACTTTTTCATGTGTCCTTTCTTAAAGGAGAGAAAATCTTTTCACATGCCAAGGATAGATGCCAAGCTTGGCACGTGCGCCAGGGTTTGCCGATGCCTGCTCTATAGTATTTAGTTTGAGGTTGTCGGTTGTATGTTCTTTACCTGAGGAGCGATTTCTGGGATATATTAAATAGAATTTGTAATTTTAGCGGCTATGCCCTTGTTGGCAAGTCAAAATGTGCTTTTGGAATAATCTCTCACAAATGAAAACTATGTTGGCATTTTTATTTACCTTTGGAGCCTATTTTGGCTTTCCGATTTACTTGGGGGGGGGGGGTATTTTAGCTTCTCTATTTACCTTATGGTTCAATGTCCAGCAGGCAAGGCTGCATTTTTTAAACTCAACCCACCTTGTAAAGGCAAGAAAAAATAGTTGTAGAGTGGTGGGTCACTCCTGGTGTGGGACCACCCCATTTGTATGCAATCCGTATGAGGTTAAGTTGCAATTGAACTCCCACTTTGTAGTTATTGCATAGTCCATTAGCACATGGGAGTGCTATAAAATTCCCACAGCATGCAACAACCTCCCTCCACCCTAACCTAATCTCTCAGGACAGGGTCACAGAAATCGCTGCCCCACTTAATTGTGGTATCGTTGACAAGAGCCTTCAGAGCAGGCTGTAGGATCAAAGGTTTTGTCCCCTAATCTCCCAAGGGGGGGGGGGGTAGAGATCAGCGCTCCTGGGGAGCTATTAACAACAATCTTCAGGGGCCTTTTTGGCTTCCTCATTTACCTTCAGTACCTATTTTGCCTTTCCTATTTACCTTTAGAGCCTATTTTGGCTTCTCTATTTACCTTCAGAGTACCATGCTTTAACTAGCAAGGATATCCCATCCCCAGTGTCCTTCTAATCTCTATGGGAGTTTTATTATTAGGGTGAGGAACCTCATCCACAACTAAAAAGGAGTGGTAGAGTAATTAGCCACTAGGCTTTTAAGATACTTTGCGTGCATTCCTTTGTCAAAGCAGACCCCCCCCCCCTCTTCAGGAGATTCAAATTAATATGTATGAAGTATGAATCTGTTTGTTGTGGCCACTGCTGGCACTAAATGGCATACCAGTACAACCTATTTGCTTTTGCTATGATTTACCTCTGAAATCAGTGAGGGCATTGACTGCTCTGAGTGAATTTGGAGGATGTTCGATGTATGCTCTTTATTCTGCCTTATTAACCCATCCATTGCTTGAGGGTTTTTTGAAGTAGCCAACTTAATGCTATGTAATTGCTGGAGGGCCTTTTGTGGCCTTTGACTTTAGATTTTTAATCACCCCCATTTTTTCTGATTATTCGTCCATTTTTTGGTTTCACACTCTTATGTTAGTGATTGATCAGACATTTAAAATACATAAATGCCTTAGGTCAGTCATTCTTTGTTTGTTAACAGAGATTTAAGAATGCGAGTAACTTGACCCAGTGTCAACAGATTTCTTTGGCATTGACCACACAGTTGTTTAATGGCTTTTGACTTTAGACTTGTGTAAACACTCCCATTTTTCTGACAATTCTTTCATTTTGGCTTTTTACACTTTTATTTTAGTGTTTTTTCATCCAATTAAAATACAGAAGTGCCTTAGGTTGGCATTTTATTCAGAGCTCACGAATGAGGAAGCATATATAAAAAATTGGAGCCTATGAAGAAATAAAATTATTAAAAAAATAAATTTCAATGAATTGTAAATGTTTTTGAAATATAGAAATGTTTCCCATAAATAGAAGCAAAGTTTTCTATAAAATAGGAGTTTTAAGCAATAACTAAAATAAAAAATGAATATCATTAGTTAGGAAAAAAATTCCGGAACAAGAAAAATATTTCCAATCATAATTCTAAATATGTAGATGGTTATTTATAATTTTTAAGTTAGATCAATAGAAGAATGCTTTCCAACTAAAATATATTATTTGATTTATAAAAAAGGATTTAAATATTTTATTTTATTTTCCCTAACAATGTACCACGGGTAAATTCATCTGTGACAATTTGGAGCAAATTTGTTTGGCAGTTTAAGGGTTAACATACACAGTAAATGATTAAGTGATATTAATTAAATATGTAAATAATATGGTAATATAATAGATGGAATTATTCACTTCAATGAGAATTGCTTAACAGAATTAATTTGGTATTATTCTACTAAATATATCACTTTACACTTTGTGAAAAAGCTATAATTATATAGGAATTTATAATTGTTTTTCACCTTATGTTAATAATGATAACTCATGAACTGAATTAAATTCTCTTTGAGTTTACCAAAGTTAGATGAGAAACATCTGTGCTAAACTTGCCAGGAAATAGAGGATGTGATGGCTTTGATTTGCAGTCACTTATCTGTGATGATAAGATTAGCAATTAGCAGTTAACTTTGACTTTGACCTGCAGTGGAGAGTCAGGCAATTAGCAGAGGATTGTTACCATGGATACTATTGAGATAGAGAAATATAAGATTGAGGCAGGTATTACCCAGTCTTATCATGTGGAGAGGGGGCATGAACTCTGACTTACTGGACTGAATTGGATTCTTAATTTCTTTGCCTCTCGACAAGTTGGTCTTATTTCCCCCAAATTGGAAGAGTATGGTGTGTCCCCTGCTTGGAGAAGAATTGCCTTCCCAAGGTTTGAACTTTGAATGCTCTTATCTGCAAAGCACTGAGGGAGGCTTGCTATACTCTCTCACATTCTCAGTGGGAAATGGCAGCTTCCCAGAAGTTTCCCTGGCCAGGCATTTATGTGTGTGTATGGGTGCAAGTTTTGTTTGTAAACGCCTGTGGTCACCATCCCCTACATGCTCATTTGTTGGATGTTTTGAAAGCACCCTTCCTTAGCATTTTTATCACTTGTATTTTTATCTTAATTTACTTTTTCTTTTTCATCTGCCTTTTATTTTCCATGCTTTGTTATGAAAAAACACGAAAGCAATTTAAGCACAGGTTGAGTCATTATCACTCAGCATTTTGATTACTGCTGAGCATTTTTTGTAATTTTGATCTAGTAATCTCTTAAACTCTTAAATAGCATTCTTTTCAACTTTGTGACATGCTATACTATTTACACTTTGTTTTTTTTGTTGTCATTTTTTATAGCATCATTGTCGAGCTTGTGGTCAGGTATTTTGCAGTGACTGCTCTAATAAAACTTCAACCATACCCAAGTTTGGCATTGAACGGGAAGTCAGGGTTTGTGACTACTGTTGCGATGATATAAACAAGTAAGTTTGGAGTTTAATCTGCAATTGGTCTTCACTCAAACCTTATACCATTAAGGCATTCATAGACTTAAAGAAATACTATTAACTAGACTTCATTGGTAGGTCTCTTGATATAGGCTGAATTCGTGTATGGTCTTCTAAAGGAATAAACAGAGGGTTTAGTATGGTTCTTCCTATATTCAATCCATTCTTACACTATGGTTTTCATTTCCCCATTCTGCCACTAGATTTTACCAAAATCTATTATATTTTTTTTTACCAAATTAATATTTTATACCACTTTCTGGCAGAAGGATCAAGAATTTGTGCATTTGTTCCTTTTAGTAAAGGTTTAGAAAGCTTCTTATACAGCCTTTAATAGAAAAAATTGTTTAACCTATTGATTAAAAGTATGGGAAAATAAAACATTTAAATCACATTTATTTACCATTGGCTCCATTCACCATATGAGCTTTAAAAGTGTTCATTTGAGCACAGTCCTGGCTTGTCAAGGTAACAACAATGGGCTCTCAGATCTTTCTGTTTAAGATAACAAACACCAGTATTTTTACGCATTCTTTATAAAGCTGTCTGTTTTTTGTTTTTTTAAGGCATTGTTACTAATGCATGGACACACTTTCATTCTACTGTTTCCCATCTCTTTATTTTCTTTTTAAAATGAAAAAAAATGTAATTGGAAAGCTGCACGGCCTTCTGGCCTGAGGGCAAATTAGGGAAGCTCTGTCACTGTTTTGACATAAAAACTGATAGGGCCTGGGGAAGTTGTTGGTATGCTTCCCCCTCACTCCCTCTCAGCACTAATTTATTATTACTAGAGCTACCCCCTCAACCTTTTGTCTACTCGCCCTTTATACCATGAGGAACTGTTCTCTTGGTCAGAATTTGGCCCACTAGAAATGGCACCTTGGTGGACTACATGCCATCCTAAGATCTCCTAGCGCCAGGGTATGATAATAATAGGTAATCACTCGCCCTACTTGGTAGTAGCCAGCCTCTAAACTTCTTCCATCAGAGAGGGCATTTCTTGAAGGGTGTGGAGGATTCCCCCTCACACCTTTCTTTGGAGGTGCCTTTGGGTGATTCTAGCTTAGTACCAGTGGCATTCCTACCCCTTTTTTATCAGGGGACTACCAAGAGAATGGGCAGACAGCCCAAAATCAGCTGCTACCCCCTTAGAGGGGCAAGAGATTTTGCGGCCCGTCAGGCATGCCTGCCTCTTCTCTTCCTCAATGAATGGAGATCGGCCCACTGGCCCAAGACAAGACTGAAGAGCCCTCGATAGGGATCTGTGATACCTTCAGGAGGGGGGGGGGCACATGGAGATCACCCTTGAGCGGGAGATGGTCCCATGAGTGACCAAGCCCCAGATGGTAGGATCATTCATGGGAGCAAACCCAGGCTTGGTGCCAAACACCGAACCTGAGTCAGCCCCTGTGCAAGCTTCTCCTGAGGCAGTTTGAGCCCCTAAGGACTCAAAGGAGAGGTACCTCATTCCCCGACTGGTGCCCCCTTGATAGCCAATCCCTTCTCCATCTTGAAAAAGGATCTTGCTGAGTTCGTTCTGTCCAGCGGGTTCACTCGCTGCCGCCCTCTCCAAAAAAGACAGAGGACTAGGAGTTTCTCTCCGTGCAGAGGGGTCCGCTACCGCGTCGGAAACGACCAGGCCAAAATCGGCACGTCCGGGACCAATTCACTCTTGGCTGGGGATGCCCAGACAATGACTTAAGTGGCAAGTGCGCTGAGCAGAGCCTCAATTACTTCGGGGCCCCTCATTGAGAGATTTCCTGGTGCTTTCGAGCCCACTGGCTTCAAACCCTTTCTGGTTATTCGCTCCACAGATGGCAGCATGTTTGCCAAAGCCATCATGATCCATCAGAGGAGAGCATTAGCTAGCTTGATTGGTAGATAGGCAAAGGTGACTCGTTTCTTGTACGGGAGCCTTCCGAGGCAGCCATGATTAGTGCCCTTCGGATACTTAATGGCTCGCCGCTGAGTGTGACGCCGCACTCTACCGTGAACTTCGATAAAAAGAGTGGTTTATAGGAGGGAAATCATGACTATTCCTTAGAAGACATCACCTTAGAACTGGCTGACCATAAAAAAAGGAGGGGCCTACATTCTTCATCAAATTTGACTGGTGAAAGGCTGCGTTAGTACTGCGTTGTCCCCCAGACTGTTCGGCATTCTTGTTGAATGTCCCAGTCCTGGCGATCTCCGCGCACATTACCTGTCCCGGTACCGGGATGGGCGGGGTCGCTACCGCCTGTCCCTTGTACTCGGGTCGAGTTCGTGCACATTGACTGGTAGACTTATAGACTTTTGGGGGGAGGCCGGCCTTCTCCTCTTTATTTAACTAGGTTTTGTTTTTTGTTATTGTTGTTTTCTCTGTAGGTCGCACGCTCCTGCGCCAGGGGGGAGCGGGACCTTCCCCTGACGCCAGAGCTTGCTTCCTAATTGTTGCCATCTTCCCTTTTTATCGTTGTTGTGTTTTCATATTCTTATTTTAAAGTAGCCTAGTGCTAGGCTGTCGTGATTGAGGCGACTAATGCCCAAGTGGGCAGTCGCCAGATAGGCTCCTAAAATTTAAAAAAAACGGTGCGTGTCTGTTACTATGACTACTGCGTGAAAGCATTCGCGCTGCAGCCGCGAAGATACGACTACCGTCACCGCTTCGACCATACCAACATACGAATCGTTCATGTAGATATGCAAAGTCGGGTCTACCCGAAGTCTAAGTTTTCAAAGGCCAAGTGTGTCAAGGCAGAGAGCCACACGCCTCTTCAACGAGGTAATGTGGTGCATTTCTCCTTGAGAAGGAAATCCTATATCTCAATTTTTAAAAAGACACTCTCTTCTATTGCCCGCAGCGCTCTCCTGGAAGAGCTTGCGTCATAAAGGGTTCACACCCAGCCCTGGCCAAAACCAGGGCTCCCACCCTCCTCCCAAAGCATGACCGTTTCCGTTAAAGCGAAACTGCCATGGGCCTACTTTGAGTTGTTGGACTCTCAGGAGGCAACAAACCTGAAAGGGGTCGTGAAGCCTTTTCTTCCAGGGTTCGTAAAGCTGCCCCCGAAAGAACAGCACCAAGGAATCTTCGACTTTTATGCTCCCACACAAGGCTGGACTCGGTAACTCGGAGAGGATTGATCCTCCAAAGAAGGGACCCCTGGCTACGAAACCCGTCAAAGGTTTCAAGGTGGAGGATGGATAAGACTCGCATTGCGAGCCCAACCTCCCCCGATATGTCCTCGAAGGGAGCAGCATCTAGAGTGACTTGTTCAGCCAGCAGCGCCCGGACTTTTGCCTCTGGGAAATGTACAGCCATTCCCATGAAGGTCTTCTCTTCAGAGAAGACCTTCAGGTCATATTTCTTCAATGGAATTGTTTCGGACTCTAGTCCAACTGGGAGGAGTTGCGGAGGCTCATCACCTTCCGTTTCCCGTTAACTATCTTTTTCACGGAGACCATGCTGGGAGCGTGCCCCTGCCTACCTTCCCAGGGTATAAGGGTTTTGCGACCTCACCACCAAGCGATGAGGTCTGGCAGGAGGCTGCACGGGTTACACCTGATATGATATTTCTGTTCTTCTATTTGCTATAAATACCTCTTCAGGCATTAGTAGTGCAGCTGTACCTGGATAGGAGGGTATACTGTTATTTCTACATACATTCCACCATCTGTCGACTTGGACACGGGTACTTCCGCCGCATCATGGCAGGGTTTCCGAGACCCTTTCTACTGCTTGGGTAGAAACTCCTCTGGGGAGAATACTCAATCGATCCCAGGGGTCAGGTCCTTGTCGAACTGGAGATAGGCGTCTTAAATATGGATGAGTTTACCCATCACTACCAGAGAACCCCTTCGTTTTCCAGTCTTGATCTATCCCTGTGTTCTCCGTATGCGCAACCTGATTTGGGGTGGGAGGAGTTGATGACCTCTCTTCTCTAGTAGTCATCACTTTCCCACTCAAATATAATTTTATGGACTGCTGAAACCTTAAACACCCCGGTTGTGCTTGACGATGGCGTGGTTCTCCGTATTTAAGGAAATGACCGATTTCTTTCTCCCAGGCGAGGAGTTTAGGTTGGTGGATGAGGCCGTTGAGTTCTCCGACAACCTCATCGCCGTGGTCGTAACTACTATTCCTAGAACGTACTACCATTTCCCTGGTTGCCAGCCGAATTTGAGATGGCCCTCAAACAGAAGCCGTATGCCTACAAGCGCTATAAGTACCGCCCAAATAATTTCATTGTGAATTTCGTCAAGCTAGAGCTAGGGTCCAGTATGTTTCGAAGCACGCCCGCCGCTCTTCCTGGCTGGCATACGTGTCTTCACTTAATGCAAAGACCCCTCTAGCAGAGGTTTTTGAAGCAAGTCAAAAGGATTCGATGCAAGTTCTCACAGTAACTCCTTTTCTCCAGGAGAAGAGAATAGGACCGCATTCTCTAGCTCGGATGCTGTTCCGTTAGCCTGAAGGTCGCCGACTGGACTTTACCTCGATAGGCGGATAACCCTTCAACGACAGGTTTACAGTGAGTGAGTTGCGTTCCGCTCTCGTTTCATGCTTGCACACAGCCCTTGGTCCGGCCGATGTCCCATACGCCATGCTTCGACACCTGGGTGGGCGAGGCATGGCCTTTCAGTTAGTTTTGTTCAACAGGATCTAGACAGAGGGTATCCTCCCAGACTCCCGGTGAATGGCTAATGTGTTTGATTTTCGCGAAACAGGAAAACAGCATTCTACCCTGGCCGTTGTCACCCAATTTCTTTAACCTCCTGCGCCCAGTAAGGGGCGCGGTGATTTGCCTTCCTGGCCGCAGTGCTGCAGGACTCAGCGCCCCGTCCGCTCCCAGCTTATCCTCTTCTCCTTCTTTCTGACACCCAGTCTTCTTACCCTGCTTCCTCACTTTCCATACAACCTCTCCCACAACTTTCTCTGGTCGGCCTGTAAGTTCACAGGGTAGACATCAACCAGCTTCCTCTCACCCAATTACCCCAGAGGGGCGCGGCGATTTGCCATCCTGGCCGCCGTGCTGACGGGACTCAGCGCCCCATCCGACCCCAGCTTAGCCTTTTCTCCTTCCTTCAGTTTTCCTTTCAATTATTTCTAGCCTTTCCAACTCCTCTTGCTATTGTTTCCCTTCTGCTTCTCCAAAATACCCATTGTTTGGGTAGTTCATTAGCTTTAGGTAGATTTAGGTTTTTATTTTTAACAGGTTAGTTTAGTTTAGTTATTTAGTATCTTAGGTACCCTCTTTTACATTTTTTTTCACTTCTCCCTTCTCCTTTTCTTTTTTCTGTTTCAGCAGAAGATTCGACTATGGCTTTGTGGGCCCGATAGTCGCTTGGTACTCGACCAGGCTACGCTTTTGGACTGATCCTTTCTTACTTCTGCCTCTGTACGGGTCGACAGATGCGCCCACTGCCGGGCATCGTCTGCAGTACCGTGCCCTAGAGTAGGTTGGGTTGCCTGGGTCGTCATTTTATTTCTGGGAGGTCTTTGCACCGCAGTCCAGAGAATCTCCGTTATGCGGCTCCGTTGTTTTTAAAACGACAGTGGGAGTCCAGGGCCGAGTTACCCCGTCTGGGCTATATGGGCGCTCTTTGGACTCATGATGACGATTTGGTGCATGCCCTTGGCTCCAGGGCAGCCCCAAATAAAATATTTACTTGTATGGGTAAATTTAACAAAAATAACTCCCAGAGTTGCAGTCTCTGGTCATCATGCCTTGGACCCTGATGGTAGACGCTTTGATCCTTTTGGGTCAGAAGTCGATCCTGAGTTGGATTACGACCGATTTTTAGTCTTGAAAGCGAACGGTAGTCCTCTTATTAAGGCTGACATCTTCGACGTCTACGAGGATTTTGTTGAGAAATGTGGCGAACCTGCCAAAATGTGGCCACGTAATGATGTCGCATTGATAGTCGAAGCGAAATCAAGCGAGCAGCATCAGCGGATTAAGACCCTACAGTATTTAACTTCTGTAGACATGTCCTCTGCTTTGTGCCTAACATTTAACACCTGTAAAGGTGTTATCCAATCGGGAGAGTTAATAGATTACGATGTTGACAGGCTGGTATCAAAACTTACCAATCAGAAGGTTGTAAGTGCCCACCGCATTTCCAGGTTTGTGAATGGCGCTAGGTTACTTAACGCCACCATAATCCTGACCTTCAACAGATTGGAACCGCCCAAGTACGTTAAGGCTGGCTATCTTAACATCCCAGTCAAGCCTTACGTTGAAAGCCCACGGCTATGCTTCCATTGCCAACACTTTGGCCATGTAAGCAAGTTTTGTAAACAGGCAAGGTGTGTGTGAATTGTGGATCGGATTATCACGGGACGCCCTGTTCTCAACAGCCGTGCTGCCCTAACTGTGGTGGAGAACACCCTGCAACATCACAGCAATGCACTTTCTTTCTCTGAGAGAGAAGTCATTGCCATTAGAAACCTGGTATGATCTTTTCTGATGCTCTGCCTTCTGCCAGACCAAAGAAAGGGAGAAGCCAGAGACCTCCTAATGGTTCTCCTGTGCCTGACCAGGTAAAAAGTCCTCCCCGTCCTAAACGTACATCTCCTTGTGATGAACACTCTTGGTCAGCACCTAACAGTGCTTCTGAGGTTGCCAACAAGAAGAGTAACCTTCCATCCTCTCCTGGTTCCCAAGGGTGGTTAAGCACCTTGCTACCGCTCCAGAACATGTGGATGTTGATCATGTTGGTCCTCAGGTGTTATCCACTCAACCTCTGGATATTCACCCTGCCCCTAAAGGGCCAAGCTCTTCTTCAGCTCCAAAGCAAGTTATCACTCCCCCCCCCCCCGTCCCTCTTGTTGATACTGCTTTGGAATTCCTTCAATCCCTGAATGAGAAATGAGAAGCAACCATCCTTTGCTCCTTCCCAGGAGCCAACTGTTGCGGAGGTTTTCCCTCATCTGAGGAGGACTCTCAAAAACTGACTCCACATCCTTCTTTATCAGCATCGAATTCACAACTTTTGCCGATGTCCTCGCCACCACCATCGCCTCTACCATACCAACCAATACCACCAGCTGTGTCAACATCGTCTGTTCCCTCGACACCTGAACTGACTCCTGGAGTTGCTTCCATCTCTGCTTCTCCAGTGAAGACAGTTCTCTCTTACAGCCACTTATCAAAATCTGATGCGCCACCTCTTAAAGAAAAAACAAAACTCAAGCTTCCGATGCCTCCTTTGTCATACTCCAAGCCTAAGGCTAGTACGATATGAACTACTTCCGCTGGTAGTTCAAATCCAAAATCTCCTACCCTTAACGGTAGGAAGAAATCTACCGTTATGCTTAAACGGTAACAATGTTTCCACTTATTCATTGGAACCTCCAAGGTCTCTTCCCCAAATGGGAAGAGTTCAAGCTCCTGCTTAAGGATTACAATCCCGATTGTATTGCTTTACAGGAGACACTTCGGGTTTTGTGAGATATTATAAGAACCCTGGAGAACAAATTTATGGTTCTGCTGTTTTTGTTAACGACAGGGTTCCCCACAACCAGCTCTCTTAACACAGACCTGCAGGCGGTTGCTGTCTCCTGTTTTCCAGTCGCCATTATTCGGTCTGTCTGCTGTATCTTCTTCCTGGCGAGGAAAGAGATACAGCTGTTTTAGCTACAAAGTTAGTTAATTTAATTTCTCAACTCCCTCCTCCGTTTTTATTGATTGGCGACTTTAATGCTCAACACCCCCTTTGGGGGGACCGTGATAACAACCCTATCAAGGAAATATGATTGAGAGATTTCTGGGCACTAATGATGTCTGCTTTCTTAACAATGGCAGCCACACATCATTTCACATCCAGACGAACAACTTTACATGTGTGAACTTGTTCCTCTGTTCACCAAGCTGTAGAGCTGATTTTGACTGGGCATTAGATCCTGACTTGCGAGGCAGTGATCACTTCCCCATTGTAATAACACCATGTACAGGTGGTCCTCCTCCACCACCTAGCAAAAGATGGAATACTAAAAAAGCAAACTGGCCTAAGTTCAGGCACCTCTCGAGCCATGATGGGTCCTTCCCTCATGAAGATATTGAAGTGGCTATTGATGATCTTCCAGCCCATGTCAATCATGCAGCTAATTTTCCATCCTGCTCTCCGGCTCAACTGTTCATGGACCACAATAGCCCTGGTGGTCTGCTGAATGCTCAAGAGTTGTCACTGAATGTAAACAGGCTTGCCGATGTTACCATCAGTGCCCTATGATGATAAAGAAACTTGCTCGTAACTGAGCAAGGGCAGCACGGCGATGCACCCTTCGATGAGCTTGAAAGACTTCGTTGGATGGTTACATCGTGTTGATATGTTGGCAGACCTCTGTAGACAAAATCTGAAAGAGGGTCAAAAAGCTATTGGGGAGATCCAATGGCTTTACAACTCCCAACATTGTTCAGGCCGGAGAACTGTTGGGAGACTTGTCCCATATTGCTGATGTCTTGGCCAGATAGTTTGCTAATATTTCAAGCCCAGACAACTATTCCATCCAATTCCAGCGCTTTAGGCTCCAACAGGAGCAGCATCCTATCAACTTTATGGAGCCTAACATGGATAATGAGCATTATAACTGGTTCTTTTCTATCCATGAGCTCCATAATGCACTGAAGCACTGTGGATCTACTGCACCCCGATCGGATGGCATTTCCTATGATATGATTAGGAATATGCATCCATCCCTCCTCTCACATTTGCTAGACATCTATAACTTCATCTGCATTAGGGGCTGCTTCCCTTCCATGTTGAGGGAGGCTGTGGTTTTACCTTTCTGAAAACCAGGAAAGGATGGGATGGAACCCACCCATTACCGCCCCATTGCCCTTACTAGTTGTCCATGTAAATTGTTTGAGAGGATGATAAATACAAGACTCATCTGGTTTTTGGAGACAAACCATCTTATATCTCCCTCTCAATCAGGGTTCAGAAAAAAACAGAGTACCATCGACCTGCTTGTAAAAATGGAGTCTTATATAAGAGATGCTTTTTCAAAGAGGCAGCATTCTGTTGCTGTTTTCTTCGATATTAAGAAAGCATATGATACCACTTGGAGGTGTGGTATTCTTAAGCAACTCCATGATTGGGGCCTGCAGGGCTTTCTTCCCAGGTTTGTTGAGCAATTCCTCATGTGGCACACACTATGTATAACAGTTGGAAATGCCCTATCAGAGCCTGTAGAGCAAGTTGAGGGTGTGCCAAAGGGAGGTGTCCTCAGTGTCACTTGCTTCTCTGTGGCCATCAGTAGCATTATCCCAAATCTCCCAGCTGAGATTTCCTCAACTCTATATGTGGATTGTGGCGGGCCGAAAATCTAGACTTTAACCCCAATCGATCCAACCCACTTCCTATACTAATTCGGACATGAGAAATTGAGGGAGAAATGAAACAGATTGTTTGTACAGTCCTGTATTCACAAATAAATTACAATAATATTTACACCAGAAAATTGAATTTTCTTACAAGAATTCAATGAAAAAAAATGTGTGCACACCACAAACAAGGCCCAAATTCCCCAATCAAAAAAAAAAGATAAATAAAAACCCTACAACAGACGAAGAGAAAATAAATTTATACAATAGCACCAATCGGTACTGAGTCAAGCAATATGCGCGCAAAAAAAATGAAAAGAAAAACTGAACAGTAAAAGATACTTCAATCAACACGATATGATGCTTTTAAAACAAAAGGGGAGTACAGGGGTATCACTTGTGAGTTAGGGCAAGGCTAGCCAAGGCCGTATAGTTCTCTGTTCAAGATGAGGGGTAGCAAAACCAGGTGCGGTTATGGTTGCCAATGAGAGGTTGTGTAAACCCTCCTATCAGGGCGGGGTTTGAAGCACTCTTGGCCTCTTTCCAACTTCCGCTAGAAGTTTGTTGTCCCACTGTTGCATCCACACAGACTCCATTCTATGCTCGAACTCGGTAAATCTTCTTTAATCTGACAACACTCTTCCTCGCTACCGTTCTTTTGAAATGTACATAAATATTAGGCTTTCAACCTATTTTTAATTCTTAACTCTTTTCTCTGAAAAGAGAAAACAAACATCATAAAAATATAAATAAAAAAAATAAATGCCAGTTATTCACACGCACAACACTCACACAGAGGGAGGGAGAGGGTATTGGGAAAGGGGTGGGAGCATGGCCCTTCACACACACACACACTCACATTCACTCCACCAGACCCCTCCTTCCTTATGCCATTTGACCACAGTCACTCACAATACACTCTCAATCCTTACTTATGGTACTTTCTATACTCACTTGTACCCTTCTGCACCCATTCACACTCGTCTACTGGTCCCTGGCTATGCGTAGCAATCTGTCGGGGTTGTTCGTCAGTCATCCTGTTAGTCTCCTTGTCACTATTGATCATGTCATCCACCATACTTTTAGCCTTCATCACCAGTTCTCCCATCTTTTGACAGAACTCTTTCATACTCTTTCATTCAGAACCTTCACTCTTCATACCCCCATTCATCAGCTCCTCACTCACAGCTCTCATCCAACTCAAGGTACATTTTTGCGAAACAGACAAATCACTCACATCCCCTCTACTCTCAGCGGCTACACTGGAAACCCCTTCAACTGGTTCCCACCAGAAGCCAGAAAAGTCAGTCGCCTCCTCATTCTCCACATCAAACTCACCTCTACCCTTAGCATTTGCAAAACCAGAAATATCAGCCACACTAGATTCATTCTGCCTAAACACACAGTCATTCATACTGTTCCCAAAACCAGAAAAATCAACCACAGGCAGCTCACTCACTCATCTACTTTCACCAGCCAAATCACTCACCTGCTTACTGCTTATGCAAACACTCCATTTCTCTCTCAAGCTCCCCCATACCAGAAAGACTCTGCTTAGACTTACTTTCGTTGTACTTGCATTCTTCCTTTCACTCTTCTTTGTACACTTTCTACTCATCAAGACCAAGACAAGCTCTTTCCCAGACAGATCCATACTATCACATTCCTTCTCATCATCATGCACCTTATCTCTTTCTGCACAGTTCATACACCGGAGGTTCTCTCCACCTCCTCAACTGACTGATGAGCCTGCACACTCTCAGTCACACCTTCATTCAAACTTCTAAAACATATGTCACCCCATTCTCCCACACTCTCACAACTCTATACGGTCCTTCAAACTTTTCACTCATCTTTGACACATTCAACCTACCTTTTACTTCTTTTACCTTCAATACTTTTGCACCGATTTCAAACAAATGAAACCTTTCATGTGCCTCACGCCATACACTGCTCACTTTCACTCAAACAAAACCTATCTTTCACCCGCCTTTCAAAATTCATAACAAACTGACACAGGGACACCCAGTTGCACTATGCACCGTCGAATTATACACCCATAACACTACCCAACCATTCATCCCTGTCATTCAAAGTCGTACTCATCATTCTCAACATCTCACACAAGGTCCTAATTGTACATTCAGCCAATCCATTCAAAAATGGTACATACAGAGTTGTCCTCACATGCTCCACACCATTCTCTCTCAACATTCGATCAAACACTTCACTCGCAAACTCAGGCCCTTTATCACTCAGACATCTCCTAGGCTTCCATACCCACAGGAAAAAACAACTGCTCAACCACATGTGCAACAGTCACACTCCTTTTATCTCTCACGGGAGCTGCATACACAAACTTGCTTTTATGATTAACCATAACAACTATACCAACATTCCCAGCACTTGTACACGGTAAAGACACACAATCACTTACTACTAATTTAAATAGTTCTTTCGCATCAACTTTCAACATCAGTGGCTTCACTTGCACACCTTGCACGCTTTGCTTCTGACACCTTTCACACGTAGTCGCAACATCATTCACAATAGTTCTCAGAAACGGATGAAACACACGCTCCTTTATACACTTCCACAACTTATACTTACCCATATGCCTATAATTATCATGCAGAACTTTCACCAGACCAATCATACCAACCAAGGACATCACAGGTACAGATATATCATCCCCATCTTTCATATGCCTCACAAAATAAATATACAACATCCATACAAACAACAAAATCCTTAGCATACCTTTTAAAATCACTCAAACACTCAGGCCATTCATTCAAATCAACACGCATCATTACACACCTCTTCAACTCACTAACAAAAGGACACATCTCTTGCATCTCTAGAATATCATCATCACTTAAAATCTCATTCTCATCATCCATGACCAATTCAATCATACCGCAAAACAAAAGGGGGGTACAGGGGTATCACTTGTGAGTTAGGGCAAGGCTAGCCAAGGGCGTATAGTTCTATGTTCAAGATGAGGGGTAGCGAAACCAGGTGCGGTTATGGTTTCCAATGAGAGGTTGTGTAAACCCTCCTATCAGGGCGGGGGTTGAAGCACTCTTGGCCTCTTTCCAACTTCCGCTAGAAGTTCATTTGTCCCACTGTTGCGTCCACACAGCCTCCACTCTATGCTCAAACTCGGTAAATCTTCTTTAATCTGACAACACTCTTCCTCGCTACCGTTCTTTTGAAATGTACATAAATATTAGGCTTTCAACCTATTTTTAATTCTTAACTCTTTTCTCTGAAAAGAGAAAACAAACCAATAAATTTTTTTCAAAAAACAAACAAAATTTAAATGCCAGTTATTCACACACAACGCCTGCACCAAGGGAGGGAGAGGGTATTGGGAAAGTGGTGAGAGAATGGCCCTTCACACACACACTCACATTCGCTCCACCACAGGATGACTTAGCGCTTATTTGTTCATCACCTAGACTTCCATTTGTCATGTGTAAACTACAGCGGGTTATAAATACCATAGCTGACAATGCTTCTTCCAACGGATTCCGCTTTTCTGCAGTAAAGACCAAGGCTGTCCACTTTTACAATCATATATCGGTGACATGGACCCCCCCTCCATTTGTCACTCTCTGGTGTCCTTGTCACCTTCGAACCCCATTTTAGATTTCTAGGGGTGATCTTTTATTTGGGGCTTTCTTGGAAGCCTCATTTGGACGCCTTGAAAAGGTCTTGTCTTAAGAGAATGGACATAATGAAGCCAGGCAATGGCTTCGCCATGGTTAATTTTTTTAATTTTCTGAACTTTGCCAATTATAATAATTTTATAAAGGAACTCTAAACTAAATTTCCCTCCTTTGAAAATATCACATTGCTAAAATATAGTTTTAGAAGAAGATATATAAAAATAAATTTTCTGAACTTCACTATTTGTAATTCTTTGGGTTTTAAAAATTCACAAAATTTTGATACTTATATTTATTTCTGAACTTCACCATTTTGTTTTTGATACTATAAAAGAATTATTAGAAATAAATTTGATAAAAAAACAAGTCAACTAAACTAAGATGAAATTATTATTCAAATAGTCAAAAAATTTCCTTAAATTATAGAGTTAGTGATGATGATTACTGTCACACACTTCTTTGAGAAGTGATTGACGTACCCTGTGGCTTTTGTATTCAGCATTGGTCCAGTCAAATCTGGACTATGGGTCACAGGTGTACTCCTCTGCCTCTTCCTCTTCCTCTTCCTTGTCACAGGCTCAAGTCTAACCTCAAATATCTTTTTTTGACTTGAGCAATTACCATGGTCGGCAGTATTTGAATGCACGTTCAATTTGCGAAC